>CAJHQP010000032.1:0-122500 GCA_905132765.1 Moricandia arvensis | reverse complement strand
CCGTAATAATATTAGAACTAGTCCAAAATATTAATATATAAATAATCAAAAAAAGTTTTCGTATATATTTTCTTTGTTAATTTAATTTGTGCTTCTAATTATTGTAAAAAGGATACTAGCACGTGGTGTCCTTTTAAATATATATATTTTATTTGTTTAATATTAATGTTTTAGTGTTTGATAATTCATTTGAAGTTTAGATAAGAATAATTTGTTTTGAAGTGTAAAAAATGTTTTTTAAATTTTAAATAGTATTTCTTATGTTTAAAAGTATTAGTTGCTAACTTTATTTTCATGATTTATTACAATGATTTAGTTTGTCATGAATCATGATATGTTAGTGTTGTTAACACTAAATCATTGTACAAAAAATCGTACATAATAAATCATAAAAAAAGTTAGCAACTAATAATTTTAAACATAAAAAATACTATTGAAACTTTAAAAAAACATTTTTTACACTTCAAAAAAAATTATTCTTATCTAAACTTTAAATGTATTCTCAAACATTAAAACATTAATATTAAAAAATAATATATATATATATATATTAGTTTAAGTATTGAGTTAATTGTTCATGTAATAGCGGATTATTATAGATACTTAATAATATTTTAATGTATTTTGAATACATATTAAAAATTGAGACAAGGTACGATACATGTTTTTGGGAATTTTGAAACTTCAGATTCTTTCGGATATCCATTTAAGTTCGGATTTAGTTGAGGTAAAACTCATAACCCGAAACACAGTAAAACAAGATCTACTCAGTACTTATGTTGGGTTCGGACCGATTCGAAACACTTTTATCAAATCGGGTTCGATTTAAATTTTTGAGTTTGGTATATTTGCCTAGCCTAATCAAAATTTATAGTCGCTTTAACTACTTCCTCTCTCTTTCTCCACTCGCTTTAGTCTGTAGTTACTTCATACTAAAATATATTTTAACTTAAAATCAATTAAAAAGCGAGCGAACAGTGGTTATAAACGATTCGTAGTGTTTTTGTAGGCATGAAAAATTGGGTATCAATTTGGTTTGATTTGAGTATTTCGGGTATTAGATTATTCAGATAAGAGGTTAGATAATTCATTTACTACTTTTTCGGTTCAGTTTGGTTAGTTTCGAGGTATATTTGGTTTCGATAGTAAATAAAAACCAAAATACCCAGAAAAAAATTGTTTTCATTTAGTTTTTTTGGATAGTTTAAATATTTTATAATAATTTAGTTTTTAACTATTTTTAGATTTTTTATAATTATTACTAAATTTAATATAATTAATAATTATTCATTAGAATATTCATTTAGTTTTGAATATTTTAGATATAAAATATAATCGACTCGAATTTACATATTTGTTTTAGTTACGGTATGATTCTTCAATTCGGGTGTCTGGTTCTTTGTTTATCTTTGACAGCTCACCGAGAGAAATCACATTCTACTTTTCTTTTTTTTTGTTTTTAGTTAACAATTACAACAGTTGAACTGTAAAATTCAACCTTTTTAGTCACAGTAATTTAAACAGACTTCTTTTCTTATCGCACGAGCTTTGGCGGTTCGTTGACTGGGACCCAATAAAATGGGACATGTTTAAAGATCCATCATTATCTTTAAAGATATCAGAAAATGAAAACTCTTTTCAAAGAAATAAAAAGTATATTAGAAGCTGGATATATGTGTCACATAAATTGAAAACTATATTCTATGTTGATATAATATAACACCATTGGTTTTCTTTTTTTGAGAATGTTTTTAACACCGTTGGTTTTCGTCGTTTGCATACTCGGAGATCTCTTAAATTAATTACCAGAAATAATTTATTCTTTAAAACTGCAATAAAAAAACTAGATCCAAAATATTAATATCTAAATAATCAAAATTTAACTCGATTTGAACCAAATTATTTTAGAACTCTAAATATATCTGAATCAAATTTATAAATTTAAATAAATTTAATATTTTAATTTAATATTTTTTTAAGAAAATCATTATATATAAATATCTTTGAAGTTATTCAAATTATCTGAAAATATGTATAAATAGTTAAAGTTTAATATTAAAATAGCTAAATACTTAAAATGTCAAATTTACTTAAAAGTTTATTGATTTTCCATCCAAATTTTTAATTAAACCCAATTTTATGTTAAAATTAAGTATTTTAGCATGAATATTCAAATTTATAACTATATTATTTTATTTTTAGAGTTTGATAAATTTTAAGTAAATTAAGTATCTATAGTTAGAATATTTAATATATCATTTCCTGGTATTTTTGTCATCAATAAATAAGTATGTTTAATCTTTCTGACGTACATCTTGACAATTCTTACACACATCATGACAACTCGTTCTGAGTTTAGTGACAAGAGTGGAGCTGCTTTTGATACCAGTCTTTACGAATGTTAATATGGGTGATTATCCATCTAATAAGGTAAATTAGCTCAATATCCCTTACTAAAACTCAAATTAGAAGTTTGCCGAGAGAGTGACAATAGAGGCTCATCCTCTACAATTTGGTAAGGAGAATGACTAGTTTACCCTTCTCTTGTGCCTGTAACTTATTGCGAAAAGCCAAATTTTCTGACACAAGAAGATTCAGTTGCAGGATGTTGTAGGTAACTGTTAACTTAGGTAGCTCACAGCTACAACTCATTCGTCCACATGTTTCTTCCGGTTATCGTGTCCACCGTGGGATGATATCTCTGATGCGGCATCGAAAACGTAAAAGAAATTTTTTAAAGATTTCAGTATTTGTCATCTTTACAAATAGAGAAGAAGTAAGAGGTAAGCAGAGGGAGAGAAAATTGGAGAGGAAGAAGATTGAAAACGAAAACTGTGAGTAAGAGTTGTGAAGAAAATAACTCCATTGACAGAGATCGTTTTCAATATTCAAAAAACATAAATGGGGCTACTCGTTTGGTTGGTTGTTGGCGATTGGGAGCGAGGAGGGTCGGGTAAATGGCGTTTTAACGCAAATCATACAATGGTGAAATATGATGTTGTGTTTAGAGAGAACAAGAGTTATGAATCGGTTATTGAGGTAGTTAGAGATAAATACAAGCTGAAGCACATATTGCTACCTATAGAGCATGTGCTGCTGACGTATGAGTTGCATGTTTTGATGAAGGAACCAGGCGAGTACACATCACCACCACTTGAGATCAAAGATGACAACGACATGGAGTTTTTCATGGCAGTGAAGCTAGACTGTGTGTGGGTGGAGCTGTACATGACGTTCGGAGAGGCGGCCTTTGACCGGTACAGAAGATAACGCACAGAAGAGGAGGGTTTCGACCCAGATACGGACTCATGGCCTCCCCCAAAACCTATACCTTGGAGAGGTGTTCTATATTTATAAACAACTATATGATTATTTATTATAGGTTGCGAGTTGCTAATAATTGAGTATGTCAATGACACACAGGTTTGAAAACGAGGGGGCTCTTACTAAACAGCGAGGACATGTTGATGGAGATATGCTCATCGGGGCAGATGAATGAACTAGAAAGAGCTTCAGAAAGATTTAAAAAGAACTTGGAGGGTCGTTCTTACTTCCTCAGTGGAAGTAGTTTTGAGTCTTCAAAAGATTCAACTTCATTGGGAGCATGGGTAAAAGATACCTCAGCTGGGGGTCGTATGATCAGATTGGGAGACGTGTCTAACCCTGAGCCTCAAGTTTCTGCGTATCCGCTACGTAAGATGTTAACGGATAACATGCACATCACTATCTATTATGTGGTTGTTATAATCTATATTAACCGCTACATACAATATAAACGGCTAACATTTCTAGTATTGTCTATTGTTTGTCCGTTATAATCTATATAAACCGCTACGTACGGTGTTAACGGCTAACATGTATGCTTTGAATGCATGGAAGGGGGTGTAGGCGGTATTGTAGTTGACAAGGGGAAAGGAAAGGTGGTGGAGGAAGTTATCAATTTGTGGGGCAAAGGTGACAGAGCAATTGATAGATGGGTGGATGAACATGTAGGACCGCAATTGGGTGGTAATCCGTCTATTATGATAAGTAAGATTATTTAGGAATTATAGTAAATATAAGAGAACCATCTAATGTCTAAAGTACCGGTTAACACAATTGTTGGTTGGTAACATCATTTGTATCAGGAACAATTGCGGGTATCAGTAACAATGTCGTTTTGTCAAGTAATGTTATGAGGGCAGATGAAAGAGATGGAGGTGTGATCAGAGATTTTAACAAAGAGTTCGACATGAGTTCCCATAAACCAAATGCGATTGAAGATGAACTGATGGAATCAGAAGGAGAAAGTGGCGACTGCCTCTTACTAGGTAATACTATCCGGAAAAAATGTTGTAACTTCTTATAAGTACCGAAATATATGGATTTCTGTTGTGTAAAGGCGAGCATGCAACAACGTCAGTCATTGGGGGGAGAAAAGGCAAGGGCATAACCATAGATGGTATTGAAGTATGCGATGTAAAAGATGGTTGGAATTGCGGTAAGTCCTCTACGAACCAAATGATCAGAGAAGGAGACGGAACATTACCTTACTAGTTGGTAGGGAAAACAAAAGAAATCAGATTTGGCATTCAAACAATCTCCCTTGAAACACCTTTTTTAGGAAAAACAAGTTATTGTAGCCGTTAACAAATAAATTTGCAGGAACCAATAAAGATAACAAAACACAAATAGGGTTGGTTGGCAAAAGTTGTGTGTTAGAGCGCGAAGGAGGGAGGCTCCTTCAGGGACTAGTTTTGGATGGCCGAAATACAACCTTGACTAGAGTTGCTTACCCTGGAAGGGACAACAATACCGAAGGAGATCCTAGTGAGCATAATATACTCGGTGATGTTTTAACATCTAACCTCAAAAATAACAATATCCGTTTTAGTAGGTGTTAATATCTACAAAAAATTCAATTAATGATTTTGATAAATATTTACTGCAGGTGGCATTGATATGGGACACTGATACACGGAAAATTTGGATCTTGCTACTGTCAAGTTAACAGTTGTAGTTGTTGTATTTGAGATTCAATTCTAGAGGACCATTTTACACTATATCTTATGAATTTTAATTTCTTAGCTAAAACTTTCAGATTTAACAGAGAACAAGGTAAAAATAACAAAGAGCAATGTACAATTTGAGTTATTTTTAATTTGGGGAAAAGCTAGCCTAGGGTAATTTAACGGGTGTTAGATATCACTAAGCCACATAATTATTCAAGTTCGATTTAGTAACAAGCCCAAAACATAGATCAATGGCTAGAACAACCCACTGTCGTGGCGCTTGTTCCTTTCTGAGAATAACCCCGGAGACTAAGTTATCGCTTGTTCCGAGTTCTGTCTATGAACAGTAACGATCATGTCTATTCAGTTCATATTACACCCTAATATCTACTTTCGCTGATTAGGGATATAATACTTATTCTAAACAGTTCAAGCAATCTATAACACGGTTAATAAATAGATGAAACCCTAGATCTAACATAAAATAATCAGATTCATGCTAGCATTAAATTAAGTTTAGAATAAAGGTCATCAATGAACATACAACTTATTTATGTGTAGCTTAAATAAATCTAACACCCTAACACACTAAACTAACAATATCGAATACTCAATAATCATGGCAAAAAACACAGCAAGCAATACTAAATAAATACTCCATTAATCGAAATCAAAAACTAAAAATAAGGTTCAAGAAATCTTCTCTAATCGCTAGAACAAGGTGAAGATTCCTCTCTCCCTTACAAAGTATTGAATCCAATCGAGTTTTCCTGAAAGTATGAGAGAAAATTGAGCTGAAAGAGTTCATGTCTAATAATGGTTGTGCCTCCCTTTTATAAAGCTTTTGTGGCGGCTGGAAAGAGGAGAAAATATAATTATGGCGAATCTCAAAAGATTCTGCAGTTTTCTAAAATATCTTCCACGGGAATCAAGGCTCTGCTTGTTCTCTGGGATTGTTTTGCGGGACAGAATCCAAATTTTCTTCTTTTCTACATGTTTTCCTCTAAAGTTCCACAGCCTCTTTTGCACCTAAAATGTCTCGAATAGAGCTATAAGTACCCTATAATTGTATGAGAAAGATCAATAAATCACATCTAAAGTATGCTAAAAACACACTATATCAAATTCCCCCATGCTTAGATCTTGCATTAGAACAAGCTAGACATGACTCAAGGTGTGGGAACTCTCATATTCTCAGTAACCATTCTTTAACCACAAATCTCTGAACCATACAATCTATGCATCTAGGACCGCACACCCTTACGAGAACACCCCTGACTACTGTTAAAAATCGGCTTCATACTCTGTGCGTCAAACCTGCAATGTTACACCTTTCTAAAAAAATCCTTATATTCAAATTAAGGGTGGCGTGAGCATATCTTATCACAGCAGTAGACATGGTAGACAACGATAAGTATGAACATGCTTTTTCTGTTTGTGGGGCTGCAAGTTTTAGTGGTTACCATTTTCTGTAAAGGAATGTAGGGGATCACACAAAATTGTAAGAGAGGATGAATCCATTGATCTCCACAGCCTAACTCGTTTTTCTTGTTCTCCCCACCTTGATTTCTCAAACTTTTTCATCGCTGATATGTTTTCCCAATCAGAGACACTACTTCTAAATTATATTTTCCTCTCTCAATCATCAATGGAAATTTAAATAGATAACGTTTTTTTATTTTTTTATTTTTTTATTTTAACTGAATAGTGATGATGATGATGATGATGATGAGAGATGATATTTACAAATAATGTTTGGTACCTCTATTAATAGTTATCGTTAATGTTAAATGTTATTTAGTTGCTTGAGGATGTCACTACTATGTTAATGGTTATCGTTAATGTTAAATGTTATTTCATTGCTTCATGAAATCAAAGAAAAATGTATGTTTGTAGCAATCACTGACAACATGTCTATTTCGTTGACATGTGTATCCAATGGCCCAGCATTGCGCATGTCTACTTCACCTCCAGCGAAACGTCTAAACCATATTCAAGAAGAAGCATCTACTATATCTAATATATATGGCCGCACGAGCTTACCGTGTGGAGGACTTCCACATCCATTTCAACGAGATAAAATAGATCGACAGGGCCTGTTCTGATTACTTGATTATGGTTGGTTTGGAACACTGAGCTAGGTCTCATTTCAAGGGTGCGAGGTACAACGTCATGACAAGCAACTGTCTCGTTTGCTTTTACGAGTCTCTGCGTTGTCAGCCATGTTGAGGTCAGATGGAAGTACATACTCAATCGGTTGGGCGTTAACTAATGGTAGCACATTTTTAGGCTGAGTGAAACCAAGAGAAAATGACAGAGGCACCAACTGCGGAATGAAATATCAAATATGTATAAACAGAACTTGGAAGTAAATGTGTTAACAACACTATTGGCAGAAGAAAAATTGTATGTCACATAACAGTTACCTCCATCGCCATAGACATAGGTGGATCAGGGGCGGGCGACCTACTGTGACTGGGAGATGTAGCACCATCGGCTCGATCGTTAACACTGGCGATCTGTTACAAACGCTGATGCAGATTTTTAACGGTTAACAAAAGTTATAGCATTGACTGATATAATTAGCAATTATCACATCTGTTAACTAATTGCGCACAATGTTTAGAATAGAAACTGAGCGGGTTGATTGATCGGGACTGGGTTTGTGTCATCCCCGAGATCTTGCGACGTATGCTCAGCTAAAACCGACTACTTTTTGGGGCATGATACAACAACAAGTAAGATGAAATACTACAATGTACTCGGTGTGATTAATAACATGATTATCGGTTCTTGTCCATGTTGGACGTTAGTATCAGCGATAACATCACGAATCACACCATCAATGCCACCAGGATGGGATCATGGTTGGCTAACATTAGGACAAAGGATGGATGGTGTTGGGGCAGGGGAATGTCCACCCTGCGTCCCTTGGCTATCAATAGCCTCAACCGATTGCTCTTCACTTATAGGGTCAAGTGTGGTTGATTTATCTAGGTAATCAACTATGGCTTTGATTACAGCTTCTTGCATCTTCGCAATATGGATAAAATGAAGTCTTTAATCATGTCTTCAATACCCTGCATTGATGACTGGATTTGTGCATCAAAACCCCCGACCATCTTCTCCATTATTTCTTTGACATCCTGTTTAATTTGCCCATCAACAATATTGGCAATTGCAGTGTGTGATTTCTGGTCAGAAGTTTCAGCATCGTTTGTGTTACCAAAGATATCTTTATCATGTTTCTCTTTCTCTCGGGTGTCCTTCTCTTTCAGTTTGTCAAGCCTTAAACGTGCAATCTCCGCGGATGTCGTCCCACCTTTGAACATTTCCTTCCGGAAGGTAAATCCTTAACTGGTTAGATCAACCATTACCTCCACTCTAGGATCCTCCAACTCATATTCCCAAGAAAAATCATTCTCCAAGCCCCACTTCTCATTGGGTTCAGGCAGTATTGAGCGAACCTCAACATGCGAAACAAATTAAACAAAACTCGGCTCTGTAAATATTTCGCTAGTTATGTGCTAACTAATAAATTAGCGGATTTATTTCCGGTTAACTATTAGACATGGAGTTACGCTGCAAACCTAAACTTTAACGGCTAAGATGAGCGTAAGATATGTACATTGCAATCGGTGTCCATTGACTTCGCATGTCCAGGGACTATGAAAAATTTGACAGCGGCAGAAGTCTTCATCAGAAGAGACATGGTATTTTGAAGGATCAAGTCCAGTTGGTTAAAAGAAGAGACTCGATTCGGTACGAGATATTTCCTATTCAAGATTAGTTGTCATTCGAGAAGGGCTTCTTTGCTGTTGCTTTCTCAGAAGAATGATGGGATCATATTGGTTGGGGTTGCTGGTCCATTTGGTGCTAGGAAGACTGTGTTTACCGAGAAGATACTCAACTTTTTGTCGAGTGTTGCTGTTATATCGATGGACAACTATAATGACGCTAGTCGAATTGTTGATGGAAACTTTGACGGTAAGAGTAATAGGGACCAAGTCCTTCGTATCTATTGAGCTTTACAACTTTTCTTTGTGTGGGAATATAGATCCACGGTTAACGGACTATGACACATTGCTCAAGAATCTTGAAGATTTGAAGGAAGGGAAACAAGTTGAAGTTCCTATATATGATTTTAAGTCCAGCTCTCGTGTTGGATATAGGTAACAGATTGATTTAATCATCATTTTGTGCTTTTATCACTGAAGATATTGTTTTTAATGCCATGATTTTTTACTTTTGTTAGGACTCTTGATGTCCCAGCTTCTAGAATCGTGATCATTGAAGGAATTTATGCATTGAGTGAAAAATTGAGACCTTTTTGGATCTTCGTGTGTCTGTTACAAGTGGAGTTCACTTTGATCTTGTTAAGCGGGTTCTTCGCGATAACAATGTGCATGCCAACAACCAGAGGAGATTATCCATCAGATATGTGAAACAGTTTGTTCTCATTTCTTTTATATCTTGATTCTTGGCTATTATTGGTTATCTAAAGTATTTAAAAACTTCACTGTTTATGTAGGTGTACCCGATGTACAAAGCTTTCATTGAACATTATCTCCAGACTGCTCAGATTAAAATCATTAATAAATTCAACTCCTTCACTGGTTTCCAGAGTCCAACATACATCTTGAAGGTTTGAGAAATGACTTGTTTTGTCTTTCCATGTTCTATTAATAAATGCTCTGTATTCAGGTATTTGTTGTCTGCGTTTAGTAAACTGAAATTTGTTTTGTTGTCGATTTAGTCAAGAAAGGATGTATATGTTGATCAGATCAAGGTTGTCCTTTCTGAAGAATACACAGAGACTAAGGAGGAGAACTATGACATATATCTTCTTCCTCCGGGTGAAGATCCAGAGTCTTGCCAATCACATTTGAGGATGCTGTATGGAAAGTATGGAAAGTACAGCCTCATGTTTGAGGTTTGGCCCCTTTGAGAGTTTTCTTTCCATGTTTTCATGAATATGACTTTTAAGTTTCTGAAAGTTCTGACAACCCTCTGATTCAGTAATGTTCAGATTGGTTATAGTGATGTGGTGAATACTTCCGGTTCTGATTTTGATATCCAAGAATGGGTCACGGATACTCCCTTTGTTATATCCCCAAGGATTACTTTTGAAGTGAGCGTTTGCTTACTTGGTGGGCTTATGGCGTTGCGATACACAATAACCACCATACTTAAAAGGAACAACCATGTATTTTCTACCGATAAGGTGTGTGTCTGTGTGAAAATCGATTGGCTTGAGCAACTTAATCGTCACTACATGCAGGTTTGTCTATCTTAACTCATTCACCACCATTTGCTCGAAAATTGGTAGCATCTTGGTATAATAATTGTACCAGAAATTTATATAGTTTTGTCATGATGGCAGTCTTGTTTCCCAGTGAGTTGATAATTTGTTTATCCAGAAAACAATATGACTAGAAAATAACAGAATTCTAAATTTGTAATGATATCAGGTGCAAGGTAAAGACCGACCACTTATACAGAGCACCGCGGAGCAGCAAGGATTGGAAGAATCATTCATTCCATGAACCTATATTGAACAAATCCAATTGGAAAAACTGATAAATGAAGTAATGGTATGATTTGTTGCTTCAAGCTATGATCTTTTTTTCTCTCCTTATTACATTTGAAGTGGGTACCTGATTAGAAGTCCCCATTACATGCTCTACCAGATGATTTGAAGCAAAAGCTTAGCTTAGATGAGGATTTGATGTCTCGTTCAAGCCCAAAGGAAGTGCTCTTACGAGCCTCTGCAGATAGAGTAGCCACGAGAAATAAGCATCTCCAAAGGTACACTTCTTTTGAGGAGTGTATGAGAAATCTTTGTTACTTCCAATCCATCTGTCCTTAAGTAGCTGTGCCATTTATTATACAGAGGCATGTCACAATTCAACCTAAAGAGATAAGAATATGTCCAAGTTTGCTGGTTATTCTTCAAGCAATAGGAGGTACGAAGAGAGAAACCATGACTCTTCAGCGAATGAGGTTCAACTTTGTTCTCCATTCCTTGTTGACAATTTCAGAGTTTAGCTATAACTTAACAGTGCAATTGTTTGATCTTTTGTAGGTGTTTATGACTCATCTCTCAGAAAAAATATCATCACTTAATGAGAGAATGGAAGAGTTCATAAACATGATCGAAGAGCTAAATTCAAAGTTGAGCTTCAACAAGAACTCTCCAACACAACAGAGCATGACAGTCCAAACCGAAGTTTGCAATGGCTCAACTCCAACTTCATATTTCATTTATAGTCTAGACAATGGTTGTTTGACATATTCCTTTATGCCTCATTCATCTTCATCTTCCCAGTTAGCCAAGGATTCACCACTTATGGAAGAGGTAAATCACCTCACATTATATATAGGCTTTGCACCGCTTAGTTACTCTTTGTGAAGCAACCAGATATCAACCCTCGCCCGCGGACAGCGTCAAGTGATGCATCAAGTGGATAACTTGTGCACTCTGATGAGAGAAAGCTCAGCAGAAAGGTCACGCATAACAAGAACATGAAGCAACAAAAGCCGATCAAGCAACAACTTCTTCTTGTACAATGCGAAATCTAGTAACTTCCCTCTCAAGTTAACAACCTTGGCTCTTTGCAGCGTAGGGATTATAGTGATCAAGAGCTACATTAACAAGCGGCAATAACATTAATAACCATTATGCAACTTTCTCTCTTCTTTTCTTCTATTTGGATGTTTTTTCCATTGGAGGCGTTTTGTGAGCTTCTCGGCGTAGACAATGAAATCAGTTTTCTTCCCCTGAGCTAGTATTATGGAAGACATCTCGATTAATTTTATCAAATAAAGTTTAGTTATTTTTAGTTTTGCAGTCATGTTGCTCTTCTTGATCCTACATAATCAAAGACAAGACCTGGATGCGACTGAGCACAGTGAGAGAGTTAGATACCAATACAAAAAAACAACTTTAGTGGACTTAAGAAAATGTAATAAGAAATAACTTTTTTTTTCTTGTCAACGTAATAAAAAATAATTTTTTGGCTCTCTTTTACTATTTTTACTTTTTCATATTCATAAATTTGATTTTTAATTGCTTTTTTTTGGTTAATAAAAATAGTAAAAGAGAGCCAAAAACTTATTTCTTATTACGTTGATAGGAAAAAAAAAGTTATTTCTTATTATATTTTCTAAACTCTCTCTCTCTCTTTATGCTGAGTCGCATCCAGAGAGCCAAGACCTGAATTTGATTTTTACTATTTTTTACTTTGTCATATTCATAAGTTTGACTTTTTTGTTTTACAACACGTTATCAGCATGATCTTGCTCCAAAAACCCTAAGCTAAAAATCGATCACATAAACCCTAATCTCTTTCCATCTGATAAACCCTTGGCGGCCAATACCTTGTTTGTTCGTTCAAATCCGACTTCAACCACGAAGATCAATCCGTACCAGTCCATGATCAGCTCAACATCTTCATGTTCATGAAATCAACCTCTCTCGGTGGACCATCCAACCCGATAGAAGAGAAGGTAAACTCGATGAACCCTAATTTTCTCAAAACCCCAAATTGAATAAACTAATGATCAAACTAAAACCTAAAACCGATGGAATGAACTTATAAAGATTGCTAAGTTTCTGGATAGATTGTTTGCTATACATGGTTGATTGTTTGATCAAAACCCTAATCAAAAATACTAATGTGCAAATCAAAACCCTAAAAGCTTTTGTTTGTTCGATTGATTGTTTTGAGAATATAGGATGATTGTTTATTGTTCTTAGCCCATTTAGAATTGCTATCTAGATTGATCTTGACCTAAAATCTAAATTGTTTGCAATAAACCCTAATCGATTTCCAAAAACCCTAAATCTTAAACTACTTGTTTGATTCTTGTTAATCCGATTGTCTTGAGGTTCTAATCCAATTGTTAGGTTGATTAGATTGATTGTTTTAATTGATGGCTTAACCCTAGACAATTGCTAGGTTAAGTAGGGTATTAACCCTAATACTAAACCCTAACCCTAATCCAATTAGGTTAATCCCTAAAACCCTAATCATTAGTTGATCTTGTTTGTGAGTTATGATGTTAGATTGATTGATATAACCTAACTTGGTCAAATTAAAACCCTAAATTGATTAATCCTAGATTGAATGACCTTAAGAATGAATCCGACCAACTTGTCCTTAGAATCCAACCATTTAGACTAAGATTGTGGTCCTTGGATAATCTGATTGATTGTTTTGATTAAGATCACTTGAACATATAGATTATGATTGTTAGGATTGTTGCATCATCCCATATGGCCTTGTGGCTTGCTTGAATTAAACTTGGCCGCATGACTTGTTTGATCTATATTGTCTTGATTGATCATTGAACTTATTTGATATGCATTCATATAATCTATTGAACATATAGGCATTAATCCTTAGGATTGTCTTGCATATCCATAGCACTTTGGCCGCATATAGAAACCACATGGTCGTGGTCCCAGTTTCGGCCATGGTCGAGGACGAGGTGGCCGTGGTACATCTTTTAAGCCACCACATGACCAAATCTGTTTGTCATAGATGTGGTATGGGAAATCACTGGGCAAAGAATTATAGGACTCCCAGACATCTTGTTGACCTCTACCAAGAGAGTATAAAAGGGAAGAATCCAAAAGCCCATTTGGTCCAAGATGACAATTGTGATTTCGATCATGATCAAGATGATCTTAGACGCACTTTGTTTATTTTTACAGATCCATATGAGTTTCCCCAACGTTGATCAATTTATCAATCTGTTTGTTAGCGTACGCGCTGATGGCCATGAAAATTCATTTTCCTGTGTTATGACAGAATGGACTAAACAACAAGGCAAGCTTCTCTACTTGCTTTATCTAGTTGTATGGTTCTTTTTGTCTACCTGATGCATCACATTAAGTTTTTTTCCGGTCATCTCAAGTTATGGTTGGTTAAGCATCTTAATTCAGGGGAGATACAAGGGGCATATCAAATCAAAGTCACATGTTCAGCTCTGGCTTTGCTACTGTCAACTAGACATTCTGAATTTGCGAAGGTCAATGTCCCAGGCAATCAGATTTAGGTCCTATGTTGTACCTCTTATATCTTTTAAAAAGTTAAATTCAGTCTCACAGCCTAACAGAGACTTGTTTATATTTCTTGTACAGTCCAATGGTGGCATAACCAGGCGCTCAAAAGCTAAATCTGCTCCGGAAAAATGGACCATTATTCCTTTACCCATGAAGGTATGTATATGTTAGATTTCTTAGTCTAAACATTCTAAACGTAGACGCTGCAAGTTAGAACATGTATTATTTGTAGATGCACAGTTATGTCCTGACTAATTTAGATGCAAAGTGGTTCCTAGATGTGGAAGAAGATTCTCAAATATAGAGAAAAGGCAAAGCAGTTTTACAGAGTTGATGTTCGCAATGGGCATGATACCTCCTTTTGGTATGAAGTATGGTCCAATATGGTTTGCTTGAAGGATGTTCTAAGAGAAGGCAGCTACATTGATATGGGAATCCCACTAAGTGCAACAGTGGGTGACAGTAGAAACCACAGAAAAAGAACTAATAGAATCCCAATATACAACAGATTGGAAATAGAGATAGAGAAGTTTAAGGAAAATTGGGTTCAAGAAGAAGATATAGCAATGTGGAAAAATAAAATGGGAAATACAAGAAGTTCTTGACAAGGTAAACTTGGCTGAGTATTAGAGGAAGACATCAGTAGTGTTATTGGCATCAAGCGGTATGGTTTAAACATGCGACACCAAAATACTCGTTCATTACTTGGATATTGATGCATGGGAGACTATCGACGGGGATAGGATGTTTGAGTTGGAATGGGAATGTGGATACCTCTTGCGTTTTGTGTAAACGACCGCTGGAAACCTTAAATCACCTTTTCTTTGAGTGTGACTACTCGAGAAAGGTTTGGGAAGTGCTTATGAAGGGAGTGATGAAGGATCACTTTATTGCGAATTGGGAAAGTGTTACAAGGCTTACAACGAGCAGGTCTACTTGGTGTAAAACAAAAACTTACATTGTGAGATACATGGCTCAGGCTACAGTTCACATTATTTGGAGAGAAAGGAATAGAAGAAGGCATGGAGAACCTCCTCTTTCTGCTACGATCTTGATCAGGATGCTTGACAAGAACATGAGAAATAAGTTCACTGTGATTCAGCGCAAGGGAGATAAGGAGTATGGGGATGGAATGGCGATTTGGTTTGGTACAAGATAACCACTATATCCTAAAAGAATCTGAAGATAATTAGGAAAAGCTAGATCTTTTTATATACAAACTCAAAAATAGGAAGCAAAACATTGTAAAAGGTCTTTTTTCTTTGAATTAAAAGAATCTGAAGATAATTATGTTTTTCCCTGGACAATCTTTGTAGAAATCTGCATTGCACACCCTTTAGTTTCTCATCTACTCTCTTTGGAGGTTTCCTTTATATACTTACATCTTCAATTACCCATGATATCATTTACTATTGGTTATATGTACCGTTTATTTGACTAAAATTAGGCTATCTTCAACCCATTTCTACATTTATCTTTATATTTTCCTCTAAAACAGAGAATGTCTACTATAGAGATGGATTTGCTTCAGTGTACGTTTATGTAATAGAGTTCTTTTACTTATAGAAAAAATTATATAAAAATGCTATTCCTATCTCGGGAAAATCGCATAAAAGGATTTTAAAAGTGACACATACAGACACTTTAAATTTTAATTTTTTTCGACTAACACTTTAAACCTTCAAAGAGACATTTTTATCACACAAACTTCAACTTGACTTACTTATCCAACATGTTAATCTATACATACCTGTACCTATATTCGAACCTGTGATTTCGGGTCGGTTCAGGTTTGGGTTTTCGGGTCGGTTCAGGTTTGGGTTTTCCGGTCCAGGTTAAAATGCCTAGGCATACCTCACATTATATATAGGCTTTGAACCGCTTAGTTACTCTTTGTGAAGCAACCAAATATCAACCCTCGCCCGCGGACAGCGTCAAGTGATGCATCAAGTGGATAACATGTGCACTCTGATGAGAGAAAACTCAACAGAAATGTCACGCATAGCAAGAACATGAAGCAACAAAAGCCGATCAATCAACAGCTTCTTCTTGTACAATGCAGAATCTAGTAACCTCCCTCTCAAGTTAACAGCCTTGGCTCTTTGCAGCGTAGGGATTATAGTGATCAAGAGCTACATTAACAAGCGGCAATAACATTAATAACCATTATGCAACTTTCTCTCTTCTTTTCTTCTATTTGGATGTTTTTTTCATTGGAGGCGTTTTGTGAGCTTCTCGGCGTAGACAATGAAATCAGTTTTCTTCCCCTGAGCTAGTATTATGGAAGACATCTCGATTAATTTTATCAAATAAAGTTTAGTTATTTTTAGTTTTGCAGTCATGTTGCTCTTCTTGATCCTACATAATCAAAGACAAGACCTGGATGCGACTGAGCACAGTGAGAGAGTTAGATACCAATACAAAAAACAACTTTAGTGGACTTAAGAAAATGTAATAAGAAATAACTTTTTTTTTCTTGTCAACGTAATAAAAAATAATTTTTTGGCTCTCTTTTACTATTTTTACTTTTTCATATTCATAAATTTGATTTTTAATTGCTTTTTTTGGTTAATAAAAATAGTAAAAGAGAGCCAAAAACTTATTTCTTATTACGTTGATAGGAAAAAAAAGTTATTTTTTATTATATTTTCTAAACTCTCTCTCTCTCTTTATGCTGAGTCGCATCCAGAGAGCCAAGACCTGAATTTGATTTTTACTATTTTTTACTTTTTCATATTCATAAGTTTGACTTTTTTGTTTTTTGTTTTGAACACACATAAGTTTGACTTTTTAATTGTTTTTTTAGTTAATAAAAAAATAACATATGTAAAACTATTTTTTGATTTAGACAGTATAAATATATGATTATATATAGAATTTAAAAGTTAAAAAGTTTAACGGGTTGAATCGGTTTAATCACTTAATCAATAACTATACCGAGTCGGTGTCTGGTTTGAAATTTTAAAATATTGGTTAGAGGTGGACACGAGAGTGATTCTACTGTGTAGTGGCAAAACAGTAAAATTGAGATTAAACCGAATCATAACAAATTATTTGGTTTCAGAAAATCGGAGCGTACCAATTTAAACCGACGGTACAATCCGGTTTAAATTGGTAAAACATTATTCAATCATCTTCTTTCTTCTTCAGCTCTCTATAAAGGCTCCGACATCAAAATCTCAGAGAGGCGACTCCGTCTCTCTCTCGAACATTCCTACAAGAAGATCGAGCGCGAAATTGAAAAAATTGAAACATGGTGGTGGACCAAGATCAGCAATGACTCCTCGGCTGCTTAACGGCAAGTCTCGACCCTAATCAGAACGTTCGTTCTTTCGCTGAGACCTCACTCAATCCAGCCTCTCTTCAACCAGGTCAGTGGTGGCTTTAATCATTTTGTATCTATTGCCCAGAAAGTTGGAAGCTTTTGATGGATTCTTCTTATTGAGAAGTATAAAAAACCTGTCTTAGGGTTTGGTAGCGCATTGTTGCAGGGTTGCTGCTAACAAAGACCTCTCTTTGGAATTGCGTCAAATATCCTTTTTACATATAACTAAACTCTGTACCCTCGTGATTGGGTTCCTACTTGTGTTTTTTTCTTGTGGAGTTCTTAACTTGCTGTTACTTAGCTGCTGTTCTGTTAAAGCAGTTCATTAAGAAGCATTGGCGAGAGAACGAGGATACTTTTGAGTATCCTGTTGTCTCAAGTGAGGAAAAGGTACCCTCATCGCACTGTTCTCTGTTTATTTTTTGGGTTTCCTGCTGCGGTATACGTTTTAAGGAATGTCTTTTGGTTTTGTTATTAGGCTCTTATTCTAGGACTGCTTTTGGGCTCACTTGATGACTCTCATAGAAAAATCTGTACGGCCATTAGTATGGATATCTCGTCAATTGCTACGTATGATTGGCCAGAAGAGTGGCCTGAGCTTTTACCCTTTCTCTTGAAGTTGATTAGCGATCAGAATAACATCAATGGAGGTATATTCTTTGTTGCTTCTCAGTTCCGTGCTATTTCATGAGATCAGTCAAATTCTTATGCTGATTTTTGCTGCCAAATTCAACAGTTCATGGGGCTTTGAGGTGTTTGGCTCTTCTCTCGGGTGACTTGGATGACAAAGATATGCCTACGCTGGTACCTGTGTTGTTTCCTTGCTTGCACGCCATCGTATCCTCTCCTCAGGTTTGTTTCCTAGTATTGATATGCTCAGACTTGTGCTGAATCACGTTTTCGGCATGTCAAGTTTCGTAAATGAAAATTTTAGTGATGAAGGCTCTTATGAAGCTAACTCCTCTGTTTTAATTATCATTTGTATATCTCTAGCTATGACAAGTATATGCGAGGAAAAGCGCTTTCAATTTTTTATTCATGTATATCTGTTCTTGGAGCAATGAGTGGTGTGTACAAGGTACTTTCCCTTTTAGTAATTAACATTCTATACATTTATTTCAAATGTGTTTTGCTTCAGCTACCTCTGTTATCAATTACCATATATAAAGTGTTTATATTCAGACAGAAACTACTACCTTGGTGACTCCTCTACTTAAGATTTGGATGAATCAGTTTTCACTTATCCTGGAACATCCTGTGCAACCTGACGATCCTGATGATTGGAGTTTAAGAATGGAGGTTCTTCTTATCTTCTGATTATTGTAATTTTGTTCCGTCAAATGGCCGGAATTGTTTAACAGTCCCCTGTCTTTGTATTTGTTTTCTCTGCTCTGATTAGGTATTGAAGTGCTTGAATCAGTTTGTACAGAATTTCCCATTTCTCATGGAAAGTGAATTGATAGATATGTTCTCATGCGACCCATGTCCCTTGTTTATTCATACATATGCATCTGAAGTATCGTTATTGAAACATAATATTCTTGCAGCTATTATGATGCCATTGTGGCACACATTCGAATCATCTCTACAAGTCTATCTTCGATCGTCAGTTGAAGGTGCTGAAGATTCATATGATGGAAGATATGATTCACATGGTGAAGAAAAGAGTATTGACACTTTTGTCATCCAGGTAATTCACTGATCAATTTTTTTCCTTCAAGTTCTCATAGATTTTTGTATCTTAATGAGTTTGAGGCCCAGCTGACACTGGATTTTGCATATGTGTTTCTTTTGTGCAGCTATTTGAGTTTCTGTCAACCATCGTTAGCAGTAGAGACTGGCAAAGGTTTAGCTGAAACCTTTTCAGTTTTTCCCTTTATTTTGGTCGTATGCTGATTTGGTTTCTTGCCCAAATATCTTCATATCAGGTTCTTGCCAGTAATGTCAGAGAACTGGTATATCAAACCGTTGCTTTCCTTCAGGTTACAGAAAAACAGGTAAGGATTAATCCTGCATGTTCTGCCTGCTCAAACATAATAGGATATAGTGGTTATATTTGGTCTTTAATATCTCTGATGATTGAAATACCGCTAGTTATGTGCTTATACATAAGGCGTAGTATGATGCTTTTTTAGCTAGTTATGTCATCCCTTTCCATTATATTAGGTCTCTGAAAATTGTACAGAATCTTTTGCTGTTATTTGTGCTAGCTTCCTATGTGTTTGTTAGCAATAGTTAAACTAGTAGTATGTGTAGCATCGCACATGTCTTTAAAAAATCATATATCTTTATTTTTTTGTCTCTTCTTTACAGGTTCATACGTGGTCCACGGATGTAAACCAGTTTGTAGCCGATGAAGATGAGGGTAGCTTCAGTTGTCGTATATCAGGTAAGCTCTCTCTCACTCTTTTTAAGCCAAATTCATGTGCTTATATTTAGCCAGATACAAGATTTGGATGTCATATGCATATATATATATATGCATACGTGTATATGCAAAATTTATGAATATGTAAGTAACTATACAATTGCTTGCAACACAGGAATACTTTCGTTAGAGGAAGTTGTCAATACTTTTGATAGGGAAGGGATCAACGCCGTTTCAGATGCTGCTGGAAAGCGGTTCCATGAGTCCCAAAATGAAAAGACAGCTGGTTATCCGTCCTGGTGGAGAGTAAGTGAACCTTAATTTCTATTTGTACTTGTATTTGTAAAAGGTCTGACAATCTGTTATTTCTCTCTTTTCTCAAAACTGTCACCAATTCTGTTAATATTTTTGTTTCTTCCCGTGTGTTATCTTTTTAACTTTCCACTTTAATATTTTCCATTTGTTAGATAAGCGAAGCTGCTCTCTTTGCTTTGGCTTCTCTTGCCGATCAACTTGTTGATGCTGAGGTTCGTGTTTCCAGAGAAATGTTAAAACGAAAATTTACTATGGTGGGAAACATGTTATCCTTAATATTATTGTAATGTTTTCAGGACATGGGAACTGACTCTGCAAATTTAGCTAAATTTATTGAGCAATTGATAATGGAAGATACTGGAACTGGTAGGTTTTGTGAGATTTACTGCTCTAACTTATTTATCTTATTTGGTAATTGGTATTCAAATTGTGGTATATGACTGGACCCTTTATTCAACAGGGTATCATGAATGTCCTTTCCTTTATGTCCGCATATTTACAGCAGTCGCTAAGTTCTCATCTGAGGTAATCTCTGATTTTCTTTTCTTCCAATACAACCTCAGTATAGAATATACTAATTTAATTATTTCACGTTAATCAGATCAACCCTGGAAGCATTTCCTCAATGCTGCTGTTAGAGCTATTAACATGGACGTGTATGGTTCCTACCCTTCTGCTGGTAGTATCTTTATTGATAGAGAATAAATGTTAACTTACTAATTACCATTATAAACAGGCCTTCACTTGTAATAGTAGGTGCATGTCGGGCATTTTTGCAGCTCCTACCTGATATGAACCGTTCAGTTATTCTGCCTCAGAGCATGAACTTATTCTCATCTCTCACTGATCTTCTCCATCAGGTAAAATTTTCTACTGACAACCAACCAGAATTGGCGAGTGTATATCTATTTTCCTTGTGTCACTCGAGATTTTTATTCTTTTATTTAGGCTTCAGATGAAACTTTGATTTTGGTACTTGAAACTCTTCAACAAGCAATTAAGGCTGGTAAGTCAACATAATATCTCTTTACAATTTTTTTTCAGAATCTAGTTAGATAAGAGTTCTCACCTATTTATTATCTTATGTACCATTTGCTAGGCCAATAGAGTCTATTATCTCTCCAGTGATTCTTAATGTGTGGGTGGCACATGTCTCTGATCCCTTCATAAGTATCGATATAATTGACGTCCTTGAGGTAAATAGTGAATAGTTACCAATCATCTCGCTGTTAGAAATGCAATTTCTAATTGCTTGTTACGTTAATCTCTTAACACTGCTTCGATTAAATGAACAATAAACTACTATGTATGTGACTAATGTCTTTCCTATGGCTGTCACACAGAAAGAATTTACCTGGCTGTCTGCACCCTTTGACATCAAGGATTTTACCATTCATCGGACCAGCTTTAAATAAGGCACTGTTCTGAATTATGATTTCTCACCTGTTTTTTTTGTCCTCAGTCTACTATTTTATCTTCCCTAGTTTCCTTTTAATTAACATCTCTATGGTGATAATCAGCCACATCAGCAATCTGAAGGACTAGTGAGTGGATCCTTGGATCTTTTAACTAAGCTTCTTAAGGCAAGTTATACTAGCTGGATTTTCATATTACGTGAATAATATTATTTGTGCTAAGTGTGAATTCAGTATTTCTCGTGTTTTGCTGACTATTTCTTTAGTCATATGTATAGGGTGCCCCAAGTGATATAGTGAAAAACTGCATGAGTTTTGCTTTGATGCTGTCATTCGTATCATACTCCACAATGAGGACAATAGTGAATTACAGGTGATAAACTTTTCCACCTCTTGTTCGCTTCAGCGTTATGTATCTACAAATGACCACTTATCACTAATATCTTATAATTTGTCAGAATACAACAGAATGTCTGGCAGCTTTTATATTTAGTGGAAGACAAGAATTGCTCTCTTGGAGTGGTGATCCTAGCTTTACCATGAGAAGTTTGCTTGATGCAGCTTCTAGGTACAAGTCTTCACTTACTTTTTTGCTTAGTTTATTTCACGTCCACGAAAAGTTGTAGGCATGCTCTTTTGTGTTTATTTTTTCCAGACTATGCTGTGCATATTTAACGCATGTGGAAAGAAACAAATGATGATTTTGCGTGTGTATGCGTAAATCTATTCACCATAAAAGATTTGGTCTTTGTCACCGGCAGTTCTTTTTATTTACGTTTCTTGGAATTATTTGATAGAAGTGTATTGGGCACCTTGATTTGTTGGTTTCTCAATGTTTTCCACTTAGTATCTTTATAATTGTTCTGTCTTTCTTTCCTAAATTGTTCTCCCAATGTTGGTGCAGGCTTCTCAACCCTAATCTGGAATGTTCTGGATCTCTGTTTGCTGGGAAGTACATTCTGCAGCTTATCTTGCATCTTCCGTCAGAGATGGCACCCCATGTCCAGGATCTGGTTGCCGCTCTTGTCAGAAGAATGCAGTCTGCTGAAATTTCGGGTTTCAGAAGCTCATTGCTACTGATTTTTGCCAGATTGGTATTCTTCACTTTTCACTTGCATAGTTATAGCATTTTAATGGTTTATCTCTTCTTTGTAAGATGTTGTTTAGCTTCCCTGTTCTGCGCTGTAACCTTGGAAGCATCTTTTTCCAATGATTTTTGCAGGTCCATATGAGTTTTCCGAATGTTGATCAATTTATCAATCTGCTTGTTAGCTTACCCGCTGATGGTCATGAAAATTCATTTGCCTATGTTATGACAGAATGGAGTAAACAACAAGGCAAGTATCTCTATTCGCCTTATCTAATTGTATGATTCTAATTGTCTAGCTGATGCATCACAATAAGGGTTGTTCTGGCCGTTTTTAACTTATGGTTTGTTAAGCATCTTAATTCAGGGGAGATACAAGGGGCATATCAAATCAAAGTCACATGTTCAGCTCTGGCTTTGCTACTGTCAACTAGACATTCTGAATTCGCGAAGGTCAATGTCCCAGGCAATCTGATTCAGGTCTTATGCTGTACCTCTTATATCTTTTAAAAAGAAAATTAAGTTCAGTCTCACAGCCTAACAGAGACTTGTTTATATTTCTTGTACAGTCCAATGGTGGCATAACCACGCGCTCAAAAGCTAAATCTGCTCCGGAACAGTGGACCATTATTCCTTTACCCATGAAGGTATGTTTTTGTCTGCTTCCTTAAGTCTAAACGTTCTAAGCGTCCACGCTGCACGTCAAAGTATGTATTATATAGGGATACACAGTTCTATCTTCACCAATTGTGATGCCCTTTACAGTTTCTTAACCGGCTATATCCTCCTTTCATTTCATCACTCTAGTGCATGCTTTCAGAAATTTTACACTATTGGCTCTCGCAGATACTGGCATTACTAGCTGATACGTTGATTGAAATTCAAGAGCAATTTTTGGGTTGTGAAGATGAGGTGATTATGCTTCCTTGATCATTTTTAAAATCTCCTTTCCTGTCTTGACGTTCAGTGGAACATCATGAGATGCTAATTGCTTTCTTGGGAGTAGCAGGATAGCGAATGGGAAGAAGTCAATGAAGGAAACGCTGAAGCTGAGAAAGACTTGCTACGTGCCTCTCAATCAAGCAAGCCCTCATATGACCAACTTGAAGCAATGGCTCGAACTTTTGAGGTCCTTTTTTCTCGTTTACCTACAAGACTATAATTCCATATAAACATTATCTCACAGTGATTAAACCATTGATTCAAAAGAACCAAGATGATGGCGATGGTGATGATGACTTGCAGGCCACAAACCCCCTTAATAGGGTGACCTCTTGTGTTCTACAAGGTGTTGTATCTGCTCCCTCCTAATTCTCCAATTTTGATTTGTCTCACCATACTCTTTTTCGGTGCAACAAGCAGATTAATCTGGCAAGTTACCTGGCTGATTTTCTATTGAAATTTTCGAGTGGACCGACCTTTGTTTGACAATCTTTGCCAGGTATGGTTTCTGTCCTCTATATAACGTAAATAGATCTTGAACTTGATATTAACTGTTTGGCATGTTTCCAAACATTGCAGGGATTAACAAATGCGCAAAGAAACGTGATTCAGACGGTACTGAACCGCTAGGTTTTGGCGTTACAACCCACAAATCCTGTTTTGAGTGTTGTTTTTTGTCAGTTGATTGATATTTGGGGGTTGTTAAAGAAGTGGTAGCAACATCCCTTTTGTAAGAGTGTCATTTTTCACATAATATTCGAAGTATTTAAAAAAGAAAATCTTCAGCTTCTGATCATTTTCTTCTCTTTTCTGCTAAGTGTTGTAGATCACAGCAGTGCCGGTCCGGACTTTTCCCACGCCTAAAGCGGACCACAAAAATGATGCCCTTTATCTTAACTAAAATTTACACTATTTAAATATAGAATCATAAGTAATTATCATTAAAACTTAGTTATTTTGAACAAAATAAATACAAAAGCATTATTTACCGTTTATCTTATATGTTTTTCCTTTCATTTGCAGGTCACCTTGTTAAAAGAATATAATTTATAGATAGAACAAAACATATAATAATATACGCTAACATCAGTTCCATAATTTTTTCTATGTTTTCACAAAGTTTCAGAAAATGTTGAATCCTAATGATAGTTCTGAGTTTTGTGAATGTCAAAAGTCCTTAACGAAATTACAAAAAAACTTGCAAAAGGAAAAGAAGAAATAAGAAAATGCTTGCATGAAATTCCCATTGAGCTATTCCAACAAAGATCAATTACTATGAAACAGTGGAATATCAGCAATTGAAAATTCAAATTAATTGTTAAAATATCACTTATTCATATAGTTATTATAGCAAACGAGAAAAAATGGAGAAAGTAAATCATTTTTAATAAAACAAAAGCAATTATTAATTTTTTTTACTAAACTATTCATCTAATAACATATTATTCTACATAATAAAGGAAATTAGGGCTGTTGAAACAGGATCCCAAATCATCCGTATTAGTAATTATTCTTATATTTAATTGTTATCTTTGGAAAAAGAAAAAAAAACTATTATTATCAAAAAGGAAAAAAGGTGGGGCTTCGAACCTGGTAGCAAAATGAATTAGCGGGAGTCTGGCAAGCACTAGGCTAAAGTGTACATTATGATTTTTGGTGCCCCTAAAATATTTATCATCTCTGGCGCCTAAAGCCTTAGCTTTGCGGGCTTTAGACCAGGGCCGACATGACTACCATTTACATACCCTAACAAGTCAATTTTGAGAAAACAGCTAAAGTAGGCCTAAAAACCGAACTAGAATTGATCCAAAAAATTGGTTTGGGACAGGTATGGGTAACGGAATTTACCCCATTGAGTCTTATTATGGAGGTGCCTCGGGTTTTGGATTCAATCCGAGACTTAGTGGGGCATCCCAAATACTCAAAACTTCTAGTATATATTAACTATACATGGGTGTTTCGGTATATTTTTGGTATTATATATATTTTTCTAAGTTCAGATTTGAGTTTTTAGGTAGTCTTGGGTTTTAAGTCAAATTTTAGGTTTTCAAAAATATAATTTGGATAACCGGATAAAATTTTGGGTTTTTTTCATGCCTTCAGATTAGATTTTGAATACAATTTTAGATATTTTGGGGGTATATAAATATTTTAAGTCATTTGTGTTTTTGGATATTTTATTTGGTCTGATCTAACAAGACCCGAACAAACCTGACCTAGATCCGACAAGACCCGAACCGAACCCGAGCTCAAGTTGAACCAAAAAATTCTAATAACCCCATTGTGTTAACTATCTAAGACTTAAACTGATCCATATCTGACATGATCTGAACCGACAAATCCTAATTACCATATTGGATCTAAATATCTAAGACTTGAATCCGAAAAGATTCGACTCGAACTCGGCACCAGGATTCGAATATGCATGCCTACAAAAAACTCTCAATTTACACAAAAAAAATAACTTCTTTTTAAGCCATTTTGGTCCTTAGCTTTCAAAACTTGTCCATTTTTAAATTATAAATTTTGTTGACCAAATCGTTTTAGATATACGAAAAGTTGACAAAAAAAGATACACGGAAAGTCAACATTAAATCAACTTAATAGTTGATTTTTCGTATATCTAAAATGACTTTTTCAAAAAAAAAATTGAAGTTTAAAATGGACAATTTTAAAAAATTGAATATTAAAATGACTTAAAGAATGTTCATGTTTTTTATTTATTTCCTTTGATATAGTTGAGTATGTAACGAATTTATCTCTTTCAAACAAGAATAATTGCATCTTCTTATCTAGTTTTTGTTTCGTTTTATAAAGGTTCAAGAAAACATGTATAGTAACAACAAATATGATTTCGATATATTTGGCAACCTAGCAGCTAAATAAGCTAAGAAACTAGTTGAATATGTATCATCTAAAACTAAACTTGTAGCTGTAAAAGCAAAAGTCTAAAATCATTTCAAAATCTAAATTCAAGATTTTCATTGATGTGTGCAAACAAATGTAACAGCATATGACAAGTTGGATTTTCGTTGTACCAACGTTCTTGGTATATCAGCATTGCCTCGTTTCGGTGACATACGAGTCACGAATTAGACGATGATATATTTGACTATAGCAAGAGTGTTCTATGTCTTTAATCTTTGTTTATGTCTCATGAGATACACCCATACACTTCAAAACCAGTATTTTCTAGTTAATACTCCATCCGTTTTAGTTTATTTGTTGTTATAGACAAAAAATTTCGTTACAAAATAAGTGTCGTTTTATAATTTTAATACAGAATTTATTAACTTTATATGTTATTCTATTTTTTATTGATTAAAATGTGGTTAAGTGTATAGGTAATTGTGTATTATCTAAAAAATATGTAAAATTAAATGTTTTCTTAATTTGTGTGCACAAACCTAAAATGACAAGTAAAGTGAAACGGAGGTAGTATGTGTTATCATAGTGGATCCGAGATCTAATCTTAAAAAATTAACTAAGTAATGGTAATTAGACTTTTGAAGTCTCAAAAAAAATTTGTTAGAAACTCAAATCTTTAAAACAAAACAAAAACATGATCTACCGTTTAAGTTATTTTAATCTCTACCTTTAAAAATTTTCTAATCTGATCAACTCATTTCAGATATACGAGAAATCAACTGTTAAATCGATTTTACGTTGACTTTTTGTATCTTTGAAACGGCTTAGTCAACAAAAATTGAAATATAAATAGATAATTTTAAAAACTGAAGATAAAAATGGCTTAAACGGAAGTTAAAAGTTATTTTGATTTTTTTAGTGTAAGTTAAAGAGTTTTTTTGGGTGTCCTCTCAATCGATTTTGATCCACGATTTCAAATATATATATATATATATATATATATATATATATATATATATATATATATATATATTAGAAAAAATATGTCAATTCAGTTATTGCTAATTGTTAATTTATTCTAATTAAAATAATAGATGTTTTATTGTCAACTGATAAACATTTGGTCAACATTTAATTGGCATAAAGTACACAAAGGTATTTAGGAAAACAAAGTAAGAATAGTTTCTAGATATAAAAAAATATAAATAACCATTTCTCTAATCAAATACAAGATGAATAAAAAGCAAAGATTTCTAAGAAATTACAAAAAACTATATGAAAGGAAAAGTTAATTCTAGAAAGAACGTAACTTAAATCCATGCAAATCAGTTATGAGATGCTCATCGTTCATGCTCAACACATTAGCTACCATTTCTAAAGTAAACCTAAATAAACTTGTTTTATAATAGTGATGCCTTAAGCGAATGTTTACATAATAATAATAATGCTTTGCTTACGTAGTCTCGATTTGTAACCGAAACTAAAATAAAGTTGACAAAATATACTACAAATGATGTTTCAAGCCATTTAAAAATGTTTTACCAATTCTGAACAACACAAGATTTATATATTCCTTTCCAAAAATGAACTTTTAAACAGCTACTTGTGTTTTGAAATATCAAAAGCAATACTGAAATATTTGGAAAACAAAGATAGAAATTTAGCAAATGCAACCACGCTGCACAATGACAAGATTTGAGTCTGGCTTGATGTTGTAGTAAGCTACGGTGCGATGGTTTTCAAGGTTGGTGCCAAGAAAGTTAAGATTCAGCTGGTCCACCAGTAGGCCACCCTGATCATGGATCATGGTCTTGACGTTTTGAATGGTATCTGACCCCTTCACTTGTAGGATGAATGTTTTCAGCTTTATAGTCGATACAAAAATCCTCATAACTGCATCCGGATCCAGACCCAGAACCAACTGACGGGTGGGTCCATATACCTTGAGGTCTATGGTGTTGGAGCTATCTGCCACATCTAGGTTTATGCTTTTTCCCTCTACCGTCTTAATAGAAATCTGCATTGCAAGAAGCCCTTTGGTTTGTCACCTTCCTCTCTTTGGGATTTTCTTTTTATATACTTGCATCTAAAGTTAACTACATTTTCCCATGATATCATCTACTATTGGCTATTTGACCATTTATTTGACTAAAAACTGTAGTGCATGCATGCAGCCCTTTGGTTCCTCCCTCGAAATTAGCAAGAAATGATACTTCAAAGTTTTATACTAATATTAAGAAACTATAAAGTTTTTGTTTTCGAAAATGAAGCATCGTTTACTATCTATCTAAATACTTACGGTTCAAATAATTAAAAAAAAAACAAAGCATACTTTATTCTACTTCTCATTGAAAATTGAAACAATTGTTTATAAAAATTTCTTTCTAAAACATACTAATATAATATAGAGGAAATATTTTAGAAAAGTTCATGCAGAAGATACATAATCTAAATTTATTCCCCTCAAAAAAGTATATATTGAATTAAAAGAAGAGGATTACATTTACACTGGTCTTTACACCAACCATCACCTAACGATTGTGAAAAAAACTAACTAACGCCATGAGACATAAAAAAAACAATTTGGTTGGCCATGTTTAGCTAATGAATGTGAAAACTAACTAACGCCATGAGACATGATTAACAGAACATTGATTTATAGCAGTATTTATAAAGAGTATATACAAAACACTACAAGAAACAAAGCCATTTGCGAGGATTTTGACCCTCGCGACTTCCTTGCAAATAATTGTTTGCAAGAGAATTGCGAATAAGCATATTCCTTCGCAAATTGCTAGTCACAAATTAAAAAGTTCGTTCATCCCTTATAAATTTGCGACATAAGCTATTTCTTCGCAAATTTGCAAGTAAATCAGTTCACTCGCAATATGCGAAAAAATATAATTTACTCGTAATTTTGTAAGGAAATATAAATCTCTCGCAAATTCGCGACGAACACATTCCCTTACAAATTTGCGAGTGATTATTTTTCGTTACAAATTTGCGAGTAACATGAATTCATCGCAAATTTGCGATGAACTTATTCTCTCACAAATTTGCAAGTGAATGTTGTTCTTTGCAAATTTGCGAGTAACATAAATTCCTCGCAAATTTGTGACAAACATATTCCCTCTCAAATTTGCAAGTGTGAACATCCCTAGCAAATTTGCGAGTCATTTGTAAACATATTTTTTCTCTCAAAATATAATTATTTATATAATTTTATATTCGATTTTCTACAAAATTCTTTTTTTTATTAATATTTTTTTTACATTCAAATTTCTTTAAAACAAAAATATTCTTGATAAATAAATATAAATCCGAGATTCACTACAAAAACATTTAAAACAAACATAAATTTTGAGAATAAAACTAAATAATTTTGGATCATTACAAAAACATAAATAAGATGCAAAGAAATCTAGATAGCATCAGATTCATCATCATTTCCATAGCATGTGCTTTCAGAATTGTGGGCAACCATGTTAGCAGACTGAAGAATGTTTGCCAAGGTAGAATCTTTGGAAGCTAGATGATTAACAACAATATTCAGCTTCCTGATTTCATCACCTTGGCTTAGAAGCAAAATAGATTGTTCTTTGATGATCTTCTTCAAAGACTGGTCTTCAGAACTGCTAACCGAAGAAAACTAAGTAGGAGTAGATCCTAAAGATTTACGTATAGAACCCACTCCATACATTCGTCCATTTTTGCGGGGAGCAAACTACATAGAAAAATTTCAAAGATTAATATCAAATTAGACTCTAAAGAATTGAGATTGAGAGCTCTAAAACATATACCTCACAACAAATCTTGTTCCTTTCCACTTGAGAAAGGCCACCAGACCATGTGCTCTCGGGATCATCACTAGCAGCCTAAGATAACTCTTGCATTTTAGATGTCACGTCGTTGTAGAGCTGGTGAGATTTGCCGTCGACGAAAGATCCATCTGGGTTTCGTTTTGTGATCTCGAGAACTCCAAGCAAGCCTGGAATAGAATCCCGGTTTCCTCAGCCTACAATTAAAAATATTTAGTGAAAATAAGACTACAAAAGAAGTAAGATAAAATAAAGATCAGCAAAAAGTTACAATCACTCTCGCACGGGCTCTGAAGGAAATCTGACCAAAACGATGCTTAGACGGTTCATGTCATCAGGGTCGGAGTAACGGGCCGCCTGACTGTTACAACTCCGAACTTCAATGCCCGGATCTTGCCAATAAGTGACAAGACCAGCCCAAACAAGTGGATCAAACCACAAAGGCATAGCTTTGTCACCTTCTATCAGCCATTTAGCCTTCCACCGTCCGACTTGGCTAGACAATTGAAGTTTCAATTTGGCCTCAAAAGATTGGCGGACGAACTCCGTTAGCCCTGATTCCCAATGATACATTTGCTGCGAAAAAAAAAATTAATAGACATAAATGAACATAAAATTATTTTTTTAAAGAAAATAAAAGAAATTAAATAAATTACCGCAAACGATTTAAACCAACGTTCGACGACATTGTGAGGGGTTTGCTTCCAATTAGCATGCGGTTCTTTGAAATCTCTTTCAAAGATTTGACGAACTGAAGCAGCTACTTTACCATCCTCATCAAACCTAACACATAAATTGAAACCAAAAGTAACAATTAAATTACAAAAATTATGAAAATTAATTACAATTGGTTACAATTAAAAAACTTACCAAAGTGTTTGGAGGGTGATATGGATCAAGGTGAGGAAGACAATCATGTCCAGGACTAACCAAAATCATTTCAATAGTCACTTCATCTGCCACAGGCTGTTGCATAGCAGCCTCGGGAATAGGGGCAGGAGCAGGGGTCGGGGCAGGAGCAGGGGTCGGGGATGGGGCAGGAGACAAAGCTTGAGGGGAAGGCGGTATCTGGCTGTTCGGAATAGCCTAACTTTCAGCCATGTGATAACTAGAAGAATTACAGGATGAACTCTTCCTCGATAAGAACCGGCGATAATCATTTCTAGACATCTACAAAATAATAAAATTAAAATATCAGTAGTAAAATAATTTTAAGAATGCAAAACCCTAAACATTTTTTTTTAAATTATCATAACTAACAGCTCTGTTAAACATAACAATAGTCAATAATCTAAACTTACCAGAACCATTAACCTAAATCAATTATCTAAAGCTAGACCATAACCATCAACCTAAATCAACTATCTAAATCTAAAAACCACTAAGGATAATAAAAATCATACCTTTGCAGAGGTGATGTCGTATGTCCGGTCAGATGAAAGAAGTCCAGCGAGAGTGAAGGCGGCACACGGCGACGAGACTTGGTGAGGCAGCAATGGCGGCTAGGGGAGAGAAGGAGATGGCGAGATGGAAAACGACGATTATGATTTTTGTCACATGCAGCTCTGGTCTTGCACATAATTCCGGTAAATCCAATCTCGATTTCAAATTATCTTTATTTTTTCCATTCACATTCAAAATAGTGTTCATGATATTCTCAAAAATATTATTTTCTATGTGCATCACATCAAGGTTGTTGCCTTAGAAGATGATTCTTCCAATATGGAAGCTCCCAAAATATGCTCTTCTTACGCCAATTATGAGATGTTGTATACCCGTCTGGCATGTTTGCTGGAGTGTGCCAATTTCCTTCAACTTTACATGTCTCTTGGGCAAAGTAATACTCAATCTGCTCTAACAAAGTTGCTCCTGATTGCATTACCGGGGGAGGAACATGCACCGCCTTATTTTTTCTAAACAATTTCTTGTTCTTACGATAGGTATGATGCGGTGGAAGAAAACTATGGTGACAATCAAACCAACATGACTTCCTTCCATTTTCAGCTGAAAAGCATCTGACATATCCATATGGACATGATAACCTTCCATGCGTTTTCCAACCCGATAACATTCCATATGCGGGAAAATCACTAATGGTTCACTAAGCACTACACGCATATTGAAGTTCTGCTGCTGCGAGTAATCCCACGTCCGCACACCAAAATGCCACAACATTTTCAGCTCATGGATCAAAGGTTGCAGAAACACATCAAGCGCTCGCTTTGGATGTTTTGGACCAGGCACTAGAATACTTAAGAACAAAAATTCTCTTTGCATGCATATCTCCGGAGGAAGGTTGTATGGCGTCTAGATGACATGCCATAAATAATATTACCTTCCAAACATACCAAATGGACTAATTCCATCTGTGCATAGGCCTAGATAAACGTTTCTACACTCACTCGCGAAGTTGGAATATACGGTTTGGAAGTGTTTCCATGCTTTAGCATCTGAGGGATGTGTAATCTCGCCATCTATAAACACTTCAATCTATCTATGATCGGTAAGTACCACATGCGTTGATAAGGCACATGATTCCTTCATGTGATTTCTTGATGCCTTGGCTTTCCACAAAATCGACATTCCAGCAGTTTCTCATCGTCTTTCCAGAAAATCATGCAGTTATCAATGCATACATCAACCATTTCAGATGGTAGACCAAGACCAAAAACTAACCTCTAAATTTCATAAAAAAATTCTGCTGCAAGATTACCTTATGGTAAATACTCATTAATTAGTTGAGCCCACAAATCCATGCACTTCTCATTTTGATTATGATCACTTTTAATTGCCATCATCCTAGATGCTAGTGATAATCTAGAAAGCCCTTCTCTACATCATTCGTGATAGGTTCTTTGGTAGTGTCTAACATATTATAAAACTGTTTTGTATCTATGTTAGGTTCTTCCCTACTACTATCAAGAATATCAGTTTCATGAATTGCATATGTTACCATATCATGATATCTATTTCCATGTTGCTCTTACCCATCATCACCAACATTATTTCCAAACAGATTTTGCTCATACCCATCATCCACATTGTTTCGAAACATATTTGACTCATGGGCGTCATAATAACTAGCATATAACTTGGTAGTTCAAATCCCTGACCCGTACTGCTACTTGATGCACCTTCACCATGCAAAAACCATATGTAGTAGTTTGGTTTAAATCCTCTATTAAATAGATGTCTCCTCACAGTATCTATCTCTAAATATGCCTCATTCTTGCATTTTCTACATGGACATAAAATTTTACCATGTTTCCTTGCGAATGGTTGGTTAGTTGCTTGATGTAAGAATCCTCGTAGTCCAGCCCGACACTCTTCCGTAAATTCACCAGTCTCCGGATCTTTATGATTGTACATCCATGCCCGTAATGCGTATATTTCATGTTCAGATGACATCTGTCTCTCAAATTTTTTTTTCTACTTTTTTTCTTTTTTTTCTGTGTTACGATTTCTACTCAGGGTCCGCTATATATAGACATTTTAAAAAACTGTGCAAGGGATTTGCAATAAAATTGCAAGAGATTTGCAAGAGATTTTGTAACGAAACTGCGAGGAAATCAGATTTTGCTAGGGTTTTGTGAGAGAATAAATTCCTTGCAAAAATTAGTTAAACAAAAAAAACGTGTATCGCCAACCTATCTGTTTTTTGCGACGAATTTGCGAGATAATATTTTTCCCTTGCAAAATTTAGTTACACACAAAAAATGTGCATTACCAACTTATTTGTTTTTCGCCTTACAAAACTCTCGCAATATTATAACGGTTTTACGAGTGTTTTGTAACTAAACATTATTCTCTCGCAAACCACTCACAGATTTGCGACGAATATATTCTCTTGCAAATCTGCAAGTGTTTTGCGAGAGTTCTGTTTACTCCCTCGCAAAAGACTCGCAGTTTTGCGAGAGAATATATTCGTCGCAAAACTGCGAATCTTTTGCGAGAGAATATTTTTTCGTTGCAAACCGCTCGCAAAACCGTTATAATATTGCGAAAAATTATTTCAGTTGCAAATTTTCCTCGCAATAGGCGTGTTTTCTTGAAGTGAAAGAGAAAGAAAATCCAACAGTCAAATGTGTTTACAATTGAAATGTTTAATTTTTAGGTGATTCAGAAGTTACTAACGTGATTAATACTCCAAAAAAAGCTACTAACTTCATTGAGTATTGTTTTTAATTGAAGAATAAAATTTCATATTATTGTACTAACTAATAGCTTTTGACAGTATTCTAGGAAAAATGAAGGGCTATTGCCTCACAGATTTAAATTGCATTTAAGAAAAATTTCTAAAATGAGCCATTTAATTTTTTCACATAGATATGAAATGTTATGTTATACATGCAATAATGTAGTACAAAATATATTATTTTTGATGGGTTGGTTTTCAAATATTAAATAATAGTTTAGTTTTTTAATTATTTTCTTTCATCATGCACATAATAAATTAGAACACCTCCAATAAGGATTTTAGCTTTGGATTTTTTTTACATATATATATATATTTAATATAAATATATTTATATTAATATTTAATTGTAGAATTTTAATTTTGGAATAATCTTAACCTAAAAATTATCTTAAAAAAACATTGAATTGGGTTTTTCGTAAAACTAAAAATTTCACAGTTAAATATTAATATATATATATATATATATATTTTTTTTTTTTTGGTAGAATTCCACGAACTATAACCTTCATTAGATGTGCTCTTTTACAGCTACTTTTTAGTGGAACTACAAGTCTTTAGAAATGATATTACAAAAAAAAAAGTTAAAAACATTGAAAAACGAAAAGAAAGATACTTTAGCAACCGCATTGACGAAGCGTCATGTGAATGGTCGACTGGGTCGACTCATGCTTGATATGGCACTCAGCTATAGTCCAACCGTCTTGAAGCTCCTTGCCCTGAAATATTATCCTCTGCTGGTCCATTGGAATGCCATTAATCTCCTCCAACTTAGTCTTGACTTGTCCATGTTGTAAAAATCGGACCGGATAGAGCAGGGTCGCAGCTAATAATTTGAGAAATAGTGCAATAAATGGAACACCAGATTTAACGTGGAAAACCCCAAAGGGGAAAAACCACAGACAAGGTAGAAGAATTTATTCCGAGGAAAATAATAGGAGTTACAACCTCTCAATTATAACGGAGAAAACTGATAAATAATTCTCTCGTTATAACAGGAGAAAAATATTCAAACTCTCTAAATAATTTTCTCTCAACCCGATCCCAAATACCCACAAAAAATATCTCAAGAAAAAGACAATTTTTTTTTTTCTTCTCTCTTCTTTTTCTTCTCTTCTCTCTTCTCTCTCTCACGTTCCTCTTCTTCTCTGTGATTTTTTTGTGTTTGGGATGATTCTTGCTTCTCACCCCATAGAGGTATTTATAGAAGCTCATGGGTTGGTAGTTGCCTACAAGAGTTGACAAAGCTCATCTTCATTTACGGCCACCGTCCACACCGTCCACGCCGTCCACTGTTCATGCCGGCCACCATGAGAAGCACGTGTTTTAACAATCTCCCACTTGAAGATTTGATTGAGGATCAATCAGATCTTCACACCATTCTTTCTACCTTGTCATCTCATGTTGCTTACGTTTCCATCAGGCCACAAGAGGATCGACACCAAATAAATTTGTCAGTAGTGACTGCTTTCGTCAGAAAATCTGCTACGTTTTCTTTCGTATGAATCTTCTGCATATCCACTGTTCCCTTTTCCACTTTCTCCCGAACGAAGTGATACTGGACTCGTATGTGCTTGGTTTTTGAATGAAAGGCTGGATTCCTTGCAAGATGCACGGCACTCTGACTGTCACAAAAAAGAGAAATTTTCTCTTGTTTGTGCCCGAGTTCCTCCATTACCATCTTCAACCACATCGCCTCTTTACTAGCTTGTGTAGCTGCTACATACTCTGCTTCAGTTGTTGATGTAGCCACGATTGACTGTAGTTTTGAAACCCAACTTACAGCTCCGCTAGCGAGTGCAAACACATAACCGGTTGTGGATTTGCTTCTATCTAGATCGCCAGCATAATCTGAATCAACATAGCCTCTGACAACAAAGTCTGATCCTCCATAACATAATGCAACATCCGAGGTTCCTTTAATGTACCGTAAAATCCTCTTTACGGCATTCCAATGCTCCTTCCCAGGATTCGCCATGTACCGACTTACTACTCCCACTGCTTGTGCAATGTCTGGTCGTGTACAAATCATTGCGAACATTAAGCTCCCCACTGCTGATGCATACGGTACTCGAGACATTTCCATCCTTCCTTCTTCACTGCTAGGACTCATCTCGGAGGATAACTTGAAATTAATAGGAAGTGGGGTAGAGATTGGCTTACAATCTTGCATGTTGAACCTCCGCAAGATTTTCTTCAAATAATTCTTCTGTGACAGCCAAATCTTCCTATTATTTCTGTCTCGGTGAATTTGCATCCCTAGAATCTTGTTTGCTGGTCCCAAGTCCTTCATCTCAAACTCCCTAGCCAACTGTGCCTTCAATTCATTGATACGATCATTGTTGGGGCCTGCTATCAACATGTCGTCTACATACAGCAGTAATGTAATGAGCTCTCCTTCACCAAACCTCTTGAAATATGCGCAAGGGTCTGCATGGAGTCTGCTGTATCCAAGGCTCATAATGAAGGAATCAAATCTCTTGTACCAACATCTTGGCGCCTGCTTTAGACCGTACAGAGATTTGTTTAATCTGCAAACCAAGTTCTCCTTTTCTTTTTCTTCAAAACCTTCTGGTTGGAGCATATAAATTTCTTCCTCAAGATCGCCATGAAGAAAAGCTGTTTTTACATCTAACTGCTCAAGATGTAAGTCAAATGTAGCACACATTGCCAACAGCATCCGAATTGTTGTGAGCCGAACCACAGGTGAAAAGATTTCATTAAAGTCGATGCCTTCTTTCTGAGCATATCCTTTCACCACCAATCTAGCACGATACCGCTCCACTTGGTCATCACCATTTCGCTTGATCTTATATACCCATTTGTTTCCAATGGCTTTTCTTCCTGGTGGTAATGATACAAGCTCCCAAGTTTTATTCTTATGTAGAGCTTCAATTTCTTCTTGCATTGCTTCCATCCACTGAGATACATCTGGACTGCTCATTGCTTCCTGAAGATTTGATGGCTCCCCGTCCTCAGTTAAAAGACAGTATGCAACATTGCAGCTCATATCATAATCTTTGTGCCAGGCTGGTGTAGTCCTTACACGCTTTCCTTTACCAAGTTCTTCTTCAGACTCATCAAGTTCTTCTTCCTCGTGTTCTGGTGTTGCTTCAGAAGAATTCTCTTTTTCCACCCGTACTGCTACGATCTCTAACCTTTCTTTTGAACTGCTATTTTCTTCTTCGATCTTTTTACCTTCTGTGAAGATAACATCCCTGCTGATTATAACCTTGTGGGCAGTGGGATCCCACAGGCGATACCCCTTCACTCCATCAGCATATCCCAAGAACAAACACCTTCTAGATTTTGGATCTAGTTTTGTAGTTTCTTGGGTATTGTACATCACGAACACTGGGCTCCCAAATATATGGAGGTCTGAATAATCTACTGGCTTCCCTGTCCACATCTCCATCGGTGTCTTCAACTCAATTGCAGTTGATGGCGATCGATTTATCACATAACATGCGGTGTTGACTGCTTCTGCCCAGAATTTCTTCTCTAAGCTTGCAGCTCCCAACATTGCCCTTGTTCTTTCTAACAGAGTCCTGTTCATCCGCTCTGCCACTCCATTTTGTTGAGGAGTGTATGATGTAGTGAACTGCCTTTTGATGCCCTCTGCTTTACAGAATTTGATAAATGCATCACTAGTGTATTCACCTCCATTATCTGACCTCAAACACTTGATCCTTTTTTCAGATTCAAGTTCCACCCGTGCTTTGAAAACTTTGAAGACTGAAAACACATCCGCCTTACTCTTGATAGGATACACCCAACATCTCCTAGAGTAGTCATCGATGAAGGACACAAAGTACTTCGCTCCTCCTAGTGATGTAACTGGTGCTTGCCACACATCAGAGTGAACCAATTCTAGAACAACTTTACTTCTAGAATTCGATGTGCTAAACTTCAACCGATGCTGCTTGCTTGTAATACAATGCTCACAAAAGGATAATGATACCTTTGTGAGACCCGGAAGTAACTTCTTCTCTGCAAGAATTTTCATGCCTTGTTCCGACATATGCCCAAGTTTCTGATGCCACACCGTTGTAGCCTTCTCACTGGAACAACTTGAAGCAACAAATGCTTCTGATTCTGACAGAGTTTCTCCTTTTAACATGTATAACTTTGCAGCTATCTTCTCTCCTTTCATAAGCACAATTGCTCCTCTAATTACTTTTAGAGTTCCATTTTCGACTTCAACTTTGCAACCGAGTTCATCGAGTTGCCCCATAGATAATAAATTCTTCTTCAGGCCTTCCACGTGTCGCACCTCATGAATAGTACGAATTGTACCATCATACATCTTCATCTGAATGGACCCAGTGCCAACAATCTTAAGCTCATGATCATTGCAACTGTACACAGACCCTCCACAGATGGGTTCATATTGATGGAACCAATCTCTTCTAGAGGTCATGTGATATGTAGCTCCTGAGTCGAACAACCATATATCAGCGAACCTTCTCCTGTTTTCGCTTGAAATTGCTGCTTCACAACACAAGGCTACTCCATTATCTGAAGTGTTTGCAACATTTCCTTGAGGGTTGGAATTCTTTAATTCCCAACAATCTTTCTTCAAGTGACCCTTCTTGCCACAGTGGTAGCATTTATAAATCTTTTTACTTCTTGACTTTGATCTACCATGTTTGTGACTCCCACTTGAGCCATGCTCCATTGATCTTCCTCTCATCACCGTCAATGCCTCCACTTGTGGAGTTTCTCGTCTGTCTTCCTTACTTTTGGGCCGACTTTCTTCTTCCAGAACCGCAGCTGCAACATCGTCAAAGACTAGACTGTCGGTGGAGACATTATTTGTTAAGTTGATGATGAGTTGATCATATGAATCTGGTAGACTTTGAAGTAGAAGCTCAGCACGCTCCTGTGATTCTACTTTATAGCTCAACGAAGTGAGTTGAGAAAATAAAGTATTCAAGGTGTTGATGTGCTCCGTCACTGAAGTAGATTCCGCCATCCGTAGAGTATAAAGCTTCCTCTTAAGGAAAATTTTGTTGTGCAGCGACTTGGCCTCGTACAATTTTGCAAGGTGATCCCATATCTCCTTTGCAGTCTTCTTCTCCTCAATGCTTGACAACACTCCATCTGCAAGTGCAAGGTGAAGATTTGCAATAGCATTCCCGTCCATCTCGTTCCACTTATCATCATCCGTGTATGTAGCCGGCCTTTCACTAATGGCCGCTAAGCAGCTATCTTTCCTCAAAATAGCCTTCATCTTCAATTTCCACAGCGCAAAATTGCTGCCGTTGAATTTTTCGATCTCAAATTTTGCCGCCATTGCTTCTTCCAGAATAACGAAACCAGGCTCTGATACCACTTGTTGTAAAAATCGGACCGGATAGAGCAGGGTCGCAGCTAATAATTTGAGAAATAGTGCAATAAATGGAACACCAGATTTAACGTGGAAAACCCCAAAGGGGAAAAACCACAGACAAGGTAGAAGAATTTATTCCGAGGAAAATAATAGGAGTTACAACCTCTCAATTATAACGGAGAAAACTGATAAATAATTCTCTCGTTATAACAGGAGAAAAATATTCAAACTCTCTAAATAATTTTCTCTCAACCCGATCCCAAATACCCACAAAAAATATCTCAAGAAAAAGACAAATTTTTTTTTTTTTTCTTCTCTCTTCTTTTTCTTCTCTTCTCTCTTCTCTCTCTCACTTTCCTCTTCTTCTCTGTGATTTTTTTGTGTTTGGGATGATTCTTGCTTCTCACCCCATAGAGGTATTTATAGAAGCTCATGGGTTGGTAGTTGCCTACAAGAGTTGACAAAGCTCATCTTCATTTACGGCCACCGTCCACACCGTCCACGCCGTCTACTGTTCATGCCGGCCACCATGAGAAGCACGTGTTTTAACAGTCCAATGGTATCAAACCCCTTAACCTCGAGGGTCCAGGTCCTGCCGGTAAGAGTCACTACAAAAACACGAAAAGCTTCTGCGTCCGGACCAGAAGGACCAAGTCGCAAAACTAATTCACTCATCGTCATCGGCTCCCCATGGATCTTAACGTCGATAGTGTTGGAGCTATCTTCAACCTCAAGGTTTATGCCTTTCCCTTTAACGTCTTGATGGAGATCTGCATTTTAAACCCAACTTCTCTTCCTTTCTCTAACCCTCTCTTTAGGGTTATGTTTTATAGTACACAGTGGAGAAGAAACTTTATCGGTTTTACAATTTCCCATGATATTTTTGACCCTGTTTTTTTGGAAAACGTCGTCATTGATTAAAGCTATTAATGATCGATGACAAAGTCAAATGTTGCCCCTTTGATTTCTCTTTTAATATGTTGCCATTTACATCTTTTGTGTTCACTCAACCGTTAATACAATTGTTCTACAGATTCTAGATCATGATCCATATATCAAAAATCAGGGGTGTTTTTTTCACGCAATTAACTTACTAGGTGAATATTTGAATCATTTAAAAGAACCCTAATATCTTGTGTTTCATGACTAATTTTTCAGTCAGTGTCAAGCTCAAGCCCTTGTAAATCATAACGGAGTTTCTTATATAATATTTTTCTGTTTATTTTGTAATAGCCAAGAAACATAGTACTATATTGCAAGAAATATGTTTGACGGAGTTCATTAATAAATATGAATTTTTAAAAATAAAATTATACTATGTATTTTTCACCCGAAAATGGGATCTGAAACAATACAACTACGTCGGCTTGCCAGAAAAACAGCAAGCTATAGGTGCATTAATCTAAGTAGAAACCACAAATCCTTACAGATTATTCATATATCCTTTAGAGTGTATGCTAAATAGTTCTAAACAATGATTTATCTAACACTTTGGTAACCGCATTCTAGATAGTTTTTATAGCACTATGACTGATGATTTCAGTCTAGATTTCAATTTCTAACCACAAATCATAACGAAATTAATAAATGGAAAGAACAACGTAATGTGCTTGGCTTTCTTGCTATTATTGGCAGTTCCTTTCATATTTGAAACTCATGATTTTCAATATATTCGAGTGGTGACTGATACAAACATTGTTCGACGCACATTCATTATTATAATCACTGTTTTAAAATTGGTCCATGCGGCGTCTAAGCGTCTGTCTGGTCGATAAATTAGATATAAGCGAAACGATTTTTTAACTATTTTTTTAATAGTTTATACTTTCAAAAAATCGGTGTGCACGTAGTTAACAAATCGAGTATGAACCAAAAAATTGTTTCAAACCAATTTTTTAAAAATTTGATTTAAGCGTTCAAAAAATTGGTCTAGACATCCGAGTAAGCAATAATACTTTATAAAATGCATAATCACCTTCTAACTATCCTAAATTGAGTATTATAGTATACAAATAGGGTCGGTAACAGTTTTAACGTACGAACTAGATTTTGACCCGCGCTTTCAAAGCGCGAGATTATTTTCGACACAAACCAAATTATATAAAATAAATTTACATTTTTGATTATGTATCTACATTTAAATGTTACAAATGAAGCGTTATATCCAGTGTTTCGGATCACGACCCGGCCCCGCGGTTAAATTGACTAACTAATGACTTTATATGGAGTCCGGTTTATTATTTTCTTTAAACTCGTTATTTAATTTTTTTATAAAATTCGCAAAATATGCTAAAATTTGGGACCCGACTACTGGTTGAATCTATGGGTGGCCACTATGTAATACGATTTGACTTAAATTTTCATATTTAAAGTATTCTAATTAATGAATGTTTAGATGAATGGTGGATATATATTATGTATGTTATGCTCCTATTTTAAAAAAAAATAGTCAAACTAATTTATCATTTTATTGTAAGCGTAATGGATCAATATTCGAGAGGATACATACTAAATTAGAAATAGATACATGAGTGTGAGATGGATTTTGACACACATTGTAAGCGTAATGGATCAATATTCGAGAGAATACATACTAAATTAGAAATAGATACATGAATGTGAGATGAATTTTGACCCGCATTTTAATGTTTCTTATTAGATTTTGATCAAATATTAATGTTTATTATTAGATTTTCACCCGCATTTTAATGTTTCTTAGTAGATTTTGATGAAATATTAATGTTTATTGTTAGATTTTGACCCATACTTTTTAAAGCGAGATGAATTTTTATTCAAATATTTATTTACTCAAAATTAGAAATCTTATACATGTGTATCTTTTTATTAAAACATTTGTTTTGAAGTATATATTAATAAAAATAAAATTTACATTAATATAATTTTATGAAAATAAGATAATTAATTTATATAATCTGCTTCATATATTATAGTACAATTTTTTTTATTTTTAATATTCATAAAATTTTATTTTATTATTATATTTTTGTAACATTATTATACAAATTAACTATTGTTATTATATTCGTCTCATACATGAGAAATATATTGATTATTTTTAATATTTTAATTTAAATATATATATTAACTTATAAAATGATTTATTAGTTCATATATCTTATTTTAATATTGTTTAATAAGTTGAAGTATGTTGTAAAATTCATAAATATAATTTATTTTATTATTTTATAACTTATAAATAGTTAATTAATGAATTAAATTACTTTATATTTATTACTTGGTGTAGTAATTTAATTATGAATATAAATTATATATATATATATTATAGATTTTTTATTATATGAATAAATAATGAATAATTTTTCGTTTTTAAATATAGTTAATATTAGTAATGGCTCTATTATTTAAAAAAAAATCAATATTTACATTTTAAATAAAAGATATTAAAAGATATTATTAAAATCTTAGTCTTACGAAAAGATATTTAAGAATATTTTTTTAGATATCTTATTTTAAAAGTGTTAAGATAATTGATTAGATATAATATATATTTAATAATAATTAAGTTAGTTGTAAGATAATAAATAGAAAATTAATAAAATGTAATGGTAGAACCTATACTACTTATAGATAAAAAATAGGACTCTGTTTTAATATATTAGATATCTAACTAACAGTCCATAAATTATGTAATACATTAACAAACTTGAAACAGTCCAAAAAGTTAAGTGATAACTTTCAATGATAGATAAATTTAGGATTCTGTTTTAATTTTAACTAGATTCTAACCCGCGCTAAAGCGCGGATAATTTTTTGAAGAAAATTTTATATAACGATTTTTTCTTTATTTGAAGTAAATAAAATATGTAATCCGAAGTCCGAACCGAATCCAAACTAAAAAAATTGATGCGTATATACCCAGTTGTAGGCATATATAATTATTTTATATTAGTAAATAAAATATAATTAATTAGTTATTCAAATTTAGTGTAATATGAATGAATTGATTATTTAAAAAAAACAATAGATTACTTATTCAGTTCCTTAATTTTAGGTTAATATATATATTTAAGTTATGTAGAAATAGAAATAATAGAAAATCTAAGTAATGGTCATACGTATACTATTTGAAAGTAGATAAAAATAGGATTCTGTTTTAATATAGTAGATATAGTAGAATATTTTTCAAAAGAAAAAAAAAGTATTCGGCGATTAATTTTCCCATTAGCTAACGAAGCTCTTTAAGTCCCGTTGAAGTCACTGGGCTGGGCTCTCTTGGTTGCACACGTCACATCGTAACGACACGGATAAACGATACCCGACCCGATTCGGCCCGACCCAACGCAGAACGACCCGCTTCTCGTCTCCTCTACTCAAAAACATTCTACTTTTCTCCGTAGATTCTTCCCATCATCAATGGCGATAATCATTCCAGCTACACGTATCACGCCGCCGCTAAACCAGCCTTTTAACCACCGATCGACACTCGCTTCCGCCTCTAAGAATCTCCTCTCCCTCAGAACTCACACTCCGATCTTCGCCATCCGGTGCCAGAAACCTCTTTCCGACGGGGTTACATCCACGAATCATGCCTCTTCCGTTTCATCTTCGATCGACTTCCTAACGTTATGCCATCGGCTCAAGGTATGTGCGAGAAACACCATGTAGATTATCATTCTCATGCATTGAGAGTGAAACTGTGTTATCGGCTTTTCATTATAATCTGAGGAGTGTGTCTTCGAATTTTGAGATTTGGATGTTCAACATTCTTGATAAGTGAACTTGCTCTGTGTAGACAACGAAGAGGAAAGGGTGGATCAATCAGGGGATTAATGGACCTGGATCTATTGCTGATCATATGTACCGTATGGCTTTAATGGCTCTGATTTCTGGTGATCTTACAGGTGTTGAAAGAGATAGGTTAGTCTTTGCATCCCTCCACAATTGTTTAGATGGCAGGGAAAGGCTAATGTAGATTGTTGCCAGTGGTGTATACGTAAGATTTGTCTGAGTTTGTGACGATAGAGCTCAGTGAGGGATGGTATATGTATTTCAGAGTTTGTGTAGTAAGGAGAAACTGAGAAAGAGTTTGCGTGATGGTAGTGTCTCGTACTTGTTGTGGACTTTAGTGAAATTGCATGTTCATGGAACTCAGGGTGTGGTGTGAAACTAAACGAGAGAATGTGAGCAGCCTGAATCACAAGCTGTCCTGTAAACCCCACTATTAGTCTTAGATTGATTATCATGGTTCATGATTTATGTATGCTTTTAAATATGTCATTTGAATCAAACACATCCAGAAGGATAAAGTAGGAAGAACGTCCATGAACAATTGATGTGATTCTAGCCTCCAACTATGTAGAATAGAATTCCCCTGTTTTTGTGGCTATATCTTATTGAATCTTTCTCCATCTTTTCTTGGAATCTTGAACAGGTGTATTAAAATGGCAATTGTGCATGACATCGCTGAAGGTAAATACACTTTTTATCTTTGTCTTTTCTATTCACTATGAGACCTGATTTCTTCTCCTAGTTAGTTAATTCTTTATTTCCAGAAAATATAGGGTTGTTTGGATGGTCAAAACTTGTTTAGTTTCAAATGCCTGTGGGGTAGGATATATAACAGATATATTTGTGAAATTGTCATCTTCTATGGAGACAGTACTAAATATATGTTAAGAGCTGATTACATTTTTCTCTATATGCATGCTCTTCTTCTGGAACTTAAATCCTACAAATTGACAACGCCCTCACCTCTTACTGGCTTCTGAACTTCTGAACAGCTATTGTTGGAGATATTACTCCATCTGATGGTGTGCCAAAGGAAGAAAAGAGTAGGAGAGAGAAAGCGGCTTTAAAGGAGATGTGCAAAGTGCTGGGTGGTGGCCTGAGAGGTAATATACGGATCTGCTCGTGTTATCTACTAATGTTTTGGTACTAATTCAATAAGTCAAATGCCAACGTGCAGCTGAGGAGATCACAGAACTTTGGCTGGAGTATGAGAACAATGCTTCTCTAGAAGCAAATCTTGTAAAAGACTTTGATAGGTAATTATGGATTTTGAGTTTGCGACCATCGATGAGAGTTTTAATTAACTGTTAGCTGTTAATAGTTACACTGACTCTTGTCTTTATTGCGGCTCCAAGGTTGAGATGATCCTTCAGGCACTAGAATATGAATCAGGTAAGTCTCAACCTTTATCTTTCCAGTCAACTTGTGCTTGTTATCCCTTTTACATCATCTGACACAGACGTTTGAACATTGTGGCAGAACATGGAAAAGTGCTCGACGAGTTCTTCATATCAACAGCAGGTAGAGAATCTATCTCATACTATCTTTTCGCTTTACAGTTTTAGACATTAAGTCAGAATCATCGAGGCTCATCAAAATACTACTTTTGCTCCAATGTCAAAATGCAGGCAAGTTTCAAACCGAGATCGGGAAAGCTGGGCAGCTGAGATCAACGCGAGGAGAAAATGCCAATTGACAAACAGACAGAGATAGTAATCAGTTTCATTGATGAGCTTCTATCTCCCTCAGGGATATCAACAGCAGGTAAGACAGAGAGATAGCTTCTATCTGCAGAGCAACTCCTACACTACGCAGACTCCTCATGAATTATTAGGTACAAGCTTGTGATGAAGTTTTCAAATTTGTTGTGCAAAGTGCAACAAACACAAAGTCCTCGTTTTTAGTTTCCCTTTTAGTTTCTTCTAGTTAAGTAGTCATTCTGGTGAAGATGAATCCGAATTCAGATATGCTTTTTTTTGTTCTTTTTAGAGGAAAATAGAGCAGAGTTTCTTATTGAAATCTTAATACGAGGTTCTTAATGTACTGCACAAACCCAATTGAAAACAACATATCACGTACTCGGAGAAATAAGTAACTTGAAAGATAGACAGAAAACGACAATAAAAGAGCCGAGTAACGAGTCGACTACTAATAATAAAAGATGCCTAAAGGTATATGCGCACAATGACAAGCTCGAATGGTGAAAGACTTAAAAAAGTGGTAAACACGAGATGTTACCTTCTAGAGAAAATGGAGAAAGAACGAATCGATAACCAGAAATTCTAAATATTGATACTCCCTATATTATAAATTGGAATCTCTTTGGTGTTGTTATCTATCGTTGTCTTTTTGGGTATATTCTTTCTATCGCTTATATCCAATTAGGATCAGTATTCTATCCTACAAAATCGTCATTGTCTATGTTTCTTTTTTCTGTCGGCTGCCCATATTGATTATATCAAGTTCTGATTAGGCGGAGAGCTGTTCCAAACAAAATCTTTGTCTGACCATGTCTAGTTTATAAATGAAAAAAAAAACAATGCTTATGGTCCTCGCCATTCTTTAGAGAATCCGTACGGAGATTTCTGCACCTCAGGATGTAAGTCACGTTGGGAGAAACAGAAGATCATGGAATAAGTCATCGTTTATGCTTATTGACAGTGTATACTAAACCGCTTAAAAGTTTATAAGAAAGGAAAAAACAGTCAAATCTCACTTTAATCAAAATATCCTTTTTGATAAAAAAGAGTTTTTCAAAAGTGGAAAGTATTTCATTCGTTGAGATTTTTTGGCTTTACTGTTGTCCGGAAAAGGTCGGTAAATTCGATTCTCCACCCGAAAGTTGGACGGGTTTATGACATATACATTATAGAAATGTTAGTTTTTTTTTTTTTTTTTAGATTTAAAGAAAAAGAAAAAAATATCAACTAATATGTGTTACGAGGGCTCGTAAACAGTGTAAAAACTCCCTAAAAATCAATTCTTATTTAAGAATTTTAAAGGATCAATCCTTAACTTTTAGTGGAATCTACTGATTAGTTAATTATTTTTTCCCTAAAGATTTCCTCTTAAAAACTCTCATTGCGGGTGCTCTTACCCTGTGATGTGGAGCTGTCCATTAACATAAACATTAAATATATACTCATAAAGTTCAAAATGTTGGGATTGTAAAGTCCATCTCCAACTATTTAATGTTTGATTAATAAGACATTCTGTTTAAGTTTAAAAGACAAGCTTGTATGGATTAACTTTTATACTATTTTTCAATAGATTTTTTATTATATATTAAACATTTTTTTACCTAAAGTTTCAATGTTGAATTTTGTTTGATATTTCACATTCTATTTTTCAAACTAATAACCACACTCATTTCCTGTGTTTTTTTCATGAGCGAATCACTTGGCAAGAACGTTTCTTCTACAACATCACATGTTCCATGATCTTTTGTTTTACCTACAACATCACAGGTTTCTTGATCTACTTCTTTCAACTTGAAAAATCTTATTTCTACTTAAGAGTATTTGGTTTTCTTGCAGATCGTCGTCACAACGTTTTGATACCAATTGTTAGGATTGTGAAATGCATGTCCATCTCTTTAATGTTCGATTATTACAATATTGTCCACTTTGAACTTAAAAAGCAAGCTTACACAAATTTACTTTTGGACTCCTTCCTAAAAACTTCGTGCTAATTAAAATTGAAATTTTTATAATATATTAGACACTTTTTATCCAAACTTCCAATACAAAATTTTGTTTGATATCTCACAAAAAATACAATACTACCACAAAAGAAAGTTGTGTAGCATTGGTTTGTATTATGTAGTCTCATGCTATTGTTCGTCTCAAAACTATTTCCAAGAAGAAAAATCAGATTCTCACTTAGTAATGTTAGCGTGTGATTAAATGTAAATATGTTAACAGCAAACGTAGACTACAAAGAAAGTTTTTAAATTATTGTTTTTTTTCTTTGTTAAAAGGGTCGACGATGATTTGCCTATAGGTGATTTCGTTTATCCACTAAACATAAAACTAAGGTGCAAAAATATATGTCACGGGGTTGTCTATTAAAGTGGTAATAGATTAGATAGTTTGAATTACTTTTACAATATTAACATTTTCATGTTGGTGGTAGTCGACAAAAGAAATGGATACAAAAAAAAAAGAGTAGACAAAAACATGAAACAACAACATATTCTCCATAAGTAGCTCATGTAAAATAGTAGTGGGTTTTTTGTAGCAACAACACTTAAAACCATCAGAGAAACCAACACACATAATTTGGCAAAAGTCAGAGTGATACAACTTGAAGTCTGACATATAGAAGTTCAAGACAAATCTAGGACAATGTCATCTTAAGCATTAGTAAGCAATATCAAAAGGAAACGGCTAGTTAAAACAATGCAAGAGAGAATGGGATTAAATAAATACCATTCAAGAGGGTTTAGGCCAGCAAGAGATTACTTCAGTGTCTCTAGGCAAGTAGCGAACCACTGCCTGATACTTTAGTCTTCTGAGTACCATCTGAAGTATCGTTAGCTTCGAATGTGATGTAGTAGGTGACTCCAGCGGATGGGTGATAGTTTGCTTTCAAGACCTTGAAAAACTCAAGCCTTATACCCTAATAAAGAGATGTTAAAACGGGCTTGTCCGGCCCGTTTATGTCCAGACCCGTTAATGTCCGACCCGTTTATTATATGCCCGTTAAAAGCCCGTTTATTAGATGTCCACTAAAAGCCCGTTTATTATACGTCCGCGAAGAGCCCGTTTACTATATGTCCGCTAAAAACCCGTTTAAAGCCCGTTTAACTTTAAAAAAAAATACAAAATTCATGCTGTTTTATATATAAGCAAACCTGTCTAAACGAAAATGCCTTAAAAAAAACGTAAATACAGACTGTTTTATGAATATAACAGAGTTCTCATGAGTTTGAATTACTAGAAATTAGAAAACAACAATCACCAAATAGTTTTAGAAAGAGATCCAAAACATAACTAGAATACAAAGTCCATAATCATAAAAGATGCTCTCATCTATCTTGCCCAATGTCTTGAAAAAATCCCTGCCCATAATCAAACATGACAATTGTTATATATTTTCATCAGACAAAACATAACCAAAACACATACCATTGTTCCATCAAACATTTTAATCTTTTGATCTTGAAGACTCCACTTATGAACTACTTGCTTTCTTGCTTAAATCTTCATTTTCATCAAAGAGATCTTCAATGGTACCTACAAATTATAAGATGAATCAGTTACAAAAATATAGTTAGAAATGTTTTTTTTTTAAGTTTTACCTTCGTATTCAGCAAAACCGCGCAACCAATTCCTAGTGCAAAGAAGAGCTTGCACATTTTTAGGCAAGAGTCGGTTTCGGTAAGGGGTTAAAACCCGAGCTCCAATGCTAAAGGACGACTCAGAAGCTACTGTGGTGATGGGAATGCTGAGAATATCACGTGCCATCGATGCTAAATCACCAAATCGATGTTGATTATCTTTCCAGTAACTCAAAACATCTAAATCAAAGTTAGACTTTCTGTTTAGTTTTGGCTCTTCCAAGTAGATATCCAAATGTGTCTTTGTATTGCTAGCTCCACCTTCAATACTCTTTTCCAGCTCAAAAAAATCCTTCATTATGAACATTTATATCAAATTAGCAATTTCAAGCTAATGAATATAACAATGAGATTATCTAAAATTATATTAAGTTACTTACATTATCATAATCATCTTCAAGCGGAGATTCGGAGACTATCTCTTGTGGAGTTGGCGTCAGTGAAACACCCGAAGAACTTGTTTGAGACCGTTTCTGATAGTCTTTATAGAGTGCAGACAAACTTTTCTTAAGTTCCTCAATCTTTGAACTTGAAGTAGAAGGATCCAATTCCTTATAAGCAGCTTCAAGCATATCAATCTTTATTCTTGGATCTAAAGCTGCTCCCATAGCCAAGATTACACTGTAATTTTCCCAATACTTATCAAACTTAAGTTGCATGTCTTTGACCATTTCCTTTACCCCATCATCATCACAAAAGGCATATTTCTTCAGCAACAATTGTATCTTCCATACTTGCGTGAAATAAACATTAGAAGTGGGATATTTTGAACCCGAACAGTAAGTTGTGATAGCACTGAAAGGCTTCAGAAAGTCACATATTATTGCTCCACGTTTCCACTCAGCTTCAGAAGGCAACGTCTTATACTTTGGATCATACAACTCCATGCTAGCAAATGCGTCCTTAAACCTTAGAGCTCTGACAAGCATCTCGTATGTGGAGTTCCAACGAGTAGGAACGTCAAGTGACAGCCCAGCTCCCCTTTTAATTCTTACTCTCTCTACACATGCTGCAAATGCTTCACTCCTTTGTGGAGATGCTTTCACATATCTAACACTTTCTCGGATGTTATGCAAAAGACTATTTGCTAATTCTAAGCCACTTTTAACTATGAGATTCAGAATATGAGCACAACATCTAACATGTATGTGCTCACCATTACACAACAGACCACCGTCACTTCCACTAATCATCTGAAGCTTTCCCTTGAGAATTCTCAACATACTATTGTTGTTACTGGCATTGTCCAAAGTTATCGAGAAAACCTTCTTCTCCAAACCCCAATCCTTCAAGGACTCAAAGATCTTATTAGCGATTTCATCACCAGTATGTGGAGACTTCATCTCACAGAATTCTAAGATCTTACTATTCAATCTCCAACCATCATCAATGTAATGGGCAGTTAAACAGATATATCCCATAAGTTGAGGACGCGATACCCATAAATCTGCAGTGAAACAAACCCTACCACAATGCTTCACAAACAGCCCTTTCAACTTCTCTTTCTCTATTTCATATCTCCTATAGACACCAAGAGCAGCAGTCTGTCTACAAATATGTTGACAATCAGGATTTAAATACTTATCTCTTGCTCTAATCTTCTCATACTCCACATATCGAAATGGTAGATCATGGTAAATGATAGCCTCAGTAACCATCTCACGATCTACCATATGATCATATGCAGGCTTATCTACCTTCTTAGGCATCTTAGAACAATTCTCTAAGTGTCGCTTTAACTGATTTGTACCATGAGTTTTACTATTAACCACTAATTTTGAACCACAGTGAATGCACTTAGCCCTTTCTTTTCCATCCTCTTCTATCCCCACTAATACAAAATCTTTCCAAACAGTTGAGGTTTTTCGACGCTTACGCTGAGGTTTTGTTGCTTGTGTTGATGTGGTTGCTTGTGTCGATGCAGTTGCTTGTGTTTCACTTTGAACTTCTGCTTCTGTTTCTGTCAACTCCTCGTTTACATCAAATTCAGCATCCTCATCATTCATTTCCATGTATTCACGTTGAGCATCAAGAAGCGCCATTGTTTGCTCAGTTTGAGAGTCCATCTCTGGAAAAAAAAAATGAAACAAAACCATAGGAACAAGATAATTAAAACTTATAATCAATTCATAACTCACAAACCCTGAACAAGATAATTAAAACTAATGAAGCATCTAGGCAATTGCAAGTACTTTTTTAGTGTTCGTATGTATACACATGCAACTTCATAAACATATCGTAATAACCGATATGGAGTTGACGTGAAGTACACATAGCACATTCTCTCTAGTATCCTTTTCTTCTTTTTTCTTCTAGAATTTTCTTGCATTATATAATAGAACATTCCAAAACAGTCACTGAAAATTAAGCTTAGATACACAAGAATATAAATTGAAAAGCAGACGATACTTTGACGGGAATAATATCTTTGCTAAATATTACCATGGTTCCGTTCACGCGTCAAAATATCAAGTCATAGAAAAACTCACAAAAAGCCAGTAATCTAATGCAGAAGGTTCAGATAATCAGAGAAGAGAGAACATGATGCTAAAAGTGACACAAATAGAAAGACAACCACGATGAATTCAACACATAAACTTGCAGTTAACAAGGTGGTTTTTGTCTCATTCATTGGTCTCCTTGCAGTTAACAAGCACTGAAAATCAACTAATATACCTTACAAATCGGTTCAATAGAGAGAGATAGAGATAGAGAGAGAGAGAGAGAGAGATGAAAAGGAAACTAACCTTTGAAGATGAAGCTTTTCTCCGTCGCCGGAGAGCCTGGATCCGGTGCGTGACTTGACCCGTAAAGAATGAGATGGGGATGAGATGAACTCTAACGGAGGAGGAGATAGAGAGAGATGAGATGATGAACTCGTTTCCTTGTCGGCCCAAATGAGACTCTGTCTCTAACGATAAGGGATTTTGAGACACTAGGTAATTACTAACAAAACGTTGTCGTTTATTACATGTGAAAAAATATAAACGGGCTAAACGGGCGGCCCGTTTCATTTTGTATAAACCCGTTTACTAAACGGACACAAGCGGACAAACCCGATCAAGCCCGTTTAACATTGTTATATAAACGGGCCTTTAACGGACAATAATATTACACAAAGCCCGTTTATGTCCGTTTATTAAAAGCCCATTTTAACATGGCTATACCCTATACCACAAAGCAATGAGATATTCCATAATCAAGGTGCAAAAAAAACAAGACATGTTGTTTTATTTGATCACTAACTAACCATCTTGTTCTTGTAGTAGGAGACAGCTAAGTTGGACAACCTGTTGAGCAGAGCTAAGTTGGTAACATCAGGGTCAAGAACCAAGTCATCGTCGTTGAGATCCACCGCCACGGTTTCGAATTTGTGACATAGTTTCGAGAAGTCGATATCGAAACCCTAAAAAATAACAAACGAAGATAAACATAACAAAAAAAAAATTGAATCAAGGGACAAGAGAAATGATGTCATGTCACTAACCCCGCTCTTATCCCATTCTTCGTTAAACATTCGAAGATCCTCTGGCAAATCTTTCTCCCAACTGAAATCATCTAAACTCGCAGTCGCTTGAGTCATCGCTGATAACGAACCCTAACTTTCTTTGGAGGATTTATTGGAAAAAAGGATTAATCGATTTCTTATCTAATTTCCCTTTTTCACATATTAATAATTCATTTTAATAAGGTATACCATGTTGGAACTATTTTTTGAACATTATGAATAGTGTATTCATATGTTAAAAAATGAATTTTATTTGAATGAGAAATGGAGGTCCAATATGTGTGATTTGAGAAACTTGTACAAAGTAACAAATACACACATTGGATATTTGTTTGGATATTTGGGTTTGGATTTTAATTTGTTAAATCCATTACTTATTCATATAAATTTCATTGATGAGTTCTTTATGTTTTTTATAAACATAAAATGCAAACCCAAATTAAAAAAAAAGAAGATATTATTTGTATTTGATTTGGTCAAAAACATAATATCTTTAAAAGTCAATAACAGTCCAAAGGAATCAAATATCCTTAATGACAATATTGATGTTTTGACTTGACTCCACTACTCCAAACGTTTGGTTTTAAGAACCATAACGTATTGTCACTCATTTCATATAAATAAGGCTTGTTAGCCAAAGGAAAATGAGGAAGATGTATGACTAAAGAAAAACAATTCTCTCACTTAGAATAGTTATGCTAGTATTTTTTATTTTGAATCTGAGAGTACAACACAAAATTAGGGTCGATAGATTCTGTTTTTCGGTGATGGTAAACAGAAACAATGTTGCAGTTGTATCATGGGAATCTGAGCGCTATGCAACCGTCACACTACGGGGCTTTTAAAGATTTAAGGAAAGAAATTAACCATCTCGACTCTGCAATTCTTCTTTATTAATTTGTTTTGGTATTGTAATTTTGATTTATGTTCTTAATATCTTTATAAATATCAGTTGTCCCTATTGTAGTAAAATAAAATTCCTACACTCTTAAATCTTTAAATATTGTTTATGCATTGCACTAACAATATTGATATTTGTGAAGTTTTTTTTTAAGAACAGGTTGATGATTTATATTTTGAATTAGAGACTTCATGGTGATGAAATTAGTTCATTTCTATTAGACGATTCTCGGTATTCATCATTGGTTCTAACCAATAGAAAAGTTTGGAGTTGGCCGAATTTGCTTCTGACCAATTCATTTATGTCCTTGCGTTAAACATTTCTGTTTATTTTGCAGGGATGGTTGAGTGTTTTTATTGATTTTGTTAAATTGCAGAACTTAACAAAAGGAAAAAAAAAATCTGTCGGTTTTGTGATTGACATGCTTAAAGCATTGGTTTGTTTGACACTGTTTTCAACTCGTAAATTCATTTTCTGAAAAAATAGGTGCTTTCGTTTTGTTTTTACAAAATTAATTTACTGCATCATAAAGGTGGTTACAGAAAACGTTATTAGTCTCACTTCATGTTAATGCTTTGACTTGCTTTACTGAGTTTAAAGTTCTGGTCCATTATGTGCTACTGTTTTTATTTGGTTAATGATGGTGATTTGTTTTAATTATCAAGAATGTGTGTAACGTTTTTGATTTATTGTTTCAAATATATTTTTTTCTGGATCAAAAGATTAAAAAATATTGTTATACTTTTGATAAATAAACATTTTGATCTTTAAAAGATCAAATGATATGGATGGAAATGGATTCGTGAGTCGACACTTCAAATTAAGTTTGGGAGAAGTCTGCCACATATGAATCATTTGCCATAGATAATATGATGTTGTTGATAATGATCAAAACATTTATATTTCGTCAATGCTTAAATGCGAGTCATAAAAGATTGACAATGAAAAATAATGAGAAATCTCATATCAAAGTGATTGAAACTGACATTTATACTGTAGTTTCTAAAGTCAATATAGTTAAAAATAACCAAAGAGAGAGGTGGTATTAATGCCACAAATAATATCTTGTAATGATATTTGCTAAAAAGCAAAAATATGTTTTCAGAAAAATTCCAAAGTATACAAGTTGGATTTAAAAATCAACTTGAGAGAACTATGAAAATAGTTGTATGTAATATGTGAATTTATGAAAATGAAACACATTTTTAGAAAATTATAATAATTTTTGAAATTGCTTTTCATTCATTTAAATTCAAAGGAGTTGTGGAAAAAAAATCTAAACTCTTAAGAAATGTTGAATGCAAATATGCATGTTTTGAGTTATCTCAAGAAATGTGGGGGAAGCTTTGCTTACCATATAAAGTCATTGACAAGATACCACATGGACTTAGTGATAATTATCACAATATGACTAAAATAAAAACTAATACCATGCATTGAGTTTTGTATATAATGGTTAATTATATCTTAAAAGAAGATGACAAAAATCATTGGACAATTGATCTCGACTAATCTCAAGAGATTATGTTTATTATGATGACAACCTAGGATCCTTTTATTAAAGGTGTGTCATGAGATCAGATTGTTATATCATCAAGATGAATGGGTTAAAGCCTCTGAAAATTAAGATGAGGTTTGGCGGTAACTCTACCTAACTGACTGGAGATCCCAAGAAATAGGTTCAAGGAGACAACTAAGTCAAACTAAATTTGCCCAAAGCACTGTAAGACTTCGATCTATACCCAGTTCCTAGGATGATTAAACAGTGCTACATGTAAGGAATAGAGGATAAGCATTTGCTTTTAATGATTTGTGTCCATAGCTTTGAGATATGAATGGAGTAGTACATGATATTCCTCTAAACAAAGCTAATGGCAAATCACCTTGTGAGTGTGAAATGGGGCCGTTTCTAGGAGAATGAAGGAAAGGCTATATTCTCCAAGTTCACTCATGATTAACCAGGACTGTTCACGGCCAAAATGAACACAACAGAGAATCTAGTTTTGTGAGAGAATGAAGCTGTGTTATAGCTATTGTCTCGGTTTACACCAAAGTCCGGGGGGTTCAAGACATCATGGCTACCTCCTGTTCGAGTAAATCCGATAGCTATTAACAATGAGTGGTTCAAGGCTGAAAAATGCTACCAACTCATCATGCAATGGATTTTTCGTTTGTACTCTCAAAAGTCCTTAGTAGAGTCTTGTTGAGTCTTGTCTAGGAAGTCAAGTATGTCGAGTTGTCTAGTGTATAGAGTCATTTCTATTCATGTGGGGATTGTTGGAACTATTTTTTGAACATTATGAATAGTGTATTCATATGTTAAAAATGAGTTTTATTTGAATGAGAAATGGAGGTCCAATATGTGTGATTAGAGAAACTTGTACAAAGTAACAAATACACACATTGGATATTTGTTTGGATATTTGGGTTTGGATTTGAATTTGTTAAATCCATTACTTATTCATATAAATTTCATTGATGAGTATCTTTATGTTTTTTATAAACATAAAATGCAAACCCAAATTAAAAAAAAAGATGTTATTTGTATTTGATTTGGTCAAAAACATAATATCTTTAAAAGTCAATAACAGTCCAAAGGAATCAAATATCCTTAATGACAATATTGATGTTTTGACTTGACTCCATTACTCCAAACGTTTGGTTTTAAGAACCATAACGTATTGTCACTCATTTCATATAAATAAGGCTTGTTAGCCAAAGAAAAATGAGGAAGATGTATGACTAAAGAAAAACAATTCTCCCACTTAGAATAATTATGCTAGTATTTTTTATTTTGAATCTGAGAGTACAACACAAAATTAGGGTCGATAGATTCTGTTTTTCGGTGATGGTAAACAGAAACAATGCTGCAGTTGTATCATGGGAATCTGAGCGCTATGCAACCGTCACACTACGGAGCGTTTAAAGATTTAAGGAAAGAGATTAACCATCTCGACTCTGCAATTCTTCTTTATTCATTTGTTTTGGTATTGTAATTTTGATTTATGTTCTTAATATCTTTATAAATATTAGTTGTCCCTATTGTAGTAAAATAAGGTTCCTACATACCATACAAATAATCCTTTCTCTAAAACTCGTTTCTCTCCAACTTCTCATTAGAGTTTTTTTCCGATCGCGTTTTATTTTGGGTGGCTGGCGGATTAACACCGTCGGCCATCAATCTTTTTGTTTTTTATCATCGGGTAATATATCATATCACCTAAGATTTCTTTTTATAAATTAATACCGCATATCGAATATGTCCTAAAATAGAAATTTAACTAAAAGAGTTACTAAATTTTTTTCAGTAAATATGTAAAAGATTTTTATACTATTTATTTTATAAATATTTAAATAAATAATAAAAAACAAAAAAAATATATATTATTTTCAAATAATAGTTTTTGAATTTCAAAAATTTGAATATATTTTTCAAAATTTTATTTTAAAATCCAAAAATTTAAAAAATTTGCTAAAACTAATTTGAAAATTTTATTTTAAATTTTTAGTATTTTTTTTCTAATCTTAAACCAACATTCTTGGATCATGTGGATAATTATTTTTAATTAAAAATAATAGTTGGGCCTTTGGTTTATTAATAACTGGTTGTTCCTTCCGTTATCAGCTAGTGCATTGTTTGCTTTCATTTCTACTTGTTTATGGTTTAGAATAATGTTCGATCAATTCAGACTTGTACTTTAGATCAAACAAGTATGTAACTTCATAACGTTTCTCATGCCAAGGGAGCCCTTTGATGAAACAGAGATAATACAACTTTCTGAGTTATCCTCACCAAACCAAAGAGTTGTAGAGACTTCATCATGTAACAGAGGACAAAACTAAACCATCTGTGATTGCACCAAAATACTGTCGTCTATACAGATTAGATGGCAAGCGGCTGCTTAACTTCTTTAGTCATGGCATAACTCAACAAGACCTAGACGAATAGGTGAACAGTATGTTTCAGTTCCAATACGAAATTATCTTTAAGACTTCTGAGATTAGTGGACAGAAAGATTAACTCAGGCAACACATGCCAAGAGTCATCAAAAGTAGACTTCCGTTAAAAAAAAAACAGCATAACTACTCTCTAGATGAACAGGATCCAAAATGATTGTCATAGGATCAGTTGCATCAGCCAAGAGTCATCAACATAAGGTGGTGTCTCTATAATACTCATCTTCTTTGGTTATGGTATTCATGTTGTTTTATTGAACAAGCTTAAGGAGGAGACAGACTTAAATTGAATGATAAGAAGAAGAGATAGGTGAGTAAGACACGGCTGTAATATTGTAAATCTTTCTTTACTCTTTATCTTTAACTCATGTACAATCCCCCCACTGTTTCCCAAGATAATCAGATGTTTCTTGACATTCAAACTCTGTAGAATTTCGAGTCTTTTTACCAGTCAAGGCTGCAATATCAGAATTTGCACCTTTATGCTGCACAAACCAGTAAAAAAAGAGCAAGTTCTCTACAGTCTTGTAATGATCAACCACTTTCCCCTCGAGTTTGCAGTTCATTTGGTCCCTATTTACATCCTGCAAAGTAACTAACCCCCACCCAAAAAAAAAACCGAGGGAATCATATCACTTGTGAAGGCCCAGGCTGATGAGATCTCATGACCGATCTCTTTATGGCCTCTATTCTAGCTGTGAAACCAACCAATGCAGGCCTTACTGATGCCTGTCTCACCAACTCTAACTCCCCAGGGTCACTGCACTGATCCTCGTATTTAAGCAGCTTTATGGTCCCATGAGACATTGGGAAAAACTGCATCTGAACGGCTGAGAAGATGAAGTAAGGCATCATTGTGGACAACATCACAAAGAGAGTGGTGATCCAGTAAGCAGGTGAAGGCGCAAGAGTTTCGAGAAAGACCATATAAGCATCTGTAGACACCCTTGGCGGGAGGGAACCGTACACCATCAGGAAAAGGTACCATACAGCAACGGATCCCCAGACGACGAGATGCTGAATCACTGTGAAGTAACTGATTGTCAGTAACATCTGCAAACTCACAACCCACACCACACATGTGTACATTGTTCCTCCAAAAATATCTCTCCCTGCGGGTTTGCCTTGGTGGTTGAAAGCTTGAGATTCAAGAGAGGTTTTGCAGAGGAAGAAAATGATTATTGCGCTGCAGAAGCCATGGAACATCCAACTGAGTATCCGACGCCAACTAAAGAGGAGATTTTGTACACCTTCTTGGTACAATACAGGGAACTGTTACAGCAAACATAGCAAGACATTGGGTTAAAAAATCTCACTATACCTGAGAGTATATTAAGCAGCTGTTCTGATTAAAATGATTATTTATATACCTTGAGACAAAACCGTGCAGATACATCCTGGTCGAAGATTCCTAAACAAATGACAGGAAGAGACGAGAAGAGGACGCTATAGAGAGACAGATACCAATCATTGTAAGCAGGTGTAGTAGAGAAAGATGTGTATGCCTCATATAAGAAGAGAGTGAAACCAAATGTGATGTTCTTGTAGAAGAAGTAGCAAATCTGCATATGAGAAAACACAAGTATTAAAATAATGAGGCCAAAGGTCAGTGTTAACCAAAACTTGCCGATTCAACTACCATTTTCGAGATTCGCCTGTAACACCAATGTCCATGGACGAGTAACAAGCGCTCCAGATATCTAAATTGAGCAATGGCAATGTCGCTGGACATTACAGCCTGCAAAATTAACAGGATTAAACAAAGTTTCCAACAAAAAAAAACTGGAAATGGTTTGTTCTGAGATTCTTTAAAGAACCTGCATTCCTTCCACTCCACTGATCCCAACTCCTATATCTGCTTCTTGAAGCATTCCAACATTATTTGCGCCATCTCCAATTGCGAGTGTCGTCTGACCGCTTCCAGTTTTGACTAGTCTTGTCACCTATGCAATATGAATCTTCAGGAAAATGCTAGGCAGCCACGAAGTATATGAAAGATAAAGCAAAAACTGACCAGTGCTTTCTGTTTTTGTGATGAACGACAACAAATCACCGAGGCACAACCAGTAGCCAGCTCAAGAAAAATGTATTTCATATCATCCTCCAATGCATAAGTAAGTGATTTCCCATCGATAATCAGGAGGTACCCATAAATTAATACCCAATATTGATAGCAGTCTCCATCTTGTCTCCTGTTAAGACCCAAATTTTTATTTTTGCTTGAGCAAGCTTATAAATGCAATCAGGAACCTGGAAGAAAAGCAAGAGAGAGTATGAAGAAAAAGAGTTTCACTTTCCTTGTTAGATTCAAGGAGCTTACCAATCTGTAATTGTGTTTGTGTAATAGCAGCTTACCCCATTTTGGAGTTTATCCTCAACAGCGGTAGCTCCAAGAAGAACCAGATCTTTCTCAATCTTCTCCGTTACTTCATCTATCAGTGCTTCTCGATCAGCACTAACCGAACTCTTGGCCTCACTGATTCTCTCAGTGAACACCTCGTATTCATCCTCGTCGAGTTCACGGTAGGCAAGTATCAAAGTTCTCAAACCAGCATCAGCATACTCGTTCACATGGTCTCGGGTTTCCTCTTCATACTTTCTACCGTTTCCGGAAAGTCTTTCAAACACGACACTGCAGATAAAAGAAGTTCAAAACCAAGTTCGATAAGAGGTTTATACCTGAGTTTCTAATACCTGTCTGCCCCTTTACAAAGTAAAAGAAGTTTTCCATCTTCATCCCGCATTATCACTGACATCCTTTTCCTTGAGCTACTGAACTCAAGAACATTCAGGACTTTATACATCCTGCAAAAGGGAAACCATTCTCGCTAAAGTAAGAAACAGAGAGAAGTCTTTCATGGCAATAAAGAAAAGAAGATGGAGAAACCTTTCAACTCGTCCACCAGTCACCACGTCTAACTCTCTAACAGATATTGATGTTTGAGTCCTAATAAAAAATTCAAACCCAAGCTCCCTTGCTGCAATAACAAATGCTGCCTCGTCCGGTGATTCAGCCTCGTGGGAGATCTTTCCTGTATCTTCATTCACCTCAGGTATGACTGTATGACACACAGCCAATAAACGAAAGAACTTCTGAATGACATCAGCATGCGTTTCCTTGACCCAGTTTCCATTCATTATCCTTTCATCTCTAAAGTTGAATCCTTTCACTGCCGGTTCTGCAGCAATAGCATACTCATTACTATTTCCATTGCTTTGATTCACCACAGGAGAACCTTTTCTCCTATCCACAGCCATCTCCACCTCTGTAACACCACGGCCATATGATGTCCCAGCAATAGAACATTTGATGAACTCCATGGAGTTACACGTCAGTGTTTCCGTCTTGTCTGAAAGAACTGTACCCACTTTCCCAAGCTCTTCATTCAGATTGGAAGTACGTGCAAGTGCTGGTTTGTCAGCTTTCTCGTAATACATATGGATATCTTTATCGATGAAGATGCTCTGAAGAACTTTAACAATCTCTATCGACACATACAGAGATATAGGGATGAAGTAACTGTTTAGCATCAGCGCAGAAAGAAAGTGACAGACTGCAGCCATAGGCGCCCGCTGTGGATCAAAGAAGACGGTGGAATCATCTGGTTTCAGATACCATCTTGTCATGATGCCATTCTGGTAATCTTCTCTCGTTGTTATTCCAAAAAAAAACCGCACCAAAAAACGCCAATGAAACTACCATAAGGAACATCAGGTATATAATCTTATCCATCTTCCTCTCGATCATGCTTCTCTTTGATGGAGGCTCTGTTGAATTCTGAACAACTTTTGTATCAGGACCCGTGAAGATAACAACCCCACAGATATAGTCTGCGTTCCTGAGTTTTGAGCCCCTTAGAAGAAGCTGTTGTGGTGAGAGAGGGTACTTTTCTCACTTAAGCTCCATTGTGCCAACAAAGGAATACAAGTTAGCATTAGGATCCTCGCATTTGATAAAAGCCTCAAAGTCCCTGAAGTCAACTTCTTCACGCAGTGACATGGTTACTTCTAATCCTTGTTTAAGTTTTAGATTTGTTTCCCCGTCAAGGTTCATAGTCTCTACATAGCAAACAGCATCCTCGTAGCTAGAAGAAAGCAGGACAAGTCTGCCGGAAAGAAATCGTTTTTCTCTACCTTTAATATATCTCCAACTCTTAGTGTCTTCCATTCCTTAAGATCAAAATCCCCATTGCCTTGGTGCACTCCAACTTTTCTACTATTCACCTCAATATCCTAAAAGCATAACAATTTCCACTTACTCAGAAGTATATCAATCTGAAAATGAAGTAGAGAGAGATTCTTCAATTACAATTCTGAGCTAGGTAACTTAATCCAACCTCCTAAACTAAAGATCAGGAACAAGATATCAACCACATGTTTCATTCAAGATCTGTTCACAGTCCAATGAAACATTAGCCTTGGCCCCCAAATTTTTAGAGGTTTTTTACATAGACATAAGCCCCCAATTATGAAAAAAAAAAAACAATTTTTTTACTAAAGTTCTTAAGAAATGTTTCAAGCGCCAAAATCTCAGATACTACGCAGTTCATTCATAACACCGAGCATCCTAGTAAGATCATCAACTCCTTTTCTAATCAATCAAGATATCAAAAGTACCTGCTGTTTCCTGCGCCAATCTTCTACACCTTCTTTAACCATAGTAGCAAGAATAACAAAAGTCAAGGGAACAATGGCGCTCATAGCTGTGTAAGGAGCAAGAGGAGTGAAAGACAAGATCCCAACGACAAGGAAGTAGAAGTTTGCTACTCTCCTGAACTGCTCAAACAGTGACTTAGGGAGGAAACTAGTGAGAGTGTACTTGGTGGTCCTCAAGTAGTTATAACAGTAATCAGCTGAATCAGGTTGGTTACAGTAAACCACACGAGAGAAACCAGTTCGTCCGATTTGAGAATGTGCTGGCTTGAAACAAGCTTTAGCAGATGATAGTGTAAAAAGCTTGCTTAACTGTAGCTTCCTTCTTTTACACTTCCTTTCACCTCCTGCCATGGGTCCCTCTCTCTCCCTCACTTTCAGAATCTCTAAAACCCTAAAAATTTGAAAATTTTCAGACCAAATACGAGCAAGAAAGACAACATCTTTGGTTTGTGTCTGAAAAGCATTGCACTGAAGAAAGTTGAAAGCTTTTCCTACAAAATATAATCGATTAGCTAAATCTCTAAACCCCTGAAAATTTGACATTTTTCAGACTAAATCTCAAGTTGTATATACAGATACATACACGAACAAGAAAGACAACATCTTTCAGTTGTGTCTGAATAGCATTTCACTGAAGAAAATTTGAAAACTTTTCTTATAAAATGTCGATCAAATTAGCTAAACCGACGAAAACATTCAGCACAAAGATGCCCAGAAATAAAAAAGGAGAGTAGAGAGAAAAGACAGTACCAATTTTTGGCAGAGGCGTTGAGGAAACAGCAGAGAAGCTCCAAAGTTTTTGATTCCTGATTTCCCCAGAAACTGAATAATTTCTAGGAAAATCTGGTGAGGAGATGACTAATCGAGAGGATTAGGATGAGTATAATGAAATTAAGGCAAGAAATCTGTGTTGGATAAGCTTGAAAATAACTTGGTAAACAAGTTTCCTATTTTATGTGGGATTAGGAACTTGCTAGAATATATTCCTAATGAGTTTAGGATTAATTAATGTGTTATATAAGGAGATGCAAAGTGTGTTGCATAACTTATGTGAGTTTGTGATTGAGAGCTTTAGTTTTTGAGTTAGTTTTCTAAAGCAATAAGAAGTTGAGTTTCTTAACATCCAAGCAATCTATTATCGTGTGTGTGTGTTATCGATTTGATCCAATAAGTGGTATCAGAGCCTACAAAACGACATGGGAGACCTAGTAGCAACGACAGGAAGAAAAGAAGGTGGAGGAGGATCTTCATCGATTCAATGTCCAATGCTTACTTCAACAAACTACACCGTTTGGAGTATACGAATGAAGATACTGTTGAAAGTTCACAAAGTCTGGGAAGTTGTCGAAGAAGAATCAACGGATAGTGATAAAAACGACCTAGCTACAGCGCTGCTGTTTCAATCCATTCCGGAAACCCTAATACTTCAGGTGGGTGAACTCGTTTCAGCGAATAAAGTATGGGAAGCAATTAAATCACGACACATGGGGGCGGAGAGAGTAAAAGAAGCACGACTTCAGACTTTAATGGCCGAGTTTGATCGTATAAAGATGAAAGAGACCGAAAGTATTGATGACTTTGGAGGAAAACTTTCAGAACTATCTTCGAAAGCAGCCGCTTTAGGATCAAGCATAGACGAGGCAGTACTTGTACGAAAGTTTCTCAAGAGTCTTCCTCGCAAGAAGTTTATACACATCGTTGCATCTCTAGAACAAGTTCTGGATCTTAAATCTACAAGCTTCGAAGACATAATAGGACGTTTAAAAGCATATGAAGAACGTATACTTGACGAAGAAGAAATTGAAGAAGAACAAGGAAAGTTAATGTATACTAACACGGAGGGGCAATCTAATTCACGAGAGAGAAGCTCTAATGGAATGCAAAACCGTGACTACAACACCCAACAACATCGAGATTATAATCGAGATTACCGAGGAAGAGGACGTAGTGGACGTTCTTACAATCGAGGCCGTGGACGCGGAAGAAATTTTGACTACTCAAGAATTACATGTTTCCGCTGTGACAAACAAGGACACTTTGCCGCAGAATGTCCAGACCGTCTATTGAAACTACAAGAAGCACAAGAGACTGATAATATCGAAACACAAGATGCGGAGGAGCTCATGATACATGAAATTGTATTTTTGAACGAAAAACACGTGATACCAGAGAAATACGAGACAAACACTGCGTGTGACAACATATGGTACCTCGACAATGGAGCAAGCAACCACATGACGGGTAATAAACGTTATTTCACATCACTTAACAACTCAATAACAGGAAAAGTGCGCTTTGGTGATGATTCCCGTATAGATATCAAGGGAAAAGGGACAATATCTTTTATCGACTTGAATCAGGAACCTAGAAAGCTAACTGATGTGTACTATATCCCAGACCTAAAGAGTAACATAATCAGTTTAGGACAAGCGACGGAAGAAGGATGTGACATAAGGTTACGTGGAGATAAGCTAACAATGCATGATCAAAGAGGACAACTACTTGTCAAAGCAGACAGGTCTAAAAACCGTCTCTATAAGGTGCGTATGGGATTCATAGATGATACACGGCTTCAATTGTCAAAGACAAGTGAGTCAAGCAAATGGCATGCGAGGCTAGGACACGTGAATGTTGAGACAATGAAGTCAATGATAGGTCGCGAGCTTGTGTTAGGGATTCCAAAGATGAGTATTGAAAAGGAAGTATGTCGATCGTGTCTAATGGGAAAACAAGCTAGGAAGGTATTTCCGCAAGCAACTCAGTACCGAGCCACAAAGAAGTTGCAACTCTTACACGGTGACTTATGTGGACCAATAAATCCAAGCACACCAGCAGGAAAACAATATATCTTTGTGATCATTGACGATTACTCGAGATACATGTGGAGTATATTGATGAAAGACAAGAGTGAAGCTTTTGAAAAATTCAAAACTATACGAAGAATGATAGAACAAGAAACAGAAGAAAAGATTCAAGTGTTTAGAACTGATAGAGGTGGAGAGTTTATCTCCAATGAGTTCAACTCCTACTGCAAAAACACGGGCTTGAAGCGACATCTCACGGCTCCATACACACCACAGCAAAACGGAGTGGTAGAGAGGAGGAACCGGACACTTATGGAGATGACAAGAAGTATAATGAAACACATGAACATGCCAAATTATTTCTGGGGAGAAGCAGTAAGGCATTCAACGTATCTTCTCAATAGGATTGCCACCAGATCTTTGAAAGATAGAACTCCGTATGAGCTTTATAACAAGACGAAGCCGAACATACAACATCTCAGAGTCTTTGGTTGTATTGGTTATGCAAAAATTGAGAAACAACAACTAAGAAAACTAGATGACAGATCAAGGATGCTTGTGAATCTTGGAACAGAACCAGGGACAAAGGGGTATCGACTATATGATCCACAAACCCGTAAGATAATAGTCAGTCGGGATGTTGTCTTTGATGAAACACGAGGCTGGGACTGGAGTAAGAGCAATCAAAAACAGAGCATAGATGAGTTTACTCTCACACTTGGCGCATATGGGAATCGTGGAATACAAGAAATTAACTTGCAAGGGACAAAAACACAGTCTAATGGAACAGAGTCAATCTCCGAGCTCAAAACCAGAAATATAACAGAGGAAGAAACAGAGGAATATGCAGAGAATAGCGACGAAGCCGAAACAGAGTTTAGCAACACCAATGAGACACAACTCAGAAGATCAGAACGTGTGAAAAATAAGCCAAAGTACTTAGAAGATTATTTGCTCCTGTCCATAGAAGAAGGGGAAAGATTACTCTTGTGTCTTAATAATGAGCCAACGAGCTTTAGTCAGGCAAAAGAATCACAAGAATGGGTGAGGGCTTGTGAGGATGAAATCGATTCAATACTCAAAAACGATACATGGGTCTTGGTCGATCTTCCCATTGGAGTAAAACCAATTGGCTTGAAGTGGGTATTTAAAATTAAGAGGAACTCTGATGGTAGTATTAACAAGTTCAAGGCTAGACTCGTTGCAAAGGGTTATGTGCAGCAATATGGAGTGGACTTTGAAGAAGTTTTTGCACCAGTGGCTAGGTTGGAAACAATTAGGCTCCTTGTAAACCTTGCAGCCGCAAATGGGTGGGAAGTGCACCATCTAGATGTGAAAACAGCATTCCTCCATGGAGAGTTAAAAGAAACTGTTTACGTCTCACAACCAGAGGGTTTCATTATGAAGGGACACGAAAATAAGGTTTATAAGTTGAACAAGGCGTTGTACGGATTGCGACAAGCGCCGAGAGCATGGAATACAAAACTAAACAAGATCCTTATCGAGATGGGTTTTAATAAATGCACAAAGGAACCAAGCGTTTATCGAAAACATGTGAAAGATCATCTGCTCTTAGTAGCTGTGTATGTTGATGACTTGTTCATCACTGGAACAAACAAAAGGGTGATCGACGAGTTTAAAGAGATGATGGGGTCAAAGTTCGACATGAGTGATCTTGGCAAGCTCACGTATTACTTGGGAATTGAGGTAAAACAACATAGCGAAGGCATAACATTAAACCAGAGTCGTTATGCACTTAAAATTTTGGAGGAAGCTGGAATGAATCGTTGTAACTTGGTGCACACGCCAATGGAAGCAGGACTGAAGTTCTCTAAAGCCGAGGAAGGGGGAGAAATTAACGCCACTGAATACAGAAAGAACATCGGTTGTCTGAGATATTTACTTCACACACGTCCCGCCTTAGCATACAGTGTAGGAATACTGAGCCGATATATGCATTCACCTCGAGAATCACATGGTACTGCAATGAAGCAAATACTTAGATACCTTCAAGGATCAACGAGTTTGGGTCTGAGCTTCAAACGCAGTACCGTAGGAATGCCAAGACTACTTGGATATAGCGATAGTAGCTTCAATACAGACCTTGACGATGGCACGAGTACAACCGGGCATATCTTTTACCTCGGAGACAGCCCAATCACCTCGTGCTCGCAGAAACAAGACGTTGTGGCATTATCATCTTGTGAAGCCGAATTTATGGCTGGAACTGAAGCTGCAAGACAAGCATTATGGTTACAAGAATTGCTTAGTGAGATCACAGGGCAAGAATGTGTGAAAGTCTTGATACGAATAGACAATCAGTCCGCTATTGCTCTAACCAAGAACCCGGTCTTTCATGGAAGAAGCAAACATATACATTCTAGGTATCATTTCATAAGAGAGTGTGTGGAGAAAGGATTGATAGAAGCTGAGCATGTTTCAGGAGGTAAACAAAAGGCGGATATCCTAACCAAAGCATTGGGAAGAACCAAGTTTCAAGAAATGAGAGATTTCATTGGCATGGAAGATTTGGAGAAAAGAGATTTCAAGCTTAAGAGGGAGAATGTTGGATAAGCTTGAAAATAACTTGGTAAACAAGTTTCCTATTTTATGTGGGATTAGGAACTTGCTAGAATATATTCCTAATGAGTTTAGGATTAATTAATGTGTTATATAAGGAGATGCAAAGTGTGTTGCATAACTTATGTGAGTTTGTGATTGAGAGCTTTAGTTTTTGAGTTAGTTTTCTAAAGCAATAAGAAGTTGAGTTTCTTAACATCCAAGCAATCTATTATCGTGTGTGTGTTATTCATTTGATCCAATAATCTGAGGACAGGAAGTGTGGAATCTGGAAGATTTCAAAACTGTAATCTTCTTAATTAGGAAACAGGGGGAGGGTTTAAATGCATAGCCAAAAGTCTTGGGTCTTTCAATGCATGAGACCAAAAATTGGGAAATGTTAGTTTCGATATTAATAGACTTTTGAAATTGTCTGATTGGTTGACATTTCGAATGAAGACTTTTTGTGTTTTCTTTTTTTTAATTCGATTTTCTCTTCATGACACTGAGATGAAAGAAACGTTTAAGCAACTTTTATAAATTTTCCTAGAAAATATAAAAATGCAATTTGATAATTTAGCAGACTAAAATGATGAAATTTGTTGATGTCTGTTTTTTGATCGACGAAATTTCTTGAAAGGGATGAAAGAAATGTCTTAACCTCAAGGAAAGAAAAAGGAGAAGGTTAAACACAAAATTGCATGTCATATGGCATGCCTTGTTTGCTTTCTCGTGCTTTTTAATAGAAAAATGAGTTTCAAAAAAAAAATCCCTAAGACCGATGTATTAATCCATCTTTAATTTACCTTTTAAATTTCTTATAAAAAAATAGTTGGTTCCATTATATAGTTAGAAGGTTTATTTTTAAAGGGGAATAGAAGAAAAGCATATTCTTTAAAAATGGATTATAGAAAACACGATAGGATAATATTTTAAAAAATTTTGTCACAAAAAAAGTTTTTAAAGAGAAAAATGACCAAAATAAAATTTATTGATTAGTTTATTAATCTAGATTTAGAGTTTAAAGTTCTTTTCTCCACAAACACTATTTATTAAGTTATATTAGGTCGGTTACAACGATTCCGTGAACCTCATTTGCTGGCAAGTCATAAATTATATAAGAGAAAAGAGTCCCAATTGCTCGAGCTCATTTGGCAAGGCAGTCCGCACAGACATTTTGGGCTCTGGGAATATAGATTACCGAAAAAACAACAAAAAGATCTTTAAGGTTTTGGAAAAAAATGTAATTATAATCTAAAGGTAGGCCAATCTATGCGCTCTTCTACCATATTGACAAGATTCGCACAGTTTGTTTCAAACTTACTGAAAGTATGTTATGATCTATTAGGCATGACATCGCCCACAACGGTTCATCTAGTTCCGCATGGAGGGCCGAGAGATTCCTTCTACATCCCATTTCACGATGCATCTTACCTCTCATGGTATCAAAAAAACCACTCGAGACTACTATGTTGCTCATGATTTACCTACCAGGCATCTATCTGGCAAATAGAGACACAAAATCCACAGGGGAAGGAAAGTGAACCGTCACTTATGAAGGTTGCACTTCTACGTGTGATTCTACGTCCTCTTCGGCTTCTTTCCGATTACCAAGCCTCCAGCTTTTCACTTTTAGAATCGCCAATTGAAGAGTGTCTAGTGGTGATCTCTCTTTACCATTAGACACCTTCTCATTTCTCGTCTTCCAGATGTACAAGAAGATCCAAAGGTAGTTATTTCGATACGACTCCAGGAAGCCCAAAGATTTTGTCTTCAGAGTTATAGGGTGAGATTTTCGAGGTGAAATTTAAAATTAATATATATATATATTAAAGTTTCCAAAAAATAATCAATTTTGTTTTTTTTCTCTTCTTTAAAACTATTTTGTGACAAAAACTTTAAAGAAACTATTTAAAAGATTTGTCAATAGTATTATTTGTCTCTCTTCTTATATGAAGACATCAATATCGTTTTCAAGAGCTTCATCTGGTTGAAATTAGAACTGTCATCATTTGCTAAGTTCATCAGCAACCTGGAAAGAGTCTACTACATGTATCACTTAGGAATGTCAAACAGGTTGGTATGTCCCGTCATGTCCTAAACCGATGCGGTCTTCTCTTCTTGCGGGTCAAGGCGGGTCAGGCCCGCGCGGGATGCGGTCTGCTAAACGTCGTCCCAATCCCGCCCCGTCAAATTGCACATGCCCTTACAAGCCATCATGCGGGCATGACGGTTGTCGATGCAGCATGACGCTCCAGGCCGATGCAGACCAGTCCAGGACGCGTCAGGTTGCTCCAAGAAGCTTGAGGCCGCTCCAGTACATACCAAAGTACACACCAAATCAAGACATGAAGTGGATTTAGCATTATCAAGTTTGTTATATCATAAGTTCTTGTAACAATTGAATGTATAAGTTGAGATGTTAAGTGTGACCAAATAAAATTTTAGAAAAACTCCAAATCGTAGTAATCATAACAAAAGCAAACAAAAGAAATCTCAAAATCTGATAAAGTAAAACACCAAATCAAGATAACATTTAAAACTTGCTAATCTTCATCTTCCCCATCAACAATTGACTCAAATGATGGCAATTTCTCTTCCTGACCATCACCATCACCATCGATTTATTCATATGTAAATATCAGAAACATTCATTTACTTAGGATTAAGGTAATAGTACACTACAATAAATTATAATGTGAGTTATTTACCATATGCATAAGATTCGTATCCCTTGCTCCAATTTCTCGTGCATATCAGAGCTTGCACATTTTTTGGGAGTAGACGGATCCTATATTTGTTAAGAACTCGCGATCCAATACTAAAGGAGGACTCCGAAGCCACTGTTGTGATTTGAATACTTAGCAGATCACATGCCATGGCTGCCAGATCACCAAACCGATGCGCATTATCTTTCCACTAGTCGAGGATGTCCAAGCTCTGAAAATTAGTGATGTCCAAAGGTGGTTCATCAAGATAAGCTTCTAGAGGTGTCTTTCCATTCACAATGCCACTGACGTTGCGAAATGCAAAGAAATCCTAATAAGGGTTTTTTTTTAAAAAAAAAATCATCAGAGGAGTAAAAAAAGTTAGACAGAATGGAAAAAAATGAAATAACACTCACATCGTAGTTCTGAAACAGTCCCATCGACGCTTGCGCAGAGGGTTTTTGTGAAACAGTCTCACGTGGCTCTGTAGAAGGTGAGTTATTCTTGGAGTTTTTGTCGTATGACTCAAACAGAGTACTCAGCTTCTCACGCAACTTCTTCAACTTTGCAACACATGTGCTCATGTCAATCTTCTCTAAACAGCATTCAAAAATTGAAAGCTTAAAATGTGGATCGAAGATTGCTGCCATTGCAAAAATATCACTGACTTCATCCCAATATTTATCGAACTTCTCTTTCATCGGTGGAACCATGTGTCTGACAATCTCATCTCCACTTTCCTCATTCACTTGAAGCCAATTATGGATCTTCCATACCTGAAATAAATACAAGTTTGAAGTAGCGTAATTCGAACCAGACATCAAGCTTGTGATCACAGCAAAAGGACCCAAAAAGAGCAAATATTCTCAGCTCTAGTCCATTCATCATGTGTGGGCGCCATGTTATAACCCTTCTTATCAAATTTCTCCAACTTAGCAAATGCTTTACGGTACTTGATGGCTCTCTCAAGCATATAGTAAGTCGAGTTCCATCTCGTCGGCACATCCAGTATCAGCCCTGCACTTTCTTCTACACCCGCAGCATCCACACATTTTGGAATAAATTTTCACGCGTTTTCGATCCTAATACATACTTAACACTCTCTATTACTCTGTGAAAAGAGTCCCCAATAACCTTCAACCCATCTTGAACTATGAAGTTGAATATGTGAGCTGCACATCTGACATGGAAAAACTCTCATTCACACAACAAATCATCTCTCAAATTCAGCTGAGATTTCACAATATCTTCCATTGAGTCATTATTTGTAGCATTATCTAAAGTGACTGAGGACCTTCTTATCAACTCCTCACTCTTTTAGAGAATCAATGAGCTGAACCGGAATTTTCATACCATCATGTGGAGGTGGTAGAGCACAAATGTCATGATCTTGTTGTTCAACTTCCAATTCCAATCAATGTAATGTGGTGTCACACACATGTATCCTTCCCATTTCACTGATTTCCACAAGTCAGTCGTGAAGGAGACTCGTCCATGAAGACTCCCTAATTCCCTCTTCAGTGTGTCTCTCTCACGTTCATATAATCGAAACACATCTGCTCTTACTGTGTTTCGAGAAATCGTTTGGACATCAGTATTCAAATACTTCCATGTCTCCCTCACTTTTTCATACTCCACGTACGATTAAGGTAGATCATGTTGGACTATTGTCTTAGCTACCAGCTACCTAAACACAGTATGATCATACTTACGAGAAACAATTTTCCCCTCCGTATTGAGTTGTTGCTGCCTTCCTCGATTCCTTGGGTACATTTTACATCTTAAACGATGCCTTCTCAACCCACGCGTTCCATGAGAGTGGGAGTGACATGCATACTCATTCCTACAATGATTGCATGCAGCTTTCATCGTTCCATTGGGTTTATGCACCACCTTGAAATCGACCCACACATCTGATCTTTGCCTCTCTTCCCTTTCATCTTCACCGAGTTCATCCTCTTCACCCACTTCTTCATCCAGTTCATTTTCAAAGTCCGGTATGTCCTCTGCGACCTTCTTTTTCCTCTTTTGCGACTTAGCAGGCACAAACTTAGCATGCGCGGACTTAGCAGGCGCGGAGTTGTTCCGCTGCAACATAGTCATTGCCTTTCTGCTCCCTCCACAAATCACAGACTTCATATGAACGGACTTGTCCATACTACACGCCTTATCGGACGAGCCAATGCTACCATCTATAGTGGATTGTAACATGGGTTTCCTTGTACATGTTCCATAAGTGGTATGTCTGCGAGGCTTTGTTTTTCGGGTTGATGGAATGATTTCAACATCAGAATCATCACTTTCATCGACAATACTGATAAGCTTTCTTTAGCTTCCTCGCTTCTTTCCATCAACACCAGTTACACCACCTTCTTTCAACCGACCAGCGACGTCCTCCTCTACAGCAAACTTAGCCATGAGATTATGAGTTTCCAAGTCCATTGTATTTAGGGGGATGAAGTTCAGATCAAACGTTAACTGATCTTCTAAATCGCCCTTTGATTCCATGGTCTCTCTCTCAAGTCGCGTGTGATTAGAGTTTTTTTTTTGTTTCAACGACAAGTAAGCTTAAGTGATTAGGGCTTTTTTCAGTTTCAACGACAACTAAGCTTAGGTGATTAGAGCTTTTTTTATTTGGTTTTAACGACAACTAAGCTTAGGGTTTCCTAATTTTTGTTTAAATCTAATTAAAAATTGTTAAGTTTCATAATTTTCACGATCAACCTGCAACGGTTTGATAAGTTTCAGAATTGGAAACATAACATACATGACATGAGAGCATTTGGAATTAGCAAAACACATATAAGTTCGGAACGCTAGAACCCCGATGATATATATATATATATATATATGTATAATTACAGTTTTGTGATTTCATTGACTTCTTTGTACTATCTAGATATTTGAAGTTCAGATATCTGATAAAATATATATATTTTTAGTTAGATATTCGATTTGATTCGTGAAAATAAATAAAATTTAAAATTTTAAAATAATCTAAAATGTAATGAAAAACAACAATATTTTACTATAAAAATTTGTTGTTTAAATTTTTTAATAATTAAATACTAAATTTAATGAATGAAAATATTGTAAAATTTGTGCAGGTGAAAACAATTATATAACATATGTCATTAATAATCTTAAAGATTAGTTATACAATATTTTAAAACTTCTAAAGGTAAATAATAACTATAAAACTTGTAAACAATAGTTATACAATATAATATAAACTACTATATGTAAAAAATATTAACAAAATTCAGTATTATTTTACTCAAATATATGTGTGAATATATATAGATAATTTTATGTATATGCCTATATACAAATGCTAGATTGGATCATATCATATATCCTCATTAAAATTTTAATAGTTTTGATTCGGTTCATCTTTAATTGATATTGTATATTATTTACTTTGTTATGTGGAGTGACAGATATCCATTTTTTTAGTTCGAATCGAAAAAAATAATAGATTGAAGCGAAACAGATAATAGATCGAATCAAAATTTATGAATATTTTGCTCATGTCTACTTCTTATGCATGAACCCAAGTATTGAAAGTCACAGTTTCAGCATTAACTAATAGACTTCCGGGTTGGTGTTGGAGAAAAAGTTGTAGAAATTTGCTAAACTCCACTTTGTTATTAATGTCTCTTTTTGGTTACATACATTATTTAGATCATGAGATGTATGTCTTGGTTAAGTAGAGGAAAACGTAGCTCACAAAAGCATGGGGGAGAAAGCAGGAAGTAAAAGGCTTAGATTGTGCAAACTTGTGAATTTTCCTGACCTTACCCAACAACTAATAGTAGTTTTTACATATATATAACACCTAACTAAATTCTGAGTAGCGCTTAGTTACCGTTGTAGCTGAACCAGCACTGGGATAACTTTCTAAAATTTTATTTTATGTAATAATTATGTCCGTGCAAGATCAAATTCAAACTTACTTGTTTGCGTTTTGATAATTAATTGAGAGTTTAGTTACTTCTGATGTTAATAATATATCCAAATTTTAAAATAATATACAAATTGTAATGAAATATAAGTTATTTAAAATAATAAAGCATTAATACTATTAAATTAAAAATATCTTCTAATTTTTTAATTATTTTTTTTTAAATATATAACTGTTGAAATATTGATACTTTTAAACAACTTAATATTTATGTAATTAACAGTATAATTTTCCTAAATAACAGTTTCATTCTTTTAAAATATTTAAAATTTAGTTTAATTATTTAACATTAGATGCATCCATTACATTTGAGATTTTTTTATAAAATTAATTTGAAATGGGCATGTTTATAAATTCAGAAAAAATTTCGACCTGGATTTGTAAATTTGGGCTAAATTTAATCTAAAAACATGGATCTGCAGTTTAGAACATACAAATCTTCTATAATCAGCCCAAGCCCACAATTTCTTGGTTTACTACCACCGATAACATAACAATTTTTTTCTTTCAGAACAACTTTTATCTGGAAAAAAAAAAAACAGAAAGCTCTCAAATGCCGATTTGGGTTTCTGTCATGATCTTCGACGATTCGACTCAGTTTATTTTAACATGGTAAATCTTCACTATGTTTGTTTTTCTAAATCTTTTATAAATCGTTTATTCTAACATTTTCGAAAACATAACTACCAAAATCTAACTTTTTTATCTGTTTTTCATGTCGTGTCTGATGATTTTTATGAAAAATCCGATGAGATTGTAAGTGATTTTTATGTCTTCCACGAACATCAGATGTACTTAATGAAAGATCTTCAAGAAGAGTTGAAGCATATGATATTCAACCGACAAAACAATTCAAAGTTTATTTCCGATAATTGATTTATCTTACCATTCTCTTGTCAATAAGCTATAACTTTTCCTTTTTTAAAATGATATAATATTTTTAGATTGTCTAGAAAATGGCGATTCGGGTTTCTGCCATGATATTCAAACATTCGACTCATCCTTTTTTGATGAGGTAAATCTTCAATCGATTTTTTCTTTTTAGTCTTTGGATAAATCGTTTATTCTAACATTTTCGAAAACATAAGCACCGAGATCTAACTTTTTTTTAATTTGTTTTGCATGTCGTGTCTGATGGTTTTATGACAAATCCGATGAAAATGTAAGCGATTTTTATGTTTTCCACGAAGATCAGAGGTAGTTAATGAAAGATCTTCAAAAAGAGCTGAAGCATATATGATATTCAACTGACAAAACAATCCAAGATTTGTTTCCTAATTTATTTAGAATTTTAGAATTTATTTTGAGTTTTACCTAATTTATTTGTTTTTATTAATTAAAATAATTAGAATTATCCTTTTCAAAAATAAATCGCCATATCACCTATTTTAACCCACTAAACAGTACCGGTCACAATTTTAACGTGTGAAACAAGTAAGTTAGTTTTAATGTTTAATATATTATTGAAACAAATTTTGATGTTTAAAATGTTACCAGTTGAGCTTTAAAATTTAAAGTGAATGTGTCCTTGAGAAAGCGAATGGGCTGCAGTTACTAGCGTGTCTCGAACTGCGAAAAAGTTGGGGTGTCTGCCACGTCACTAGTGGGTATAAATACCCTGATGAGACCTTTGAGTGATTGCAATCTCCCTTCTAGTCATTTCAGTTTCCTTCCCAAAAAACTCTAGCTTTTCTTACTTGTTTCAAACCCTCTCTTCTCACTATTCTTTCGTCAAGTTCTCCCAATGGCTGGAATCAGAGGAGTCATATACGACATTTCCGCTCCCATTCTGTACTTCTCATTCTAGGAGCGTCTTGAGGTGCACCGGGATGTGTTATCACCGGTCTGCCTCCGAGTGGGACCGGTCGATCACCGGTTCTTGAGCTCGCATGCTGAAAGCCATTACCGCAATCTCTGCATCCGTGGTTTCATTGTTCAAGGTAATCTCGATCCTCGTGAACCGGCTGTAAGTGATGCTCTTATGTTTATAGATCGTGTAGAATGGACGTACTCTGTGTTGCATGTGAGACCTTTCTATGCCAGAGTGGTTAGGGAGTGCCTGGTAAACCTCCGTTTCTTTCCCGACGGGGTGGTAATCAGATGTACCCGGTTTGCCTTTGATCCCACCGTGACCAACCAGCTGTTTCCAACCCCTCCCGTTGATCGATCTTTCAACTGGGAAGGCGGCGATCTGAACCTTGCCATCAGCTCTTTCATTGGTTATCAATTCACCGGTTGGACAGAGTTCAGTCTCTCCTCTCTCATTCCTCCCTATCATATCCTCTACCGCCTATGCGAGCTCAACTGGCTTCTTGCCCCCAACTCTAACGTCTTTATCAAGAAGCGTCTTTGACTGCTATGGGCACTGGTTCGTCGACGCGAAATCGATTTTAGGACCCTGATGTATGATCAGGTGGTGGAGCTCACCCGCGAGATGAGTCTGGACAGGAAGTTGAGTCTTCCCAATTTCATTTATTAAGTTCTGGAGCTGCAGAAGGAAATTTCGCGCCTTCCCGGAGATGACAAACTGATAGGCATTCCCCCCACCATTAGTGATGCGCCTCATATCGTAGACTCGGACCAGGATGATGCGACCATGGCTGAGACAGCTGATTCTTCAACAAAGGACAAACCGGGAGGGTTTAACGGCGAGTATATTGATCTAAACCCAGCTGGTGAGACAAAGGACAAGCTGAAACAGAGTGTGTACGAACTGGAACCAGCTGAAGAGAGTGTGCTTGAGCTGAAATCAGCTGAAGTGAGAGTAGATGAGCTGGATGAGCTTAGTGAGTTAAGTGAAACTAGCTTGGAGCTGAATAAGCTAAGTGACACTGAAGATGGAGCTGGTTTAGTTGCTGGGCGAAATGAGCCATTTACAGCCCACGAAAAAATTCATAACAAATTCAATTTGGGTCCGATTTACACCAAATTCGACCAGGTCTTTTCTGATGATCTTCTGTCCATTTGCATCAAGAAATATCAACAAAAGGAGTCAAAGTCGTGGCCAGACCAAAGGACATTCAACAACACACTTATTTCTAGTCAAAAGTCTTAGTCTTTGTTTGTATTTTCTAAATTTCTAGTTTTCCACAAATTCTTTAAGTCTTTCTTTGACTACAAGTAGTATAAATATGTAATCGCATCCCATGAATAAAATCAGTCTATGTTTTGAGTTTATTTTCGTTTCTTCTCTGAGTGAGAGAGAGAGAGAGTTCTATAGCTAGTTCATTGGTGTGAACCGGCTTGTTGATTTGGTGGTCAGGTAATTCATCTTGTGTGTTGTTTGGTGGTTAGCCAACACATTCATTCCTTCTTAGGTGGTTAGCCTTAGATCGTGGGTATATCAAGAGTCATTCCGCATCTCTTGACGATCCTTTCAATCCATTTCAGTTCTAGAAGTGCCTTTGCCTTCTCAGATCATATCCAACACCCGGCTAAAGTGATCCTTCCCGTTTCAGGACGTATCAATTAGGAACAACATTGGGGACATTCAGAGGCCCAGGATAGGTCGGGTTCGCCGCATCTGAGCTTCATGTGTTTGTCTGCCTACTCACTCATTCAGGGGGAGATTCGGAGCGGGGTCGGTTAAAATGAAGGAGGAGTTTTGTTTCTTTCTTTTGTTGTTTTTAAGAGACCCTGTCTTTTGTTCAAACTCAACTGGTTATGTTTATTGTGTTTGCCTTCAATATCCTTGATCATGATGCGACTACCTCTGATTAGTATGATGTACAAAATGTAGGTTGTGTGTATTCATTTGGTTGTTGCAGGATAAGAATGGAGTGATAGATGCATACAAACATGGGGAGACTGTAAGATCATGCGGCTAAGGAAATAAATAGAATCGTGCCAAGAAGGATATCCTGTGAAGATCTAGTTCGAGATACGATGAGGAAAGAAAATAGTTGATACGTCCTAGGATTGGACAAGATTACTCAATCGGACTAAGGGAATATGAACTCGCCAAAAGGGGGAACTGATGGATTGAAGGGTGACACAAGAGTTACGGAAGGTCTCTTGATACTATTAGAGATTCGACGTTCCTTGATGTGATGCACAAATCTAACGATCGAAGGTTTGTTTACTCGGAGATAACCTCACCAAGAAACAGAAACGTTCTAAACAAAGAACAAAGAGATAAACTCAAATAAAAGGGAAAAACTCAATTATTTATTTCTTGGCTCTTAGGCCTTGTTTATTTGATTATAAGTTGTAAAAACCGAAAAGACGTAGCCAAAAACAATACATAGAAAAATGCAAACAAAGACTTGACTAAATTATTGTTTTGACTGAAACTTGGACTGCTCCTTGGCCTCCCACGACCTTGACTTCTTCTGCAGCTCTCTTGGTCTTCTCTTTATGAAAAATGTTCTAATGAATCACTTGTCTAAGGCCTGGTCGAAATCCATTTTTAGAAAAACAAAATAGCTTCCTTTGGATCATTCTCTCGGCCCAAACCAAATCACAAAAGAACATTGATCAAAAACATGTTCCTTACTTTCTCTAAGTAGTTTGGCCCATGAATATGTCTTATAACCTTCAAGAGATGAGATTGGTTCATCAGAAATGGAGTTGATCGATTGTAGCTTCTCGGGTGGTCGAACCAGCTCGGAAGATCGAACTAGCTCGCTCAGCTCGTCCAATGAGTGTCAATCCAGCTCAGCTCGTCTAGGATAGTGTCAGTACAGATCAATTGAGTATTCAGCTCATCCAGGATAGTGTCAATTAGCTCATCCAGCTCCAAGGCAGTGTCGGTCCAGCTCACCTGAATGCGCACATGTCTGAATTCGCAAGATCTGAAGATCACTTGGTTTGTAAATTGCATAACAACCACATCTGAAATTCGTTTGATCTCATTCTTCTTCAAGTAGCTCCATAATTGAGTTGAGAACATTCTCCAAGTGATTTCATGCGTAGAAGCCTCGTGGTTTGGAAGATATGAGTCAAACAATGAACATATATCTTTATTGATTCCCATGATCAAGCCATGCATGTCTATTTTGCCTGGTATGCTATCCAAGGGCGCATCATTCCCTCCCTCTTGAAAAGGATTTGACCTCAAATCCATTTTACATGTATCAAAAGGAAATGAATCAGGCAAAAAGAATCTAAAGAACATGTAAAATTTAGTGAAGAGAAATTTTGGAAAGAAACTTCCTTGGAGTATTGATGTCATTTTCTTTGCGTACATGCATCTCCAAATCTCAAGCTGCTAAGCACGGACAATGCTTTATCTTTTCTGAGGCTGAACCTGTTCATCCTGGGCACTAAAAACAAACATTAAAAACCAGGACCATATGTGCAATACATGTATTTGTTCGAATCAGAAATCAAAGTCTCTTTCCGAAGAACATGTAGCACAAGTTTCAGCCTTTCAAAATTCACATCAAAACAAGAATTAATGACCAGAAGGGTTTCCAGGCACGTGATTGCATAGTTCCTAAAGATCCATTTCAAAAAAATGCACAAGCTTCTCAGATTTAGAACACAAAAGATCAAGATCAGATTTAGAATAAGAATTGGCAGGTTTCAGAACAACATCACAGCAAAAATCCGTTTCAGCTCTAAGTGATTTTTTTCTTCTGCAAATTACTAACCATAAGCTCTTTCCAGGCACGTGTGGGAGAAAACAAATCATTAGTGATCAGTTCATGACTAGAAAAACTCAGATCAAAACCATTATCTTTAAAACAAACAAAGGAATCACAAGGTTTTCGGAAACAGAAATCTGGTTGTTGCAAAACAAGCTCAAATGACTTTTCAAGATGATCAAAACCTTTGCTAAGTTTCAAAAACTGATAAAAACTCAAAACAATATCAGAATGGATGTCATTGACATTTTGAACACGTTTTTGATCAAAACGTTCATCATGTTCAAACACTTTAAAAGAATTAAACATGTTTTCGAAAACAAAATCTGAAACACAAAATTCTTTTACTTTGTCAAAACCAAAACGTTTCACATCTTGAGAACTGATCTTAACAAGCAATTCAGGCAGAGAATTGATCAAATCAGATTCCTCACAGTGTTTTGTGAACAAAGGAGTAGGAGATGTGCCAGGATCAAAGCAAAGATGGTTCTCCATGTTGTTGGATGTTATGCTTGATGCTTCCTCATCAAATATTGGACCAAGTTCGTCTTCTTCATCAAAGATGGGACCTAGATCATCTTTCTTGGGTCTTCTCCTGTCAAGCACTGGTCCTTGATGTGGATAGGCGAATGGCTCTTCCTCAAAATTCTGTGAAACTAGAACAAAACTTCTCGGATGCTCCGGTTCAAAACAGGTTAGTCCATTAGTCTCTCCATCATCAAACATAAAATCAGATTTTGGAGAAGGAAGATCACATTCATCCTCACAAATGATCAAACTTTCCAAAAGCTCTTCATCATATTCATCAAAATAGGTAAAGAATCTGAAATATTTTTTAGCACTTCAAGGTTGTTTTCAGATTTACCTTTGGGTTCTTCTCTGGTGAATATTGATGGTTGAGCTATTGGTGAACGTGTGGTTGTACTCTTCTTTTGAATCTTGTTGATATCCTTAAGGATTCTCATCATCTCTTTCTCAAAGTTGTCACAGATCTCTTGGACATTAAATCGACGAGCCTCCTTTGATCAACTTCATCTCTAGATGGTTTAAACTGCTCTCTGCACCTCATGTTTGGAATCTCTTGTTGTTTTCTTTGCCTTTCCTGCACAGTAACAAACCCATCAAAAGTATTCAACAAATTTCGAGATGAAGATTTAAAGATAGCTTGCTGTTGGAAGTTTTCTTTGCTACTCTTCTTGTGAAGTCCAAACATCTTAACCTGAAAATTCTTAACACAAATAAAAATATTCCTCACACTCTCAAGTGTTTAGATCTCACCCACTTAAGTGTTTTCTCTCAGATTTTAGTGGTCACTCAAGAGTCTCTTCTCAAAGTTCTAAGAGAACAAATCAAGTAATCCAATGAATTTATCCAAGCACACAAGAGATGAACACAAGATAAAAAGATAAGAGAATTGGTTTTGAAATCCGTATTAACCACTCCAAGGCTGGATTTCTCCTCAGCCAGCAAGATTTCTCTTCCACCACATAGCCAAATAAATCATTTTTTTATAGATCTCTTTTTCTTTCTTTTTTTTTATCGAAGAATAGCGATATGTAAGGCAGTGGCCCGAATTTGAGATAGTAAGAAGAAGAAGAAGTGTTTTAGAAATGGAAGATGAGAAGATGAAAAGATAGTACCGGTTGAGTGACTCTGATACCACTTGATACGCCTTAGGATTGGACAGGATCACTCAATCGGACTAAGGGGATCTGAAGTCGCCAAAAGGAAGAACTGATGGATTGAAGGGTGACACAATAGTTGCGGAAGGTCTCTTGGTACTACTAGAGATTCGACGTTGCTTGATGTGACACACAAGTCTAACGATCGAAGGTTTGTTTACTCGGAGATAACCTCACCAAGAAACAGAAGCGTTATAAACAAAGAACAAAGAGATAAACTCAAATAAAAGGGGAAAACTCAATTATTTATTTCTTGGCTCTTAAGCCTTATTTATAGGATTATAAGTTGTAGAAACTGAAAAGACTTAGCTAAAAACAATACATAGAAAAATGCAAACAAAGACTTGACTAAATTATTGTTTTGACTGAAACTTAGGCTGCCCCTTGGCCTCCCACGAACTTGACTTCTTCTGCAGGTCTCTTGGTCTTCTCTTTATGAAAAATGGTCTAATGAATCACTTGTCTACGTCCTGGTCGAAATCCATTTCCAGAAAAACAAAATAGCTTCCTTTGGATCCTTCTCTCGGCCCAAACCAAATCACAAAAGACCACTGATCCAAAACATGTTCCTTAGTTTCTATAAGTAGTTTGGCCCATGAATATGTCTTATAACCTTCAAGAGATGAGATTGGTTCATCAGAAATGGAGTTGATCGATTGTAGCTTCTCGAGTGGTCGAACCAGCTCGGAAGATCGAACTAGCTTGCTCAGCTTGTCCAAATGAGTGTCAATCCAGCTCAGCTCGTCTAGGATAATGTCAGTACATATCAATTGAGTATTCAGCTCATCCAGGATAGTGTCAATTAGCTCATCCAGCTCCAAGGCAGTGTCGGTCCAGCTAACCTGAATGCGTGCATGTCTAAATTCGCGAGATCTGAAGATCACTTGGTTTGTAAATGGCATAAATTCCACATCTGAACTTCGTTTTATCTCATTCTTCTTCAAGTAGCTCCATAATTGAGTTGAGAACATTCTCCAAGTGATTTCATGCGTAGAAGCCTCGTGGTTTAGAAGATATGAGTCAAACAATGAACATATATCTTTATTGCTTCCCATGATCAAGCCATGCATGTCTGTTTTATCTGGTGTTCTATCCAAGGGCGTATCAATATTCGCATGAGATATGCGAGAAGAAGATATATATATATATATATATTCGGGAGAAAGGAATAAGGATGATAGGGTTTTCAATAAAGAAAGTGAGAGACGTCTAAAGAAAAAGAGGAAGACCTTGAGTTAAGCTTAGGACTAGACTTGCTGATCAAGTAACGAGTGTATTGACTTAAATCAACCGAGGAATTAGAAATTGGTCAGTCAAGATACACGAGTGTGTGTAGTCTTGTAAATCTGATTGAATCATAGAAGTGAGTTCAAATGATTTCTAATAAAAAACAGTTTGAAGTAAACTATTTCGGTTGAGTCCGTGTTCTTGGTTTTTTAAAAACGAATTGGCGAAAAAAACATGAGGCGTATCTATTATATTAGTTAACTATTTCTCCAACTATCGATGCATGATTTTCATTCATTTATTAACAAAATTAATAAGCTTTTCTATCTGTTCAAGCGTAGAACCAATGAACTTAAAGAAAGTTTACATTCTTTCGTTGAGCTGCCATGCAGGTATGACAGGAATGGATTGGTCTTTAGTGTCTTCGCTGAACACTTGACTCCAAGATTTGGCCTGGTCGCTTTCATTGTGTAATATGATGGGAACCTATAGTTTGGTTTAAACCATTTACCAGAAAATGAAAAAGATCAACTTAGATGGCTGAGCTTGGAGTTTCACATACTTTCTTACGACGGTGTTGAATCATGGCAAACATTGCAGTCATCTGAGCACGGATTAGAGACGATGTAAAGATAACATCGATAGGTATGTTACTAATCCTCTTACCTGCTTGAATAGCCTCTTCAACACCTTTCTATGTCAATGGCACATTAACTACTTATATAGTTCATATCAAATTTAAATTCTGAGTATTTATGTAGCAAACATGAACTTTCCAAGAATCAAAACAAGATCATGATCTATTGATAAATGTTGTGTTCAACTATTTTTTTTCCATTTAACCTACTTAAAAATACACCAAGTATTTTGTAATTGTATCTAAATAAAGTAAAACAAACAAATTATATAGCTGTAATTATCTTTTCATTAACAAACACATAATTTGTAACTTCCATCTCAAAATTTTCAGGACCCACACATATATTACGGACAATTGTTTTGAAAAAGAATGTTACCGACAATTATATATACATTAACAAACATTTCTTCTTTTTTGGATTTATATCAAACGTGAATTGTATATTACTGACAATTATATATATATATATATATATATATATATATATATATATATATATATATTAACAAATATCCGTTTTTCTTTATATGAAATGTGAATTGTTAATCTATATAATCTTAGATTAAAATTAACTTTGATATATCTTAAAAAAATATTTTCACACTACAATAACATAATTTACATCTCAGCCAAAGAAATTATGATTTATTCATCGAGACATTAATTTAATCAAATTCTTAATATTTTACAAAAACTTTAAGCTTATCAGTTTACAAAGCAAATTATGTTAAAATAGGTTTTAACGGGTTTAAAGTGACACTAGATTCTGACCCGCGCAACCGCGCGGGACTATTTATATTTGTATTTATAATTTATGTTTTTAATTAAAATTTTATTGTTTGATACTATTTTATAAATTTTGATTTGCGTCCAAATTATAACTTTTGATTTTTCGGTTTGGTTGGTTCTAATAAGTGCTTAGAAAGCGCAAGATTATTTTTGTTGACAGATTTATTAACATGTATATTTGTTCATTAATAGATTTACGTATGTGTTCTTGGTTTTCGGTTTGTCTTTTTTGTTTGATTTCAGTTTGGATGTGATTTTTTTTCAGTTGAAAATATAGTAATATCCGGTTATTTATGAATTTAGATTTAGTTTAGGTTTAGTTTTTTTAGTTTTGGTATGGTTCAAATAATAATAATGTTTGGAACTTGATACAAAGTATGATTGTTTATTTTAAAAATTATTTATCTAATACTACATTTTATGTGTATATATTCAAACGGCGTATTAATCAATATTTACAAAACTTGTAGTTTAAGAAATAAAAATCATTGTGACATTTAATAACTGGCAAAACTTCTAGAAGACCCTAAAAAGTTTTTTAATGAGAAAGATAGAAATATTTCTTGCTCTATAATAACAAAATATATGAATAAATAATAATTAAAAAGTTATTATTATCGAAAAAACTTATTCAATTGGGAACTTGTTTTGAATGGTTTAATGACAGGACAAAGTTAATTTTTTTTGAAAAAATATAAGCACTGAGGTCATATGGCTTTTTAGTGATTAGAATAGGTGTTAGATAGCTATATTTAAATGAAAAACAACTTGGAGAATGAATTTAGAATCTCTATAGTGTAACTTAATTAACTGAATAACTGTTGAACAAATGGCATAGTTAGTTATAAATAAATGTTTCAATTTAATTAACTGAATAAATGGTGAACAAATTTCTTAAACTGTTTCCAGAAAGATGGAATGTAATATATTGGGACCCTAAATATTCTACATATAAAAAGAGCAAAAACAGGAAATGAATAAAATAAGAATATTTCTGAAAATGTTAAACTAAAAATCTGTTGAACAATGCAAATCTTATTTAATAACTTTTCAGTTTATAAAATATCGTGGTTGGCTATTCAATACACATCGTTTTAATTTACATGGATAAGTTTTTCAAAATATATATTTATTAATTGTTATATTATAACAAACAATATCTTTGGGTTTCAGAATTTAAATAAATAATGCACAAGTTTAAAATTGTGAAACTTATAGTATAATAACAATCAATGATTTATTCATATTTTAATTTAGAATGATATGCCAGATGAAATTTTTCCATTCTAAATCAAGATTTATTTTTTTTTCATTCTGAATTGAAAAATTGAAAGTTAATATATAATTTTACCTAAAACAAAATTGAAATGTCTAGAGAATGTATTGGGAAATATCTAGGGACAATATATAGAATATGTTGTTAGTCATAGTTTGGGTATATAACGTATTTTTATTTGTTACGTATAGTTTTTTTTACTAAATCATAGCAATTATATTATAAGATGGGAGATTAGGATTATATACTACTGAATATATAGACATCTATAAAATTATGGAAGAGTGAATATATAAGATTATGGCATGGGATTCCATATTTGTCAAACATTCGTTTCTATAGTATAACAATCTTTCGTATTGTTGACAATTCGTTTTATAGTATAATAATCTTTCGTATTGAACTTTTCCAAGTGTAGGTAGACAAAACTTAAATATCAAATTAGTCGGTGATATTGAGGTAGGTAATTTAGGCGATCATTATTCAGTTTCCAAATATTATTTTAGTTAGATGAGATATTTTAGGTAGGTAGGTTCACAATTTAAACGACAACCTTAATTATATTAAGTCACAACCTATTCAATAAGACCAATTTAAAACATGTCATGGTAATTTCAAATAGGAATCTGTTTTAATATAGTAGATTTCAATAAAAATAAATATTTCTTTAAACTCATTTATTTTAACCGTTTGAATGGTTACTCTGTTAAAAGTATTTATGAAATGTGATTTTACTTAAAGATAGTGAAGACTGTATTAGCATATTTACATAAATATATTTATATGAATATATTAAAAAGAAATTTTGATATTAAAATTTTAATTGCATATATGATAGACAATCAAACTGAGTTTTGACAGTTTTTAAGTAACAAAATCCCATTTAATATCCTGAACATATCGGAATATATTAAACTGGGTTTTAACAGTATTTTACGCGAGATTAACATGTTGATTTTATATACTTTATATTAAAATATTTAAAAACTGATTTTTATAATATATTGCTCTATTCAAATCCGTCGTATACTACATAGTCTGCATGTATGATTCAAATTTTTTTACTTTACAATATAAAACCTCTATATTTGTTAAATTATATAGGTAACAAATTATATAGGTAAAAAATATTTTTAAAATTTGTTATATATTTTTTATAACAAAATTAACGTAAGTTTTTCTGTCAATAATTATAACTGTTATAACTAAGTAACTATTAATAAAATATAATATATTGCAAATTTTAAGACTAAAATTTGAAAATAATTTCTGAAATGCATATGGCATAAGTGTATAGTTTTACAACTTGAAATATTTAATATAGTTACCAAAAAACATATTAAATAAAAATAATATTAAACACAAATATGATTATAAAAAAAAACAGAAACAGAAAAATTAAATTTTTCAAAAAAATAAAACAAAAAATATACCCGCCCTTTTGCTAGTCTTTTTTTTCCTCAAACGGCTGATCTTTTACTCAAACTTGAGGTGGTCTGGGGAACCAGACCGGAACAGAACAACCAATGTAATACAGCTCTCTGTAAAAGGACCTCGCTATCTTAGCTAGGGAATCAGACATTACATTACTAGAACGTGGAACATAAGAGAGAGAAAAATTCATAAACCTATTCTTCTGTCTTGAGAACTCTTTCAGCTCTGTGGAAAAATTTGGCCATGCTTCGGGATCTTGAGTCATTGAGATAAGTTCTTTGCAGTCTGTTCCGAAAGCCTGACACGTAGAAACCTGCAGCATGCACTCCATTGCCCACAATAGGGCTTCCATTTCCGTATGAATGGATGAGATCCTCTTATGTTGGTTTCTTGCTCCCAATAGCTGAATTTCCCCATTTGCATTCTTCCATGTCCATCCACAACCACTAAAGAGTGCATCGTGTTTCCATGATCCATCAATCATACATTTCCCTGAATCTGATAAATGCTCCTGGGACTGGTCTTCCATCATTGGCATCTCTGGTGTACTATTAGCCTTAAACCAGGCTTGACATTCGGCCTCTGCATGTCTGACAGTTTCCAAAGGGTCCCTGTCTATTCCTCTGAACAGTTTGTCATTCCTGGCCTTCCAATTGTACCAGAGAATCCAAGGGTAAGGGTATTTATCAAGGTCAGGATCTTCAATGTCATTCTTCCTCCAGAACATATAGTCAATATTCGTGAAATGGCTAGTACTGGGAAACACTGAAGGCGGAGTTGGGGTGTTAGCCAGTGCCCAAGTCTGTAATGTTGTCGAGCACTCAAAAATAGCATGGTTAATCGTCTCATTCGCAACTCCGCATCTAGGACAGTGATTATCACATCTCATATGACGATGTGTTAAGTTACTTGTCACTGCTAGTTGTCCTGAAATCGTTTGCCATATGAGATGTTTGATCTTTGGTGGAGCCTTTACCTTCCAAGCATGAGCTTGTAACTTGGTAACACTTGGTTCCAGGAGTGACTCGACTTCCTTGTTCATGATGTTAGTTGCTACCCAGTAGCCCGACTTAACTGTGTATCGTCCATTTCTCGTGTAGGACCAACAAAACTCGTCTCTCCGATGTTCTTGACTTATGGCCAAAGAACATATGAGTGGGATATCCTCTGGGCTGACATAGTTGTCCAGCATTTCCAAATTCCACTGTTTTGGATTTCCACTTATGAGTTGACTTACCGGCATCATAGGATGCATCTCAGGAACCACCGGTCTGGCTGGTCGGGCAGGTATTGTTGGGATCCAAAGATCTTCCGAAATTCTGATTTCATGACCGAGTGAACTTTTTGTCTAATTCCCAATATTATTAATGGTCTAGCTGCCATAATACTAGTCCACCCACATGAGGGGTTATCGTAATTATTTATACGCAATGGCGAACTAAACTTGAAGTATCTTCCTCTCATAACTCTAGCTAGGAGGGAATCAGGGAATTGTACAAGTCTCCAAAGTTGTTTTTCTAGCAAGGCTAGGTTGAACTCATGGATCATTTTGAATCATATTCCTCCTTCTTCTCTTGGTTTGCAAAGTTTATCCCACTTCGTCCAGTGAATGCCTCGCTTTGGCGGATTCGAGCTCCACCAGAACTGTGCAATGGCACTAGCAAGATTTTCGCACGTTTCTAACGAAGGAGTAAGGTGGACATTACATACGTGGGTAGTGCCAATAAAATTGATTTTATTAGCACCTCCTTTCCTCCTCTTTACAGCCATCTCCCAGTCCAACCATTTACCCGGTTCTGTAATCTTTCCTTAAGAAAGGCAAATAATTTTCGTTTAGATCCACTGATGTCGTCTGGGATTCCAAGATACGATCCCATCCCACCCTCATTCGTTATCCCTGTGGAGGTTTTGATTGCATCCATCACCGGTATTGGTACCTTCTTACCAAAGAGTAAGGCTGATTTCCCAAAGTTAATACATTGTCATGAGGCTTTCCCATACGTCTTGAGTACTTTCATAACTTAATCACATTCACGTGGCTCCGCCTTACAGAAGAACAGGCTATCATCAGCAAAAAGTAGGTGAGATACCGAGGGACTAGCGCGTGAAACCCGCATCCCCGTTATCTTTCCTTGATTTTCTGCATGATTAAGAAGGCTAACGAGCGCCTCAGTGCATAGGATGAAGATGAAAGGAGATAAAGGATCTCCTTGACGTAGGCCCCTATGGGGCACTATATTTCCTCTTGGTTGGCCATCGAAAAGGACATGATATTTTACGGAGGATACACACCTCATTATCCACTCTATCCAACGATCTGAAAAGCCCATTTTTTTCATGACAGCGCTTATGAAATCCCATTCCAGACGGTCGTAAGCCTTGCTCATGTCCGTTTTTATTGCCATTCATTTATTCTTTCCCCCAGGATTTGTTCGCAACGAATGAAACATTTATTGTGCTATCAATACATTATCAGTTATTTGTCTTCAAGCAACAAAGGCCGACTGTGTTTCTGAGATCCGATCTGACAATAACTTCTTCAATCTTTGGCATAAGACCTTGGATATGATTTTATAACTCACATTACATAAGCTGATAGGTCGGAACTGAGACATCTCATTAGGTTTCTCTGTCTTTGGAATTAAGCAGATATTCGCATCATTTAGACCATCAGCCATAGTTCCATCAGAAAGGAACTCATTAACCATACGAGTTAAATTTGTCTTGACAATATCCCAAAACTTCTGATAGAACAAAGCAGTAAAACCATCAGGCCCTGGTGCCTTATCCGGAGGCATAGCAAAGAGAGCGAGTTTAACCTCCCATTCTGTGATAGGAGCTGTGAGACTCTCATTTAGTTGTTCCGTAATAGTTGTACTTACATTTGCCAGTGCCTCATCAATAAGCTCAGGATTCGAGGTTTGAAATAGATCTCTAAAATAACTGGTTGCAACGACAACTAGTTTTTCCTCATTCTCCACCAGATTCCCAGCAGAATCTAGTAAGCCTGTGATTTTGTTTCTCGCTCTCCTCTGCTTTGTGGTTTCCTGGAAGAACTTGGTATTCGAATCCCCCTCCCTAAGCCACATAATTCTGCTTTTTTGTTTCCAGAACTGCTCCTCAGCCTTAAGGGCTTGAGTTAACTCTTTTAGTGCTTCTCCGATTTCCTCCGTTGTGGCATCGTCATCCGAGTACAGGTTATCCACCTTTGTCTTAAGGTCTTCCAATAATTTCCTCGCGTTTGAGTCTTTCTCTCTTTTCCATTTCCCTAATGCTTTCCTACAGCAAGAAATATGATCCATGATACTTGCATTAGGTTGTAGTTCCGGCGAGTTCCAGCCATTCATGATAATTTGTCGAATTTCTTCACTCTCTAAGCATCGCTTATCAAATTTGAAGCTCTTTCTTTTTCTACTTGGCTTGGCCAATATCTCTGCCATAATCGGACGATGGTCCGATCCCCACATGCGAAGATACTGAACCTTAGAATGTGGAAAATTATCATGCCAATCTTCATTACCTAGAGCCCGGTCTAGCCGGCATCTGACATTACCCCTTTTTCGCTTTCCTAACCATGATAGTTGATTTCCAGTACATGGAAATTCAAGCATACCACAATTGGCGATCATTTGATTGAAAGAGAGAAAAGAAGTATCAGCTCGCTTTTTTCCTCCTACTTTTTCATGATGACCAGTAATTTCATTAAAGTCCCTTATCATGAACCATGGTCCATTTTTTGTTGTTGTTGCGAAACGCATAAGGCGTTCCCATACTTGATCTCTCTTATTCTTAACAGGATCACCATAAACGAAAGTCATATAGACTTTTATTCCATTAATGACTGCTTGTACATAAATCATACGATTATTCGAAAATAAAACATCAACTTGAAAAACATCCATAAAGAATAAAGCCAAACCACCTCTTTAGCCAAGAGGCTCAACGGTGAACAATTTATTAAAACCTAGATCAGCTTGAATGTTTTTCAACATCAGCTTCTTATTCTTCGTCTCCGAGAGGAACACAAGTCCTGGGTGATGCTTCTGACACATCTCCTTTAGGCGTCGAACTGTGAGGTCGTTCCCAATCCCTCGACAGTTCCAACTGAGTGTCTTCATTGATGAGATTGGGGCAGATGTTTGGCATCCACCACACCTTGATTCTGAGCTCCCACATTTGATTTGACCTTTCTTGACGCCGTTGTAGCATGTTTTATCCTCCTCCCACGTTCCTGGTTATTCACTCGCTCAGCTACCTTTGCATTGATTCTAGGGGATGCACGTCGTTGATTTCCTTGCTTGGGAAATAAAGATCGTGCCACACTTCTTGTAACCGTTTTGGTTACCAGATCGTCACCATCCTCCTTTACATCCGAATCTTTTTTATCCTCAATCATAAGAATTGAGTTCCCCTGGTTCTGGTCATAGCGTAATAGCGACCCATGTACAATGTTATTTTCAGTTAAATTTCGCTCTTCTTCTCCTAAAAGGTCATCATCTTCGAAGACCACTAATTCATTACCCATGAGTGCCTCTTCCATCTCCACATCTGTCTGTCCCATAATATTCTCTTGATCATCATCAATAAGAGCATCGATCTTGAGAGCATCGAATGGGGGTAGGACATTCGCTACAGCTACACTGTTCTCCGCACCAACCTTCTCCGACGATCTGGTGGTTACATTAACACCCATAGGCTTGTTCTGTCATTTATCGTACTCCATGCTCACTGAGGGCATCTCCGAGACCGGTCCAGGTTTAGCAATCGTATGAATTGCATCAGACCTCCCCTCATGGACTGGATCCCTTATCTTCAAAGGCCTCTGTTGTTTTTCCCTCCACTGTCGATCTTTTGCTTCCTGGTTCTCCCTGGATGCTAACCTCACATAAGCATATGGGTTACGCCGAGTGTCCCTAATACGCCCTTTTGCTAGTCATAATCTAGTAATAGGTTAATGATGTATAAAATTTTTTGGATAAAATTGTGGCAAAAATAAAAAACTCTCAAACTCTTTCTCGAAAAAGAAGAAAAAAAACAATTTTTTCCAAAAATAAAGAAAAAAAAAACAACCTCTCGCGAGGTGGTAGAGACCATTACTTGAGTGATAAAACTTATCAAAGTGTAATTAAATATTAAGAAAATACTAAATAAACCACGAAAGACAGCAAATTAAGCAGCTCTTCAAAGGCTTCAATGAGCACCCCAACTCATTGCCTTTCTCTTGATCTAGAGGATTCGACTTTGATTGCAGAAAAAATAATGGAGTTCTTTTGCTACAAGTATATCATTTGTTATTTGCTAGAAATTAAATTTACAAAATTCACGATGTTTTCGTGAACTCATTCCACCGAAAATCATTACTACAAAATTCAAATTTCATTTCCACGTTATTGTTTTTTTGCACATCTCATAATCCATTTCAGATCTGTGATATGGAATATTCTTTTGCCATTTGTCCGAAACACCAAAATGAAAAATGTATTCACTAAGGAAACAGTTGGTCACAACGAATATACCGAAGTCATACTTCATATACATAAACAGTTGTCCAGAGCATTGGATTCACGTGCCTTCAAGTGTGCGTTTGCATTGGTCAACCATCGAGATCAATCATGTGGGTTTTACAAAAGTTGATATAGGCTTTATAGGTCTGTTGAAAGCCCATTTATAAAGTTCTAGGATTTAATGGGCATGCTCACGAATAATCAAAATTAAAGAGGATTTTCCATAATTGCTCACTAATTTATGTATTAAACTTTTCAAAGATTTGTGATATCTTATAAGTAATAGGAATACGAAGACTATACAAAGTAAAAGTCTTGTAAATATATACCAAATTCAGAATAGGAATGAATTCTATGATCCCCCAAACCCTCACATGAATTGTTCCCTCCCTTATCTTTGTTTAATTTGGATGGGACAGAACTCAGTCTACAATAAAAGGATTGGATTAAAAGTACAAATGAATCAAGAAAATAGAATTAAAGCAAGGATAGAAGAAATACAAAAGTTTTGCTTATGTCGAAAGGGTAGAAGACCCAAATAATATGAGACACTTCTTTTTTTTTCTTGGTTACGTGATACTCCTGATTATAAAATCATTATATGATTAGTTATATTGATATACATTATAGAAGACAAAAATATGATGTGTGCATGTCGATAAAACTGTAACATAAATTAAAGGCTAAATCCCATGCATAGTTAACCTGAAACTAAGAGGGCCATGATAAGCATTAAGATCATACAGTTAGTAGATAAATTTGTGAGACCCGCATTTTTGAATTAACTTTATTACTTATCAAAACTCATCTCAACACCATAAATTCAATAGATAGAATAATGTCTGAAAATAACGATAAACTTAAATCCAGAAGTCCGAAATAGAAAAGAAAAGAAAACGCCTAAAAGTACTGATCCGAAAAGATCACTCCTTATCGTCGAACTCACCTAAAAGGAGAACAAGGAGGGGTGAGCAACAGGGGAGTCACTCAGTGAAGTATGGGATGCTAGACACGCAAACCTCTAACTAAATAAATAGAACTCCCACTATGGAAGGTTAGTTCTAACATGAACAAGCACGATGCCTAAAGCATCACACAAAACAGACAATGCAATGATAGCATAAGGCTAGTCCACACACCCCGCATTTTCCTCAAAAGGATATAGATATTATGCGTCGATAGTACAGAAGTTCGTCTATGTACCCCCGTAGTCATACTCTGGCGTCGATATGCAAACGTCTATGCACCCCACAATCTCTCAAACATCAGCGTCGATAGCTCAGACGTCTCTGGCCCCCACAATCTCTCACATAGTCCTTATATTCATAACTATTTTATATATATATATATAACATCACTTAACATCAAACAATCCAATCAACGGTTGAATCCTCTAGACCCCTAATTTCCGGTTTACAATCAATATCCTAACTATCAAGCAAGACTCGATTCAAGCAGACGGAACATGTTTCGGAACTAAACTACAATAGGAAGAATTCTATTTTAGTATGGATTACGGAATAGACCCTCACATTTGCCACAAATTCTGAAACGATTGACGGAAGAAGATCGACGGAAGAAGCGGTTCACTATGTTTAATGATCGGGAAGATGATCTAGAAATATAACTTCGAGATCTATCTAATGATATCTCGCTCGTTTCCTGATTCAACCTCAGTTTAATGATCGAGAAGATGATCTGGAAAGCTGACTTCTAGATCTTTCCAATGATATCTCGCTCGTTTCCTGAGTCAGCTTAGATCAACGGGAAAACGCTGATGAATATGATTGTTTGTGAATCGAATCTCAAAATTTGGTGTCGAAATTCTAGGTTTTGATCAGTCATCCTTCTCTTCTTCTAAAACGTGTCTGATGTGTCTCAACCTCTCTTTAAATAAAATAAAAACAAGGGTTTTCACCAATTTAACTAGGCTTTATTGGGCCAAATTTTTTTTGGACCGAGATTTGGGTCGTTACAATTCTCCCCCACTAATAAGGAATTCGACCCCGAATTCTGCTCCTGAGCCGACTGCCCAATATCATCTTGAAAAAGCTTCGGGTAGTCCATCCTCATCTGAGTCTCAGTCTCCCAAGTATCTTCCAAGATTTCATCTCTCTCCCAACAGACTTTGACTAGACTAGTCATCATCTCCTGAACTGCTTTTACTTGTCGATCCAAAATCTCAACTGGCTGAATATGTGCAGACAAATTTCTACTGAGATCACGTGGTGACTGCTGCAAAATAAGTTTTGGTTCTCTCACAACTTACCTTAATACCGATATGTGAAATACGTCATGAAAACCTGCCAACTCTGCTGATAAACCCAATATGTATGCAACTGCTCCAATACGCTCCAGAATAGGATAAGGTCCCATATACCTCGGTTTAAGCTTCTTTAGCTTTCGAGTTTTAGATCCTCCTTAAAATGTCCTTATTTTCAGGTACACTAGATCACCCACCTCAAACTCCAAATGCTTCCGACGCTTATCTGCATAACTCTTCTGGCGGTTATGGGCTTCCTTCAGTCGATTTTTGAGCATTTTAACTTGCTCTAGTGTCTCTTGAACCATTGCTAGTTCTAAGTCTCGTCGCTCTCCCACTTCTGTCCAACAAAGTGGTTTACGACAAGGCCTACCATAAAGTGCCTCATACGGTGCCATCTCAATGCTCGAATGGTAGCTGTTATTGTAAGCAAACTCTGCTAGAGGTAGATATTTTTCCCAGCTTCCTTCCCAATCCAAAACGCAAGTTGTGAGCATATCCTCTAAGGTCTGAATAGTCCTCTCTGACTGTCCATCTGTCTGCGGGTGATAAGATGTACTCATATGCACCTTTGTCTCAAGCGCTTTCTGAAAGGCTCCCCAAAATGCAGGGATCTGATACAATGCTAACGGGAACTCCATGTAACCTCAAAATATCCCTGATGTAAATATGCGCCAACTGCTCAGTTGTGTCTGTCTTCTTAATTGCCAAGAAATGAGCTGACTTGGTGAGTCTATCAACAATCACCCAAATTACATTTTTCCCTCCTAAAGTAGTCGGGAGTCCAGTCACAAAATCCATAGTCACCATGTCCCATTTCCACTCTGGCAACGGTAAGTTTTGCAGTAACCCACTAGGTACTTGATGCTCAGCTTTAACCAATTGACACGTTTGACACTGCGATACGAATGTAGCCACATCTTTCTTCATACCAGGCCAATGGTAGTAACGCTTCAGATCTCTGTACATCTTAGTGCTTCCCGGGTGGATAGAAAAACGCGAGATATGTGTTTGCTGCAAGATCTCCTTCTTCAACAGCTTATCGTCTGGCACACAAACTCGGTTCCGGTACAAGTACACTCCGCTTGAAGCTGTGTGATAGCCAATACTCTCTATCTCGATCTGCTTACACATAGCCTCATCTTTCTCCTGAGTCCTGCGTATTTTCCACAATAAGTCTGCCTGCTCCAGGGCTTCCAAACCAACTGTCTCTTCCGCAATAGTGACTACACATAATCTAAGACTAGCAAGTGTCCCAGTCAACTCCTGAACCTCCTTGGTTCCTGAAACATCGCTCCTTCGCCTGCTTAAGGCATTTACCACCTGATTGGCCTTACTCGGATGATAAGTGACATCCAAGTTGTAATCTGCTAAAAGCTCCATCCATCTATGTTGTCTCAAATTCAAGTCTGGCTGCGTAAAGATATATTTTAGACTCTGATGGTCTGTGAGAATTTGCACCTTCTCTCCATACAAGTACGACCTCCAAATTTTCAGCGCAAAAACAACTGCTGCCAATTCCAAATCATGAGTGGGGTAATTACTCTCGTGAGGTCTCAACTGACGTGATGCATACGCAATGACATGACCCTCCTGCATCAATACACATCCCAGTCCAATACCTGATGCATCTGTATAAACGTCATATGGTATCTCGGGTCTAGGAAGTACCAAAACTGGTGTCTCCGTCAACAGTTGTTTCAGCTCTGTGAAGCTCCTCGAGCAAGCATCTGTCCAATCAAACTTGACGTCTTTGCCTGTTAGTTGCGTCATCGGCTTAGCGATACTAGCAAAACTTTTGACAAATTTCCGGTAATATCTTGCTAACCCCAAAAAGCTACGAATCTCATTAGCACTCCTAGGTGTAGGCCACTCTGATATTGCTGTAATCTTTTCCGGATCTACTGCAACTCTTGCCTCAGAAACCACATGACCCAAAAACCCAATCTTACTCTACCAGAAACTACACTTACTCAACTTAGCAAATAATTGATGTTCTCTGAGCTTACCCAACACAATCCGCAAATGTTATGCATGCTCCTCTCTACTACGAGAATATATCAACATATCATCGATGAAGACAATCACACACTTATCCAGGTGCTCGCGAAACACATCATTAATGAGCTTCATAAACGCTGCAGGGGCATTTTTCAACCCATATGACATCACCACAAACTCATAATGTCCATAACGTGTATGGAAGGCTGTCTTCCTCACATCCTCATCAGCTATAGCAATCTGGTGATACCCTGATGCCAAATCAATCTTAGAAAACCATGAAGCTCCCTGAAACTGATCCAACAACTCATCAATACGTGGTAGAGGATACTTATTCTTGATGGTCACCTTTTTCAAGCCTCTGTAGTCGATACAAAGTCTGAAACTTCAATCTTTCTTCTTCACAAACAATACTGGTGCTCCCCATGGCGAAGTACTTGGTCTGATAAAACCCTTATCTAGTAGCTCTTCCAACTGCTTTTTCAACTCTGCCATTTCTGTTGGCGCCAAACGGTATGGAGCTCGTGAAACCGGCGTTGTCCATGGTTCTAACTCAATCGTGAGTACATCCCCTCTAGCTGGTGGTGGTCCCTTTAGGGCCTCAAATACATCCTCATAATCTGCAACTACTGGAATATTTTGTAGCTCCTGCTGTCCATCTTCCTTAGCCATCGAAATGGTAGCTAACTATCCCTCTGCTCCTCTCTCCAGTAGCTCCTCAGCACGCAACATAGAGATTATAGAAACTCCCAGGTGGTTCTGAATACCCTGAAATGTAATCCTCCCATCCGCCTTAGGAATATGAAATCTTGCCTTCGGGCAATCTAACACCACTCGATGCCTTGACAACCAATTCATCCCAAGTATAATGTCATAGTAATTCAGCTCCATCTCTGCCAAGTCTCCGACAAACTCGATCCCTCCAAGTATAACTGGTACATCTTGATGAACGCCAATGGCTCCTAATCTTTCTATGTCGACCGTCTGAATCTGCTTACTCTTTGGCTCGAAGACACCTCGAAAAGGTCAAGATTTGACCAAATGTGGATTCAAAAAGCTGTGTGAAGCTCCCGTGTTAAATAAAGTATGCGCTGACTCTCCTTCAACCAAAACCGATTAAACCGGGTCTCCACGAATCGCCATCCCGGGTCGGAGCCGGGACGGAACCCGCTCTGATACCAAATTGTGAGACCCGTATTTTCGAATTAACTTAATAAATAATAAACTCCTGAAAGCTCCACTTTATTACTTCTCAAAAGTCATCTCAACACCATAAATTTAATAGATAGAATAATGTCTGAAAATAACGATAAGCATAAATCTAGAAGTCCGAAATAGAAAGGAAAAGAAAACGCCTAAAAGCACTGATCCGAAAAGATCACTCCTTATCGTCAACCTCACCTGAAAGGGGAACAAGGAGGGGTGAGCAACAGGGGAGTCACTCAGTGAGATATGGGATGCTAGGCACGCAAACCTCTCACTAAATAAATAGAACTCCCACTATGGAAGTTTAGTTCTAACATGAACAAGCACGATGCCTAAAGCATCACACAAAACAGACAATGCAATGATAGCATAAGGCTAGTCCATACATCCTGCATTTTCCTCGTAAGGATATAGATATTATGTGTCGATAGTACAGAAGTCCGTCTCTGTAGCCCCGCAGTCATACTCTGGCGTCGATATGCAAACGTCTCTGCACCCCGCAATCTCTCAAACATCGGCGTCGATAGCTCAGACGTCTCTGGCCCCCACAATCTCTCACATAGTCCTTATATTCATAACTATTTTATATATATATAACATCACTTAACATCAAACAATCAATCAACGGTTGAATCCTCTAGACCCCTAATTTCCGGTTTACAATCAATATCCTAACTATCAAGCAAGACTCGATTCAAGCAGACGGAACACGTTTCGAAACTAAACTACGATAGGAAGAATTCTATTTTAGTATGGATTACCGAATAGACCCTCACCTTTGCCACAGATTCTGAAACGATCGACGGAAGAAGATCGACGGAAGAAGCGGTCCACTCTATTTAATGATCGGGAAGATGATCTAGAAATATAACTTCGAGATCTTTCCAATGATATCTCGCTCGTTTCCTGATTCAACCTCAGTTTAATGATCGGGAAGATGATCTGGAAAGCTGACTTCGAGATCTTTCCAATGATATCTCGCTCGTTTCCTGATTCAACTTAGATCAACGGGAAAACGCTGATGAATATGACTGTTCGTGAATCGAATCTCAAAATTTGGTGTTGAAATTCTAGGTTTTGATCAGTGTCTTTCTCTTCTTCTAAAACGTGTCTGATGTGTCTCAACCTCTCTTTAAATAAAATAAAAACAAGGGTTTTCACCAATTTAACTGAGCTTTATTGGGCCGAATTTTTTTTGGACCGAGATTTGGGTCGTTGCAAAACTATTTATCTACATCTATAAATAAACCCATTTCCTTCTCTCAATTGTGCTTAAACACTTGTAACATATATTCCTTTGCCGAGACATGAGGCTCGAAGTAAATGAGAGAAATAAGAAATTGGAGAAAGTGGATACCTATGAACATAAGTTAACGGAGGGCATGTATGGACATGTACACTCTGTTATCCTGGTTCACATACATTGTATGGACAAATTGTCAGGAATGGAATCGAGCCAAATGGCGTCCGTGCATCTTCTATCAACTCTTGTCTCTTCTATGTATAAATCACAAACATCATATATGTAATTCTTCTATAATGTCAATTAAAATATGTTTGATCAGTTAATAATCCAAATTGATTTCTACTCATAGATATTGTTTTTTTGGTAAAGAAGAAGTGGTTTCACCTTTTTACCGTGAACTCAAACAATGTAAATAGTCTATCCCAACAAAAATTAAATTCAGATAGCCGAGAACCTACTAGACAGACCTTTATCACTAGGGCAACAACGTATCGGTTATGCTCATCTAGATTTCACAAGTAGGTTTCATATTCTTCTACTACCTAAACGTACATGTAATCTTCGTTCTTCTAAAGATAAGAATCTGTTAAAACATTTACTAGGGACCAGTCAATGAGATTCTTCTGCTTTACCAACATCATATTTAAATAAGATTTTTATTTGCATGAATAGTAAAAAGACAAAATTCAATTGGATCTTCCATATGGACAAATATGGAAGCATACAGTAAAAACAGTACGATAATTGTTATCTTTTTGGCGGTATATTGTACATGATGTCTACAGTACATGCATAAGGTATAATCATAATCACCTGCATGTTGTAATTTAACCTAAAATCATAGACAATTAACGCAAATAAGATTTTCGCTCCCTCTTAATTTACCTTTGACCTATTTGTTAATATTATTGTTATTTTGATAATATGTAAAGTTCCTCAGATATGAGAAGGGCAGACTAGTCTGTAGGACGAAAAGTTAATCTAATTAATATGCAAAACACCAATACACCATATATAGTCTTAACTCTTGAGTAAGTTTAAAAGCAAGGCTTAAGATGATTAATAAGGCTAATCACGGTTTAAGGATGCTCAAATGCTTTTAGATACATATTATAATAGCAACCATACACAATAAATCATTGTTTGCCGGATCCGGCGCCGACGACCACCATGGTAGACCTCACCAAACTTTTCTCTTTCTTCTCGTCCACCGTAATCTGCTTTTGCCTGCACTCTAAGCTACAAAACGCCCTATCTCCTCTGCTTAAATTTTAAAACCAATTAAAATCATTAATTCCCTATTAACTACATCAAAACCATTAGGTTAATCTTTATTCATGATTAACTCGAAAGAGGTATAGTTTTTTTTTAAGAAAAAAAAATACCTATACATATAGATATCTCGGCCGGGCACAAGAAGGCGTTTACAAAGGGAGCAAGATCTCAGAAACTCTGCTGAGTGTCTCCTCTGTGTACCTCTCGGTGAGACCATAGCTAAGAGCCGTTGATCTAACAATCCATGATGAACTTGACGATGTTCATCAACGGTCACGAGCTTATTTTTGGGACTCAGCATCTGAACTTGATGATCAGACGGCTCCTCTGGTTGGTTAGGTAAGTTCAAGTCGAACTTTATCTCCGACAAACTCGTGGTTCTCGTTATCTGTGGTCTCTGTCTCTTCCCTAACAACATCTTATTTGTGTTTTTGAGTTTTTTGTTGCTCTTTTCTTTAGGGTTTATGCTCTGAGTGAACAGAGCAAAAGCTAAAGAGAAAGTGTGAGAAAGTGTAACCATAAACTGAGGAGTGAATCTTGACCGTTGAGTTTTTTTTTATCTTGATTCTTTTCACATCATCTTGATGACACGTCCTGATTCAGATTCTCGTTGTTTATTCGTTATTATTACATTTTGTCGTGTTTCACAAAATTAGTTTGCCTTTTCTCAATTATTTTGTCTAATTTCTATTATAATTTCGAGAAAAAAGAAAGTCGAAAATGTTGGTTTTTAGTTCCAAAACGTCTGGCCGTTTGGGCGATATGGGTCCACGGTTCGTGACCGAATTGTCTCTTTGCAATAGTAGAAAGGCTTCCAACGTTTCACCCACTTTCCAAGCCAGTTTCACTTTCAACAGAAACTGACTTATCTATATATAAGGGCAAATCTCCCAAATAATTTTTTTTTGAAGTTTTTGTTAAAAAATAACCCTCAAGAACAAAAATGACAAATCTAGCCTTTTTTATTTTTAAAAAATTAATTTTTATTTTATTTTTTTTTCAATTTTAAACATCACCCCCAAAACCCCACCCCATAACTCTAAACCTTAAGTCTAGATTAGTTAACCCAAGGGTTAACAAAATGACTAATATACATTTATACCTCTTGGGTTAACTAATCTAGATTTAGGGTTTAGAGTTATGAGGTGGGGTTTTGAGGATGAGGTTTAAAAAAAAAAAAAAAATTTTTAAAAATAAAAAAAAGCTAGATTTGTCATTTTTGTTCTTGAGAGTTATATTTGTGACAAAAACTTTTTTAGAGTTATCTTAGGGTATTTTTCTATATATAATAACATTTCAAAAATTTATGCGCTTACAACTAAAATCTGAATATGATAAAAAATTGATTGATTTTGTCTCTTATTTCTTAAATATAAAAGATTAAACACAAAAAACGATATCTTCTTTGGATTGGTGCATTGGGGTCACTATATCACAGTACTAACCGAGTGGCACACTGTACAAAAATGGTCGGTCTCAACATCCTTAATGATTTTAAGACACCAACCAAATAGTACACAAATTCAAATTACTAGATGACTCAACCAAAATCAAATTAACAAAAAGTATGTCAATTAAATTAATGGCAGAATCAATACAATCAAAATGTTATATAAACAAAATTCATAAACACTGCATGGAGGTTTAGTAGTTTAGAAAAGAAAAAACACACACACACAGCGATTGCCGAACCTATCTAATTGGTACATAAACCACCAAACTAGTTCATGGCATCTAGACATGATTGATAGATAAAACAAAATTGATATATATATATATATATATATATATAGACAAGGATCGTCTAACTAACGCCTAGATGCATAAACCAGTATTGAAAAACACAGGTCTTAATCCCATATACCCAGATGGAGACTGGAGAGTGTATTGTGGACCCTCTTTTCCTTCACAACTGGGGCTTCAATTTCTGGTTGACACATAATTTTGTAGGGAGAAGTGTTTTGTATTTTAAAATCATTGTTGTTTTGTCAATGTTCGACTCTAGAAACAAAAACGTTTTTTTTTTCAACCCCTCCACCAATGATCATGTCAACAAAGTCCATATATAAGTTGTCTCCCATCATGTTACTCTGATCCGAAGTTAATCTTTTGATTCCGACTCTACTTGACTAGATCAACCGTATATATGAAATTTGTTTCTATCTAACTGCATAGTTCAGTGTTACTGAAAAGAATGACTATAACTAATTCATCTTAAAAAGAAAAATAATTCATATTTGTGTTAGTGTAATAAAAAAAGTTGGATTTCCTTAATGTTCAATCGACTGATCCAATTGGTTTCGGAAGAAAATATTAAGTGCTATATAATGAACTTATACCACATTGGTTGATCCAACTTTGAAATATTTTCTGACAAATGCATGGGTAGACAGATCGTGGACTACATAGTTTAAGTTTTAGCTAAAACTCAAATTTAAACTAACCAAATATAATAAGAATCGAATCCAAAATAGATGGGTTTACGTCGTGCCCCATTTAACTCTTACCATTAGGTTACCACTATTTGGTTAATTAGTTGGGATAATGTGACTAATTATTACTCATTTTGTCTGTTTCATATTAAGTGTAATTTGTTACAAAATGCAAAATTAATTATTTTTTAATCCGTGTGCACAATGAAAGAGAGAGTATATATTTTGATCATATTTTAATTTTTAGTGGCTAACGAAGTCCTAACGACCCTTGATGAGGTTACATGTTGAATCCATTAAATACTAACTCAAATATGGACACAATAACATAAACCTGAATTAGTATCTTGCAACTTCATTGTGATAAGATACTTTAAAAACATACTTCACCGTTTAAGAATAATCACTAACTAGATTTCAACCCGCACGTCCGTGCGGATATTTTATTATTTTATAAATGTATTTGATATTATTACAAATATTTTAATTATATAATTTTTAATTTAGTGCTATACATTTTGTAACTCTACAATTTTTTTTATATTTCTTTCTCAAAATTATTAATATATAGTGATCTGTTTAAAATATTTTAATTTGTTATTAATTTTTATTATTTACTAATATATTTTTGAGTTGAAATACAATAAAATAACCATATTAAATAATCAAATAAAGAATCTCTTTCAAAATATATTTTTTCTTTAATTTATACATTTTGCATATAATATATTTTAAATTTTATTTATTTATATTACTTAAAAGAAATCTATTTAATATGTATAAGAAAATATACTTTAACATATATCATTTTAGTGTTTTACGGAATTTATAAGTAAAAACACTGTTTTGTTTAAATAATATAGACATATTTTTAGTAAATTTTATACATAGTAGTATCTGTCATATTATTTTATTAAAATTTATTGATATATGATATTTTTGGATGTTATGATATTAAGTTTTATTTTTTAAATTAAGACTTCATTGCTTTAATTTTTACAGCATATTCAAATAGTTTTTTTCGTGTTGCATTTCAAAATTTTATTCTTTATTATCCACGATTTTATCTTTTGTAGAATTTGTAATATTATTATTTTGAGTGTAAATATTTATTTTCAAAATTTTATATTTGTCAAAAAAACTCTAGAAAATTACACAACTATTTTAGAGTTTGGAACATCAAATTAATTTTGAATTTTTTTGTTACTACATCTAATCTATTATTTTATACATAAGATATTTGAATTTTGGTACTATTTAAAAAAAATTCCCAACATATTTTTTATAATTAAATCAAAAATAAATTTAAAATTAAAATTTGATTTGTCATTAATATTTTAAGTGAGTTGCTAACATACCATAATTTTCTATTGACATTTTTTTAAAATAGTATATGAATTAAAGTTTATTATATATTATTATATTTTTATATACAAACATTTTTAAATAATATATTGTTGAGAGTTTCAATATAAATAAAAAATTGTAGATATATAAATTTAACATATGTAAATACATTTATTTTGTATAAAGCTATTATACAGTTTATGAATTTTAGTTTATTTTAATTATGAATGATGATTTATTTAAATGAAACACTTTAGAATTTAAAATTTTTTAATTTACTTATTTAATATAATTTTATCATATTTAATTATGTAACACTTCTATTTCATATAATCCAGAGTTTATTTATAGAATTTATAAAAAATAGTAGAATTTTTATTTTCTTGTTTATAATAAAATTTTAGTTAACATTGATTTATAATAATATTATATAACTAATTACGAAATTTATTAATGTATTATTTTATAAAAATATTTAAATTTTTAAGTAAGATTTTGTTAAATTATTTCTCAACAGATTTTGTTATAATTAAAAAATAAAATTCAAAACTTTAGTTGTTTTATTATTAATGTAAATAATTAAATATGTCATATTAACTAATTTTTGAAATGCTCTAATTACTATTTGTTAATAGTAGATAAAATTTTAAAATTTGTAAATTTACCTATTTAATATAATTTTACCATATTTAACTAATGTAACACTGCTATTTTTATATAATAGAGAATATATTTATAGAATTTATTAAAAAAATAGTGTAGAATTTTATTTTCCTATTTTATAATAAAAACTTAATTAAATTAATTTATAATAATATTATATTACTAATCACGAAATTTATTAATGTATAATATTATAAAAATATTTAAATTTTTAAGAAAAATTTTGTTAGATTATTTTATATTTTAATAAAAGAAATAAATTAATACTATATTTGTAGATAGTAATATATAACATACAATATATATTTCGAGATTATTTTTTTTTACGACAAAGAAATAACAACCTTTGAAATTAATTAATTTAAATACATTATTTTAAGTGATATTGGAAGAATTTGTAAATAAGAAAGAAATTGGATAACTAAATATGTAAATATAATAAAATATTTAATCTACTATCCGTGTTTCCAAACATTCTTCCTTTAGTCTACTATCTATGTTTCCAAACATTCCAAATTTATACTTGATTTTTAATAATATAGATGTTAGTTAATAGATAAGTCACAACATTTTTCAATAAGTCCAAAAAAAACATGTCAAGGTAATTTTCAAATAGGACTCTGTTTTAATATATTAGATGTAAACCCTATGCTTAAGGATTTACAGCCAAACAAGGCATGAGAAGGGAACTTAGTCAAACATTCTATCTTTAGTTCCTCCCAAATAGCCTAATTGTACGCATCTTCTTTCACCTTCCGTATATTAACATTAATCTCTACCAACAAGTTTTTTTTTTCTTTTGGAGATTACTGATCAGCATTTTAACAAACTCAAATTTGGATGAAGAGGAATCTCTTTCTTGCTAATTAGTCAATATGGGTCGTGTGAAATTGGAGATCAAGAGAATAGAGAACACAACGAACCGACAAGTTACGTTCTCAAAACGTAGAAATGGTTTGATTAAGAAAGCTTATGAATTGTCGATTCTCTGTGACATTGACATTGCTCTTATCATGTTCTCTCCTTCTGATCGTCTTAGCATCTTTTCCGGCAAAACTAGGTATTATCATTTACACCTTTTTGACCATGCAATATGATCATATCTCTTAGTTATCATTTGCATTGAGAAGAAAGATAAACTATATATTATAGACCATGCAAATGATCATATCTCTTAATTATCTCTTCAGAATCGAAGACGTTTTCGCAAGGTTTATTAATCTTCCTAACCAAGAACGAGAGAAGTAAGCTAACACTAAACTAACACTAGTTTCCTTTCATTTTCTTTTTTAATTCCAGATTTTTAATATATTTGATAGCGATTAGGTTTTGCTTATGGCTATTATTTATTTTTTCAGTGCAGTCTTTCCGGACCAGGGTAGACGCCCGTATGTATCAATTTCTTGTTGCACTACATAATCATTTGTGCATACTTTTATATTTTAAAAAAAAATCAGTTATTTCACATATTGACCTCTTGCTGTTTTTATTCACAGGGATATTCAAAGCAAAGAGGTTCGACTCTGATCCTACTGAGTAGTTTTTAACTCAAAATGTGATATAGTGTGTTATATGTCTATTGATTTAGAATATTGTTATTGCATGCAGTATCTACTGAGGATTTTACAGCAACTCAAGACCGAAAATGACATCGCTCTTCAAATTACAAAGATCTGAAACTTCCTTTTTGCTTTGTCTTCAAATTACACACTTTCCGATTTAAATCTAACTTTTCAATTAACTTTATTTTGTTTCCATATTTGAAAAAAGCCCGGCAGCTATTAAGTCCGACGTCGAGGTGATTAATTTTTTTATTAACTAGAACATATATAAATATATTGATATATTATGCATAGTTACTTAACCGCTTAATCTCTCTTGTTAATCTAGGAACTTGAACAAGAAGTTTGTAGGTTACAACAACAACTCCAAATGGCAGAAGAAGAACTAAGGTTTTTGTTAGAAAAACAAGTTCTATGTTAATGATTTATAAACGATGTTAATTAAAAATAATGATCCCTTTGTATAACTTAATTTGTGCAGGAGATACGAACCGGATCCAGTAAGATTCACCAGCATGGAGGAATATGAAGTTTGTGAGAAGCAACTTCTCGACACGTTAACACATGTTGTCCAACGACGAGAGCATCTCTTAAGCAGTCATTTACCTTCATACGAAGCATCTACTATGCAACAAAACATTGTAGGTCCTTTCGTAAACGGAGTCGTTGAAGGTTGGTTGCCTGAAAATGGACCCAATCAAACACATTTATTTGATGCATCTGCCCATTCTAATCAACTCAGGTATTTCATAGTTTTATAAGCTTACTTAAGTATTTATTTTCCTTCATTCTAATAAAAACGTTTACACTAGTACAGTTTCTTCATAATAAATGGTTTTTTTAATTATTTTTGGGTTAAAACATAAATTTGGCAGAGATTTATCATCGGCCATGTATGAGCCATTATTGCAAGGGAGTAGCTCAAGTTCTAACCAAAACAATATGAGCGAATGCCACGTGACAAATCATAACGGTGAAATGTTCCCTGAGTGGGCTCAAGCGTACTCATCCTCGGCGTTATTCGCTTCTATCAACCAGGTTCAGTTACTACACTAAATAAGTATTGGTAGCAATATGAATCAAAGATAAAATGAAATGAATAATCAACGTTATGATCAATGCCAGCATGGGAATATGGGACCCAGTATAGAGGACATGATGCCAGGTCAACAAAGTGAGATCCCGGCGGTGACGACGGAGGCCCAACAAGCTGAGCAAGAAGTGGTCGCTGACTATAAGACAACGGTTCCTCAGCTCAGTAGCCAATAATGTCAAAACATGATTCCATGATTTATTTATTTATTTGTTAACGTATACCGTTTTATGTTATTATTTGTTCGACCTTTTTTATATGAGACGATGAAAAAGACAAATCGTGTGATTTGTTTACCATTTTTATTAGTGAAAAACAATAGAAGATAAATATTTGGGCAAATCTCTTAAATAACTCTTTTTGAAGTTTTTATCACAAAAATAACCTTCAAAAACAAAAATGATCAAAATAATTCCTTTTTATTTTTTTTAAAATTAATATTTTTTATTTTTTTCAATTTAAAATCTCACCCCCAAAACCTCCACCCCATAACTCTAAACCCTAAGTCTAGAATAGTTAACCCAATGGTATAAATGTAAATTTACACCCTCTAACAAAAGTTAGTTTAATCATTTTCTTCCTTAAAGATTATTTTGTTGAAATTTTTTTTAAAGCTATCTTAGGGTATTACTCTAAATATTTTCATAATTTTAAAGTTATTCTAAAAGTACTATAAAAGATTTTATTCTTCTTTCCAGTTTATTCTACCATTTTATATGGTTTATCTATCTTACCATTTTTCTTTGGTATTTTTTCCTCAGCCACACATTAATAACTGAAAATAAAGGACCGTCCAGATTGTGTATTATCCAAAAATGCAACACTTACAAAATTTTCTGGTTTCTTTGAAATACATAAAAATCTTTTTGACTATATTTAAGTATTTACATAAAACTTTTTATTAAGAAAATAAGACCTGTTAAAATAAGATAAACAATTTATTTGGATTTATTAGAATGAACTGTTTCAAAGTCGATATTATACAACAATGCTATATGAAAAGTAATGATAATTAAAAGAAATTCTTAAAGTCATTTTGAAATTTATCAAAAAGGGAAGAAATTTGTCAAAATAATAATTTCTTTATTAAAAAATCAGTATGCTGAAGACCAAACACTACAAGAAAACTAAGAAGTTACTACGAAACATTACTAGGAAATATATTCCTCGTAAATTTACTACGAAATTACGTCAAAATTACTTGGAAAATACAGTTCCTCGTAAAGTCGTCGTAAAAACACGAGAAACGTATTTCCTCGTAATGCCGTAGTAGAGTTACGAAGAAATGACGTGGCAAGAGTACATTTCCTCGTAAGACCGTAGTAAAACTTGTTCCTCGCAGAAGCCTAATAATGTTTTACTACGAAATTAAGAGGAAAATGTGTTTTACTACGAAATTAGGAGGACCTGGATAGGAAATATGGAATGACAGATGCGTTTCAGTTGAAGCATGGTAGGAAGACTAGTTGATTCGATTGTCACCGTCGATTTCTTCCCGTTTACCACCCATACCGAAGAAACAAGAAATTGTTCAGACACAAAAAGGTTGTCAGAGACACTCCTCCTCCATACTTAACTGGAGAACAAATCGAGGCGCAAATCGATCACTACGGTGCTCTAGAAACAGCTCCTCGTGGTGGGAATTGGCATGTTCCCAGTAATATGCCTGATTTTTATGGTGTTCAGCACAATTGGTACAAGAAGAGTATATTCTGGCAGTTGCCATATTGGAAAGATCTTCTTTTGCGCCACAACCTCGATGTGATGCATATAGAGAAGAACTTTTTGAGAACATCATGAACACTATATTGAATGTCCCAGGGAAGACGAAAGACAACGTAAAATCAAGGTTGAACTTACCCGATATCTGCTCAAGGAGTGAGCTACATATAAAAAGCAATGGGCAAGTTCCAGTTCCAATATTCAGACTGTCATCAGAAAAAAAGTCTGTGTTGTTCAACTGGGTGGCTTCAGAAGTGAAGTTCCCTGATGGGTATGTTTCAAATGTCTCAAGATTTGTTGAGAAAGGGCAAAAGTTCTCCGGGATGAAGAGCCATGATTGTCATGTCTTTATGAAGCGACTACTTCCCTTTGCGTTTGCGGAGCTACTACCGGCAAAAGTACATGAAGCACTTTCAGGTAATTAATTACGATGACATGATTAATTTATTGCTATATATATATACTAATGTGGATAATTTTTGTTATTGTATATATATAAGGAATTGGAGCATTTTTTTAGGGATCTGACCACCCGCACTCTTAAAGTGGAAGTTGTCCAATAACTTTATGAAAACATCCCTGTCTTAATCTGCAACTTGGAGAAAATATTTCCGCCTACTTTTTTCGACGTCATGGAACACCTAGTTGTCCACCTCCCGTATGAGGCATTACTTCGTGGACCCATGTATTTTGGATGGATGTATCCAGTATGAAAGGGCCATGAAAAACTTTGAAAGGAAAAGCCAAAAACCTAGCAATAGTTGAAGGTTCCATGTTGCAGGAAGTTTGACGGAAGAAACATCACATTTCACATCGTACTACTTTGCACCGAAAGTACGTACAAGGAAACGAGCTCCAAGAAGATATGATGATGGTGGTGTCGTGCCGACATATATGGAAGACAATGTTCCAGACATCTTTTGTCAAATTGGGCGATTGGGTGGGAAATTGAAAGAGGTTTGGTGGTCGAGTGATGAAGACGTCCATAGTGCACACCTTTATGTTCTTCTTAATTGCGAGGATCCATTGATTGCTTATTTTGAAAGGTAAATATATAAACATACACACTTATATATATATTTATATTTTTTCAATATTAAATATATAACGTAACATAACATATATGCATGATTTTACAGCCAATTTGAGACTCAAGTCGAGGAAGCAATACCTGGTATATCGATAACTGAGTTAGACAAAAGGAATATCAACACTTTATTAAGTGGTTAAGGAAACATGTATTTATTACTTAAAATTGTATGCATACGTACATTACCACAAAGTAAGTCTAATGTCTAGTTTATATTACTTTTTGTTGCAGGTTGATTATGACGATCCTGAGTATCCCGCATGGTTTCGCGAACTACTTCAAGGTCCAATTGCAAAGGTCACTACATCATCGATGTATTTCACCCGAGTCTATACTTTTCATACCTATGACTATGGTAGACACCGGGCGACAAGTAATTATGAAATATGCGTGAAAGGCGAAACAGATTTCTACGGGATCTTGCAGGAGATTTATGAAGTGCAATTCCCAGGTATGGGTCTGAAATGCGTTATCTTCAAGTGTGAGTGGTACGACCCCGTCGTCAACAGAGGTGTTCGGATTAACAAAAATGGTGTAGTTGATGTCAATGGTGGACGAAGGTACAACCAAAAAATTTTTATTTGACACATGCTTGTTTTGAGAACTAATTTTTACGTTGTCTTAATTTTTGCAGGTACAACAAATTCGAGCCATTCATATTAGCTTCCCAAGCAGATCAAGTTTGCTTCATTCCATACCCTCGGATTACTACCTCGGGAATAAACTGGTTAGCTGTTATCAAAGTTACACCTCGAGGACGGATAATCACTGGAGAAGAACCACCATTATAAGGAGAAACACCAATGAAATCGAGGAACCTGAAGCAGAAATTGATGACATCCTACTCATTGATCCTCATAATCATGTTCCTGATCACACAACGGATGACGGTGTTGAGGACGAGTTTTACGAAAATGATGATGTTTCTACAGATGTTGAAAATGTATCTGAATGAATTATGTATGTTGACTAAGTTTGTTTAATCATAAAAATGAATTTGAAATGAATTTGAATAATTGTGTATGTTTTAAGTTTGTTAAATCACAAAAATTAATTTGAGTTTGGGGTTTAGGTGTAGAAGAGGTTTGGAGTTAAGGAAGTTTGGTTGTAGAAGAGGTATAAGTTATGGAAGTTGTGGTTTGGAGTTTGGGGTTTCGAATTTATGGATTTACAAACCCTTTCCTCGTAAAACCCTAGTAAACGAAAACGCGGGCATAGCTATTTCCTCGTAAAATCGTAGTAAAGGTTTACTACGAAATTACGAGGCAATGTACAAATTACTACGAACTTAAGAGGAAATGTACAGATTCGAAAATTTCTATAAATACCACCTTTGGTGATTCATTTCTAACACACCCAAAAACACTAAACCATAGATGATAATCATCTATAGGAGCTTTGTTTAAGATATTAATACATGTCTTAAAGGTAATTTTTCTTAAGAGATATGTAATAATATCTTAGACAAATGCTCCCATAGAAGATAATCTTCTATTATGAGTTTGTTTTAAGTTTGTTTCAATTTGGGGTTTGGAGTTTTGAGTTTGGGGATTTATAAGTTAAAAGTTGTGGTTTGGGGTTTGCGGTTTCAAGTTTGGGGATTTATAAATCTTTCCTCGTAAGGCCGTAGTAAGTTTACTAGGGTCTTACGAGGAAAAAAACGCGGGCATAGCTATTTCCTCGTAAAGTGTTACTAGGGTCTTACGAGGAAAAAAACGCGGGCATAGCTATTTCCTCGTAAAGTGTTACTAGGGTCTTACGAGGAAAAAAACGCGGGCATAGCTATTTCCTCGTAAGAGCCTAGTAATTTTACTAGGGTTCTACGAGGAAACCAAATTCCTTATATAAACTCGAGCAGTCCGATTTCCCATTTTCTAGTAACTGCCTCTCAGAATCCTCTAAAGGTAGTAGTTATGTTAGTGTTTAGTTTAGAGAATTTAGATTAGGTGGTTAGTTTAGGGAATTTAGATTAGGTGGTTAGTTTAGGGAATTTAGATTAGGTTGATTTACTTTTTTTAACTGTTTTTTTAATGATACGGGAAATTAATGTTTTATTTTTTTTTATTTAGATGCCTAGAGCAGACAAGATTGCTAGGGCTGCTGGTAAGAGGACGTCGTCTCTTGATCAGTCTCTTGATCGGGGGATTCACTACGGAGATATATTTGGGCGTCGGGATACTCCGGGTTCATCTTCGTCAGCTCCCGGTCCATCTTCAATTCCGGATCCTCCTGTTCCCGAGTCTCAGGGAGCTCCTCCACCACCACCTCCTCTTCCTCCTCCACCGGTCGGGGTTCATCCCGATTTGCAGGTGCCGCCGAACGCACCCTTTGCGGTGTATACGGTGGAGGATATTTTGGCCCTTCCAGGCAGAGAAGGGCTGCTAGAGTTAGATCCTATCCGACGGGACGGGAAAAACGTATTATGGTATGTTTTAATTTTTAAAAAGTTTTTTTAAATTTATTTCTTAATTAACAAAATATTTATAAATTAATCTAATTAATGATTTATTTTGTGTCTTTCCAGGTTTAATGTTGACAATCGTGTCGGAACTAGCGTCACGGACTGTATCAAGGGATACTTTCCCGATGCAGCTCCAAACTGGAAGAAGACGGCGAGCCACACAAAAAAGACGTGGTTCAAAATGTTCGCTGTAAGTTTAATTAATGATCAACTTAATTTATTTTTCGTTATTTAAAACTATTAATATTATTGAACTAATCCGTCTCTTTTTTTTCTTGTTAATTACAGCAAAGGTATCGTTGGTCTATTGGGATTCACCAGCTGGTGAAGACAGAGTTTTAGGCCAAGGCTAAAACACGATTGCTCGACACGATCTACAACTGGAAGGGCGACTTTCAGGTATAGATTTATAAATTATAATATATATATATATATAGTTTTAAAATTATTATTGACTTTAATTCTAATTAATTATTTTAAATTAGGTGGATGGTTACAAGGCCGGGAAACCCGATTGCCTCACAACCGAGGTGTGGGATGGCCTCATCGCCTATTGGGGGTTTCCGGACTCGGTCAGGACCTCCAGCACAAACTCCGAGAACCGCATGACTAGAGACGAGTATGGCAACACGAAGATGCTGCACAGCATGGGTCGAAAACCTCACGCGGGAGTTCGTCTAGACATGGTAAGATGATTTTTAATAACTATTTTTTTAATTTGAATATTCCAAATTTTTAATTTAATTTTCAAATTTTCTTTTAGGCTAAAGAGACTGGAGTTCTTCCATCTCTGAAAGACCTTTACGAGAGGACCCACCGGAACAAGACTGGGCAGTTTGTAGATCCTGCTTCCGAGCGGATCTACAACGATTTTGTTGCCCGAATTGACGAACGCCAGACTCAGCTGACTCAGCAGACTGGGACTCCAGTCGTATTATCCACTCTTGAAGTGGATAAGATTTACGAGGAGGTAAATAATTTGTTTTACTATTAATTTTTATTATTTATTTAATTTTTTCTTAATGTTATTAATATTTTTATTTACAGGTCGCCCCTAGGAAAAAGGGGCGTATCGTCGGGATTGGCTCGATTAACGATGTCTCTGCAGCGACATCGTCTTATGCTCAGGAGCAGCATGATGCCAATGCTCAGCTGCGCTCGGAGTTGCAGACGACGCAGTCTCATGTGGTTTCGCTCACCGAGCAGATGGCTTCTCTCACCGATGTCCTCGAATATATGGCGGGTGGTAACCCGTAATTGGAGGAGATGTTGCGTCAGAGACGGGAACGCGCGGGGATTCCAACCCAACATCATCCACCATCACAGTCACAACCGTCAACCAACTTAGGAGAGGAGCAGCATTTAGCGAGCCAAGACGAGTTCGTTTGGCAATTTCACGAACAGAATCCGTATCCGTAGTTTTTTTTAATTTAATTGTATATTATGAATTTTAAAACTTAATTGTATATTATTTAGCTATTTATAAAATATTTTGTTTTTTATTTATAATTTGATTTTTTTATAAAAAATAAATTATTTATAATTATAATTAATTTATTTTATTAGGGAAAAAATACGTCGAAGCAAAATTCTAGTAAAGTTCTCCAAGTAATATCCTCGTAATATGTTCTAGTAAACTCCTCGTAAAGTTTACTACAAACTTACGAGGAAATGCTTACTACGGTGTTACTAGGAACGGTTACGACGAGGTTACGAGGAAACTGTAACCACGCCTTTACGAGGAAAACTTTCCTCGTAAACTTTACGAGGACCTTACGAGGAAAATAGGCTTTACGACGAACGTGTTTCGACGAAACGTGTTTCCTCGTTATTTCCTAGTCACTATCCCTTTACTAGGAAATAACGAGGAAAACCCGTCCTAGTAAAATACGAGTTTTCTTGTAGTGAAAGTTTAGTTAGTCTAGTGGTAGATCATTTGTGGTGCTAAGCCATAAAACAGACCTATGGATGGGGACATGGGTTTGACTAACGTTGGGTCAGTGACGGCCCTGAGAGAAAGCATTACAAGCATCAGCTTCCGGCTTTCAAAAAAAATTTGCATAAATCAGCCTTTTTAGATTTTTTTGTCTACAAAATTTATATAAGTGGCCAATTTTTAAAAATTGCTTGTGGTCTATTGTACCTCAGGACCGGTAATGGAAACGAAATATTTTTTATTAGCGAGGGAAAACACTTGGTCTTAGCCGCACCTTAGGAGGATTACAGTATGGAGAGATTACGGCCCGGACTAAGTCCAGATAGAGCCCGAACCTCCTAGTTAACAGAAAAAAAAACAGTATGCTGACACGAAATGATTTGACTGAATCTGGTGAAAGAGTGACGTCTTTGACTGTTGATGAAGTCCACATGTGAAGGTTCTCAAGTCTGTAGGTTCCACTTAACAAAGTCAGAGGAACTGCCTATTTTGGAAAAGTATACGTGCACTTCTAAGTGTTTTCATTCTGATGTTTCTTGTTTTTCTAACTTCCAACGAGTTCCCCAATATTTTACCGTCTTATTTGACACCTTGCTGGTATCCTAACTAAAGAACACCGAACCGATCGAGTGGGATGAGTTTGACGTCTCTTCATGCATTACTATTCTTTTACTCGGATAGTATGGCACCTATACCTAGCATTACTGCATGTGTTAAATTTCTATCCTAAGTGGTTGTTGAGTGACCGATACTGGTAAATCGGTTAGATATGAGCAGCCACTGCATGTGTTATTTGGAACTTTCTATTGTTACTCATCCATTGATGATTGATATCACTTTGCTGTGGACATGATGCAGAGACATATTTGGATATATTCCAAATATTCTAGGATATCTTAATTGTTTAGTTATTATTTATTTTGGTGTTTATTTTAATTAGTTAGAATTATCTTAAAGATTTGTAATAGTTTTAAGTTTATTTGGTTTTCATATAAATAGGCTTCTTATGCCTAGAATTGTAGACAGTTTATGATTTGATTAAAAAAGTTAAGAGATTTCTCTTTTGTTCCTTGTTTTCGGTAGATCATTGGTGATCTCAACGAATTTAAGAAGACATTGATCTTAGGCATTCTTAGACTAAATAAGATCATTGTATTATTCTAGCTAGTTTTCCGGGTATTCTCAGAATCAACGGATCTCTAATTCTATCTTTAAAGCTTCCGCTACATCAGTTGGTATCAGAGCTGGTGTTTTGATTTCTTAATCAAAACTCGATTCTGGAATCATGGCGAATTTGTTCGTTGAAAGTGAAGAAATCATTTATATAGATATTGTTGGCGACCCAATCTTCGATGTTTATGATGACGGTGATGATTGGGTTCAATACAAATACATTGGTTTTGATGTTCGTGCGAGGGAGATCAAAAACATTGTGGTCTATGGCTCTACGCCTAACATAAACGTCATCAACCCGTTATCAAGGGAGGTCGTGGATAAGAGTCAAAGCATGACTCTTATAGAAGACGTACACATGTGCATCTACTTCAACCATATTAAAGAAGGCGTGTTCGTGAGGAGCATGGAAATAGTGGAGGTTTGGTTTCATTATACCAAAAAGCATATGAAGACAAAATTTCAATTCTTTGTGGTTTGTTTTGCTATGGAAGATTTGAAGAATAAAGTAACGGTGGAAAACAATTATATTCTTTTATTTGCAAGGTATTATGATTGGAAAAGAAGGAAAAAAAGATTAAGATTCGAGGACGAATCTTTTCCAACCCGGAGAGAATGATGCAGAGACATATTTGGATATATTCCAAATATTCTAGGATATCTTAATTGTTTAGTTATTATTTATTTTGGTGTTTATCTTAATTAGTTAGAATTATCTTAAAGATTTGTAATAGTTTTAAGTTTATTTGGTTTTCATATAAATAGGCTTCTTATGCCTAGAATTGTAGGCAGTTTATGATTTGATTAATAAAAGTTAAAGATTTCTCTTTGTTCCTTGTTTTTGGTAGATCATTGGTGATCTCAACGAATTTAAGAAGACATTGATCTTAGGCATTCTTAGACTAAATAAGATCATTGTATTATTCTAGTTTTCCGGGTATTCTCAGAATCAACGGATCTCTAATTCTATCTTTAAAGCTTCCGCTACATCAGGACAGACACCTACTGTTGTGTGTGGGAAAGAGTCTTGAAACATGAAAATAGCAGTGACCTAGGTTAGATGGTCGTGAGCATGTATGCTATGGTTGTGGGGATGTCTTAATACTTTCTTACAATTTGATGTACTTTACGCTGACGCGATAAAAGGTAATGGACCTCGTACTGAGACTAACTTATAATTTGGTGGACCTCATTCTCAAGTGCCAGGGACCCTGATCATTCTGCCTTTTGGTTATGTCAATTCTGTTCAAGTCAAAAAGGTTGTGGTCTACCTTCGGAATTAGCACTGGTGATAAAGGATGAGAAATACTGGGGTTTGCAGAAAATTCATGTCTTGTACTATCAGGTTGACATAAGTGTAGGTCGATCCGGAGTATAGGCAAAAAATATCGTGACAATTTTAATTGTATGTAAAATATTACAAAAGTTTTGCACCAAGAATAGATACACATTTTTATTTGAGTGTAGGACATTATGAATTTTTTAAATGGATCAAACATGTCTAACAAATTCATTGTCATCTACTTTTGTTTTGTTAGTGTCAGTTGATTGAAAAATGAATCCCAAGATATGCGAGGGTGAAGACGAATATTTGATAAATAAGTATTCTGAATAATTTCAATATTTTTTTTCGAAAATACCACAAAGATTAAATCAGTTGAAAGGTTTAATATAATAGTTTAGAAAATATTCCCAAAACAATAGTTTAATATAATAGTTTAGAAAATATTCCGAAAACAATAGTTTACGTATTTAGAAAGGAAAAATTTCTCCTTTTTATAGTGTTTTGGGAAATAAAAAAGCTCATTCTTTAACACTATTTTGATTTTGTAGAAACTCATTCTTTAAGCTACCCTTTTGGGATTAGGCTCTCTTTCTACCTCTCTGATCTCTTACTTAAATCTTCACAGAAAGGGATGAGAAGAGAGATCAAGCTTTTGTTTTTTTTTGTCTTCTGATCATGGATCAGATCTTTTATTTCAGATTGTCCGATATTATTTCCGATTAGCGGTTTTTCTTTGCGGCTTTGTCCGATTTTTCTGTGTAGTAATCTCAAGATGGAGACTTTCTTAATGATCTATCTTCTATCTCCAAGCTTGAGTAGGTATCTCTCTCATTCTTTTGAAAATCTCTATATCCCGTTTTATTTGTATTGGGTTTTCATCTTCTTCTCAGATAAGCACTTATTCTTTTTGATGGGAATCAATCTTCTCTTTCATTGAAATGGAGCCAAATTTCGGCTTGAAGAGAAGTATCTTTGATGAAAGGAGGATGTGATGAAGGATTGATCTCAGTTGTTTTCGATGGAGATTTAGTAAATGTTGACATCTTCTATATATTGAAGGTGGTCTGACAAAAAGTTTTCTATGGAGGCATCGAAGTTTTCCCAAGAGTATACATCTGATGGTAGATGGAAATCTGATCCAAGAAACGGTTTGGACGAAAGTTAGGAGCTTTGGTCTCGGTGTTTGGAGCATCTCTGCTCCTTTTGGTGAGGCTTCCAGTCTTTGCTGCGACGGAGAGAAAGAGCTGAAGAGCGATTATAGAAAGAAATGCGGTGGTGGAGCTTCTCGACGGCCGTGATCGCCGGTAAAGGCATGGGTGACACGTAATAATTTGTGTCTTACGAAGCATTCCCAGCTAACACGTGGAAGAATTATCTGGATCGCTATTGCTTTTATGTTTTATGCTCTGTTGGACCTCGTTTGTAATTCGTTTGGGCATTATGCTTTCTTGTAACCGACTCAATTGCACAATTTGGGCTTATAAAAAGAAAGTTGACAGTAGAATAGAGTAGTGTTCTAATTGAAGGGAAGTTGTTTTCTCTCTGGCACGATTATCGAGGGATCAGATCTGAGAGTGTTTCTCGACGCCGGCGGCGCTCGCCGGCGTCGCCTCTCCTCCTCTTCTCTGCTCTTTCTTGGCGTCTTCTTCTCTGCACTCTGCTCTGTTCCGCTCTCTGTTTATGTTCTCGTACGGGTCTGTTTGCTCTTGTCAATGGCTGTTCCTGAGCTGCCTTTGGAGGTTGGAGTCTTCACCACCGGAACAGGTTGCTTCTCCGGGGATTCCTGGAAGGCCTTGTCACCTGGTTCACTACTTCTCTGCCTCGCTCACTCAACTTCCATCGTGAAGGGTTTCTATGTCCGTGGGGTTCCACCGACGCGCCATCCAGATTTGGAATCCCAAGATCTCGTCGGTCATCACTATGGTGAGGGAAGCTTCTCAATGGCACATGTCTTCTCTCTGTTCACCGGCGCTTGTCCTCTAGCTGGTTGTCACGTTCACGCCGCTGCGTATCATCTTCTCTGGCGAAGCTATTTTCCTTTGGTCAATGTTGCTGTGTTGGGCCAAAACAAGTATCTAATGGGCTTGATAAGCCCAGCTGCATTTAACTTCAATGTCTTTAGCCAAGTTTCACAGCCCACTAATCAGTGGGGGATTTTGGTCTTTTTGGCCAATTTCCTGAAAATTTTTGATGGATTCATCAAGATTTTTACAGAAACTGAATTGTTTTTACAGGATATTCTCTCCTTGTCAAAGAATCGATCTTTTGTTCATTTACCGGTGGATTCATCGGGCTCATCACCATCACCACCTGCCTCCTTTTGAGGAGTCCTTTCCCTCCAATCTCTGAGTGGAGGTGTTTTTCCATATCTATAGCCGTTTTGTTATCTTGTGTAGCGACTCGTTCGGGGTCTGAAGATACGACGGATTTCGTCTTGACGATATTCCGAGGTGCGGATTGGAGTTCAACGTCACGATATACGGTGACTATTTCTCAAGGTTTCGACATTGTCGTAAACTTTGTATCGACGCATCCAAGCGTTGCTCTGGATTCGCTGTCTTTCTATCTTAGAGCGTTTGCTATCTTGTATGTTGCATTGTTTTTTGTTTGGAGAGTTCTAAACAAAATTCCTTTTATTTGTAGTTCGGTTGTTTAAGTATGAATGAAAGTAGTGTTCCAAAAAAAAAAAAAAGTTGACAAAAAAAGAAATCTAAACTATTAAAACTGAAGTACAATTTTGAATTAACCCTTAATTCTCCTGTATAATTACAAGTGAATGCCACTGAAATATATTAAATATTAATTGTTTTAGTTACCTACAATATCTTAAGAGATCTCTAGAAGATTTGAACAAAAGAATATTCATTAATAACCAAATATCAATTTTAAATCACCTAATATAATTTTACATATGATTTGAATTAAATAATCTCTTTTTAAAATTTCTACAGGTGATAGTACGAAGGATGTTTTTTTCTACCTAGACTTGCTTTTTATTTTTATTTTTGTTTAAATATATATTATCCTCAAAACTAAAAATAGATGGTTGGGTTTATATATGATTATAGGAAAACTTAAGCATAATACTTCACTGTTCAAACCCAATTAATTAAATTCAAACAAAAGAGCAACACATACATAAATCAGTTTTATTATATGAATTAGCTTCGAAACTATATAGATACTAAATATTATGTTATTAAATCTTATTTTACACATTCCAAAATAAGTGGCAGTTTTAATTCTTAAATAATTAAAATATTCTTATAATTCTAATAAAACAGAAATTAAAATTTCTAATAAATAATTTATCAGTTAACTATAATCTGAAAAAAAAGTTTAAATATATCACATATTAAATGTTTAAAGTTTTATCTTACCTAAATAATTAAATATATTATGGATACAATAAACAAAAGCCTTAAAAATAGAAAATAAATTTATTTTTAATAAAAATTGTAACCTTACATTAATTAGCAGTTGAAAACACACGATAAGCCATTTCAAAAAATACTCGGTCTAGATAATGGTAACCCTTAAAAATATGAAGTACACTAACCCCTAAAATAACATTTTAATTACACCCTGATGACATTTTTCTTAACCATAATTAATTCTTAATAAAATAAATTCAGAAAACATAATAAATAGCATTTTACATAAATTGTTTTACAAATTTCTTAATATTCAGCTACCAGAAAAATTTAGAAGATTGCAAACATTTACTTCAAAAATAAAAATCAAAAAGTCAACTTAGCAAAATCGACGACTCTCATGAAATGAAAAAAAATGGGAGATACCTTTTGTTATCAGGTTAATTTATTGTGTTTGTTAAAGATAAATTAATCAAAATAGATTAAATTTTCAAAATAATAAACAAACTCCGTTATATTTGATTAATTGACTTCTTCTAATTTAATTAGTAAAATAATGTTTACTAGACTTTATAATGAAAACTGTAAAATAATAACAAACTAAATTTATAAAATATATATTTTCTACACATATCAAGTATAAAATTCAAAAAGAGGAGTACAAATAGGAATACCCCTTAATTTACCTAATATTTACAAAGAATGCTATGATATTATCCTTGCATTCAAACATCTAAATATTAATTCTTAACAAATAAAATAAAACACAACAAAGACATATTTTTTAATTTAATCACCATATAATACAATGTATCATCCAAATACAATGAATTCAAGATTTCTGGATATTCAGGGTTACGATATTCGACTGAATACCCATCGATATCTAAACCTGTTTTTTAAAATTAAAAAAATAAAAAACTATCTATTAAATATTTATTTAGTCTATTTAAAATTATTATTTTAAAAAATTTAAATCATTAAAATTTAATAAAGTTATTTTTACTTATAAAATATATATAATTTACATATAAAATATAATTAAATTTAAAATATTTAATATCCGGATTGTATCCAGATCCGAATATCCATACTTAAATTTTACTATTTGGATTTGTAGTTAAATTCGCTGAATCTATAAAATCACTATCCGGATCTCGATCCGGACCCTTGAATATCCGTTTTTTCGGAGCGGATAAGAGTGGATCCCGATTCGGATAATGGATATCAAATATTAAATTCCAACTATATACAATTACATCAAACAAATTGTTTTAAATATTTGATAATAAGAATAACATCCGCGCGGGCGCGCGGGTTAAAGGCTAGTTCATTAT
>CAJHQP010000031.1:162500-445371 GCA_905132765.1 Moricandia arvensis | reverse complement strand
GCGGAGAGAATAGAGAGAGACTACCTGCAGTAACGAAGAAGTGAGAAGGATGAAGAAGAAAGAAGCTTATATAGAAGGGAAGGGGCACGACTCTCAGGAGTCATTATTAGGTCTATTAAAGCCTAGATGGGCCTCAATTCGACCCGCCTCTATTCACCTTCCAATCTAATGGGCCCTCAGTTTCGGGAGCACCCATTCACTCGCAACCATTCACATTCCCGCGATTCCCTGGAATGACGAGCTAGACATTGCGGTATCTGAAGGCATGTTTGAATCCAAATAACGAGCTAACAAACCAGGCCAACGGCAAAATGCATCGTTTCATGGACCCGACAAACAAAATTCGCGTTGATTCGTCGCTCGAGTCATCACGGACTGGGGGGACTTACTGTAGATGGTGGGTTTCACCACCATAAGGCCCATGAAAGTGTACATTCAGCCCGTTTATAGGCAGTTCCGGGCGGGCTTCGGTCGGTTCAATAAATGATGTGATTCGGCTTCGGTTCTCAGAAATCAGGCTGAGTCCAGACGGCGTCGTGTCGGATAGCACGCGACCAACAGGAAACGTTTGGAGAATCGCATAAACTGGGCCATTCAAAGGGCCCATTGCAAAAGCCCAGCTAGCTCGGACCAAATTAGGTCAAATAATGGGAGAGATCTATAAAAGAGAGGAGAGGAAGAAGAGAAAAGGGGACGACAACTAGCTAGGGTTCTTATTAACTTATCCACTGAACTTACATCTTTCCATTTAGATCCTGAATAACGCTTTGTCTTCTCTTGACCATTTATAATCATATTATCATTCATTAATCAAACAAACGCTTTTATTTGACCCTCTGACGAGTTCTAGTCTTTCTCACATCCGATTTGATCAAACTCGGTACAAACAGAAAGGAAGAAAAAGCTGTTCCGGTGAGTCATGGCAGGAACCACCGGAGGTGAAGTTCGTGAAACTAGCCAGAGGAGCTCTGCTTTCAAGATGCATGTATTATTTATGCCACGTGTTGTATTTTCTTTTTTTGTAAACTAACACGTATAAAGTCATGTATTCCCTGTTGTTTTTTTCCAAACTGTACTCTGACTCTTTGGATGTCAATAAAACATAAGGTCGACAACAAAAAAAATGTGGTCAAGCGAGTAGCCAAAAAAACATCTTTCATCTACACACCTTTTTCTCTCTTCTTCTGGTTTATTTGGGGAATTGACCATTTTCTTGATCGATTCGGTTGTTCTGAACACTTGATAGTTTTGAATTTTTTTTGCCAAACATTTGAGGAAAAGTCAAGCAAGTGAGGGAGATGGTTTTTTGAATTGTTCTTAAATAATTTCAGGTATTAAGAATGTCGGAAAATGTAGCAAACACTCGTAGAGAGCAATAACCAAACCAGTGCATAAGCATTACTAATGATGAAGTATTGGTTGAATGATGAATGGTGAATTAGAACGAGTCCATCAATCCATTGATGAAGTCCAAGGGAAGTTCTGAGCTGCAAGACCCACTACAACCAAGCAATCCGGGAACTTAAATGCAGTTAAAAATATAAAAATTTCGAGGAAATTCTGAGGAAGTGTTGAATTTCTTCGAAATTTCCTCGGAAAAGTTCAATGTAATAATCGAATTTTAGGGATTTGATATCAGGGTTTCATTCCGAGGAAAACATGCATTCGTTGGAAATTCCGACGAAACAGGGTTTCAGAACCGAAAACAGCGATTTACGGATTGAATAAGACTTGTATAAACCTTGTTAGTGTTTTGAATTGATTATGAATTCAAAAAATGGTGTGGTACCCAAATTATAGACACTTTTCCGATTGTATAAACGAAATCCTTAAACTACAACATAAACACTTATACACTTTAATGAACAGAAACGACAATACGTGTACTCGTTTTAATAATTCTTTAATTTCATGGTTTATAGGCATCTATTGTCATGTTATCCATTGACAATCTATCAAATTGTTCAATGAATGATTTGCGGTATCAAAAGTTTAGGTTTTGAAACCTCAAACAATGTTTCCTCAGAATTTCCTCGGAAATTTCGGAGGAAATTCCGAGGAACATATTTTCCAAGGAAATTCCGACGGACTTTTATATGTCCGTCGGAATTTCCTCGGAATTTTTAGTACCCGGGAACTGAAACCGCCAAACATTTTCTCGAAAATTAAATTAATAAATTCCGACGGAATTCCGAGGACCCCTTTTCCGTCGGAATTTTTGGTTTTATTAACCCTAGGGAGTTCTTCTTCCTCATTTCTCTTCTCTTCTCTTCTCTTCCTATCGGCCGCCGCGAAAAATCCCCCCCCCCTCTCTCTCGATTCTCAGCCGCGAAACCTCCTCAAATCTCCTCTATTTCATTCCAAATCATGTAAGTCCTTAATCCCCATCATCCTTAGTTGTTTTGATTAGGATTTGAACTTAGTTTTAAGGATTTTAGATGTTTTAGATTGTGATTTTGTTAGGGTGATTGGTAAATAGGGGAATTAGTTGGTTTTTGTGTTGAATGTGTTGTTGTTGTTGTTGTTGTTGATTTATAAATTTTAATTTTCGGAAATTATCAATTTTAATTTTCTGAAATTTTAATTTTCGGAAATTATATTTTTTTGTGATTTAAAACTATTTTTTAAATTAATAAAGTATTTTCCTATTTATTAAAAGGTTTTTTATATTACTGAAATTTTTTTTGTGATTTAAAACTATTTTTAAATTAATAAAGTATTTTCCTATTTATTAAAAGGTTTTTTGTGATTTAAAACCATATTTTTTAAATTAATAAAGTTTTTTCCTATTTATTAAAAGGTTTTTTATATTACTGAAATTTTTTTGTGATTTAAAACTATTTTTAAAATTAATAAAGTATTTTCCTATTTATTAAAAGGTTTTTTATATTACTGAAATTTTTTTTGTGGTTTAAAATTCTTTTTTTTAAATTAATAAAGTTATTTTTAATATTTTATGAAACCTTTTTGTGATGAAATTTTAAATTATTACAAGTTTTTTTTTTAAAATATTTTGTGATTAAAACCTATTTTTAGATTTTAGTGTCATTAAAACTATTTCTAAATCTTTTTTTTTAATTTATAGGTCTACTGGTGATCAGAGTCGATCTCGACATTGCCGTCCCGTTGCACGAGGTTCTGGTGGTTCGAGAAGCCAGTTTCGGGATTCTCATGACTCGTCGCCGTCCCAGGGTACCTACCGTACAGCTCCCTCTCTTGATCATGCTCCCGATCCTCCGGTCGTTCCGGGAGCGATGAGTGTTGAGGAGTTGGTTCAACAGCCCGGTCGTGAGCGTCTTCCCTATCTCACTGAGTATCCTACGGGACTAGGTCAAACATGGTAATAAAGTGTCTTTTTTTTCTTTAAGTGTTGATCCATTATTAATAATTTGGTCATTTTTTGTAGGTTCAACCGATCCGGGAACGGGATCAGCGCATGGATCAACCGGATGATGTACTCGGACCTCAAGAAGGGATATCAGACTTTCACTCACTTCCCTCCCCACGAACAGGAGATGTGGTTTCGTCAGTTTGCGGTAAGTATTCTACGTTTTTAAGTTATATTTTTCATTTTTAATATTAATATTTTACTAATTGTGTTTTTTTCAGCAAGAGTTCACCTGGCATCCCCTTCAGACGTCTTTTATCCGTGCCAACTTCATCCATAAAGTTATGGACAACTATGGGAAACAGATCTATGAGTGGAAGAAGAAGTGGCGCGTCGATAAGGTACCGGTTTATTAATCTATTTTTAAATTTATTAACTTGTTTTTTTATTTATTAATCTATCTTTAGATTTATTCAACTTTTTTTATATTTTTTTATTTTTTAAAAGGTCCCAAAGTCGATGAACGACACGGTCTGGAAGGACTTGTGTGAGCATTGGGAGAAAGACGAGACGGAAACAACATCCGCCACCAACTCCACCACCCGCAAGAGCGATCGTGGCGGGAAGGGCATAGCCAAGCACAACTTGGGTGCCAGGAGTATTGCCACTCTCGGAGATATAATTGTAAGTTGAATCTCTTCTTTTTTTAATTACTTAAGTATTTTTATGCCTTTATTCTGATTTATAATGTTTTTTTAACTTATGTTTTTTTCTAGGCGGAAAAAAAATGATGGCGAGCCGGTTGATGAGTTCAAACTGTTGAGGAAGGTGCATACCAACAAGCATACCGGGGAGATTGATGATGGTCTTATGAAGGAGGTGGTCGACATGATCACCACTCTCAAGGACGACGAAGAATTCCGTCTATCCCAGCTTCAAACCCAGATCGACTCCACTTCGACGGCCTCGGTATCCCTGTCCACAGCTCGAATCAACGAGATTGTTGAATCGGTAAGATGTTTTTATAAAAATTCAATTAATTTATTTTTTATTTTTATTTTATAATAATTTCTATTATTAAATTTGTTTATTTTTTCTTTCAGTCGCTTCCAAAGAAGAAGGGACGTTTGGTCGGTTTGGGTCATCGAGCCAAATCGGTTCCTCCTTCTACATCACAACCGGCTCCTGATCCAATGGTTATGGAGCAGCTGCAGGACAAGGATAACCGCATAGCTGCGTTGGAGGCGAAAATGGCAGAACAAGAAAAGGGATGGGAGGAAACGAGAAGGGTTAACGAGTGCATGATGGAGATGATGAGGAGGATGTACCCGAACGAGCAGTTCCCGTAGTTTTTTTTTCGAAAACTCTGAATGTTTTTTTTATTTGTACAACTCTAACTATTATCTAATATATTTTCAATTTAAAATTTTATTTTATATTTTCGAATTTTAATTAAAATAAAATAATTTATAATTTGCTAAAAAAAATCATATTTTAGGAAATTCCGAGGAAGCCAGTTCGTCGGAATTTTTTGACGAACACGGCCTTCGGAAATTTCCGAGGACCACGTTTTGTCAGAAACTTCCGAGGAACACTAGTCCTCGGAAATTTCTGACGGCCTTGTTCGTCGGAAACTTCCGACGGCCGCTTTCGTCGGAATGTTGTCGTCAGAATTTTCTGAGGATGGTTATCCGTCGGAACTTTCCGAGGAAAGTAGTGTTCCTCGGAAGTTTCCGACGAAACCGGTTCCTCGGAAATTTCTGACGGAATATTCGGTCCTCGGAATTTCCTCAGAAATTTTAGAGGAAATGTGAAATTCCGAGGAGATATTTCCGACGACCATTGTCGTCGGTATGTCCACGGAATTCCTTAATTCCGACAACATACCGACGAATTTTTCCCTCAGAATCGCGATGTTTTCTTGTAGTGAAAGAATGGAGATATCTTCATGGATATACCATTACATTATTGTATAACTAGTTTCATTACGTAAAATATCATATAAAACAGTTTTGGACACATTTATACTAATTCTTGCTGTTTTTTGTAAAAATATTTTTGTAAATAGTATATAAATTTCTAGATGATGATTTGAAACAGAAAATAATTAAAGGGTTAAATGGCGATTTGCATAAATGAACGTAACACGTAATTTATTAAAACTCATGCATACATATAATATTTACCAAATAATTAAATTAGTATAATTAATATTTTGTTTCATTTTTATATGTTTTAATTCGTGTATAGATTAAAAACTAATATGATATTATCTTAATCAACCTTCTTATCTTAGGTATAAAAAACAAATGGGTTCTTTCCTCATTTTCGGGCACATTGAATTGAATTATTCATAAATCATTACTATTTTTAGTTTTACATAAGTAAAACCAAGTTAATATTGTTCATATAAGTATAATGGTCAATTTTAAATAGATTAACATACCAGTTAATAAGAATATACTGATTACACAAATGTCATTAGATTTTTTTTTTGAAAATGAGTATTTTACTCTAACATCCTCATCTTTATCAAGTATTTACAGTGATGACATTGCTATTAATACGCCAACCACCATAAACAACCAATTTGAAACTCTTAATGCACCTAAAATTGATTTACAGTCATTCTATAACATTTCTTATGAACTAAAAACAACATCTCTTTCACTTTCTCTCTAAATTCATCCAAAAACCCCAAGATTTTGATTCAAAAACTTTTATGGTTCATAGAACCATTCAACCTAACTATTCTTGGTGGCTTGCTTTTGTGTGAGCTTTTGTGTGCTCGGAGAAGATTTATGTGTGCTAAGGAAATTACCTCATTAAAATAATGTATCAAATCAATATTTTTCTGGCTGGAGAAGACTTACACGGAAGTTTTATGGTCAATGCAGAGGTTAGTTTTTCAATTGAATTTTATATGTGTCTTAAGAGACGATTTATCAAGAAATTTCCTACTTTTTCTTTGTTAAAAAAAAATATCGAAAATACCAGAGAAGACCTCCAAGTAAGTCGTCTAGGATAAACATGTTAGGTTTGCATTTTACCAAATTGTTTCAGAAATTTGACTTTCATCTAGGATAAACAGGTAAGTTTTCTAACTGTAAAATAAAATTTAAATATTTTATTTTTACTTTACGACTTATATGTAAGTCGTCTCAGATCACTTTTGCAATTAAAAAATCAAAATTAAATATTTAGTTTTAACTAGACGACCTACAAATATGGCTTACGGGAGACACCTTACACAAAAGTCTTCCAGATTTTTTTCCGATATTCTTGTCAAACCTTGGATATCAAGTAAGTCGTTTGTTGGAAGGCATACATGTAGGTCATCTAGTTAAAACTAAATATTTAAGTTTTATTTTCTAATTTTAAAAGTAACTTGAAACGACTTACATATAAGTCTCTAGTAAAAAAATATTTAAATTTTATTTTTCATGTAGACGATTTACTTGTAAGTCTTATAGAAAAAGTTAAATTGCTGACACAATTTGGTCAAATGGAAAACTTACATGTTTATCCTAGACGACTTACTTGGAGGTCTTCTCTGGTATTTTCGATATTTTTGTAATAAAAGTAAGCCAATATTTACAAAGGAATACTTCCAAAAAGTCAGTTGTAGAGTAGACTTCTCTGGAAGTCTTTCTTTGTAAATTTACAATCGCAAAAAATAACATACAGACGACTTCTTAGAAGTCTTCTGGAAGACTTCTATGAAATTCGTCTACGTCAATGTTTAATAAACTTTTATTTTCTCTAAAACTATAAAGACTTTTTAACATTTTCTTGTTAATTCTCGTATGTTAGTTGATATTTGGGCAAATCTCCCAAATAACCCTTTTTGAAGTTTTTGTCATAAAAATAACCCTCAAGAACAAAAATGACAAATCTAGCCTTTTTTTATTTTCAAAAAATTAATTTTTATTTTATTTTTTTTCAATTTTAAACCTCACCCCCAAAACCCCACCCCATAACTCTAAACCCTAAGTCTAGATTAGTTAACCCAAGGGTTAACAAAATGACTAATATACATTTATCCCCTTGGGTTAAGTAATCTAGATTTAGGGTTTAGAGTTATGGGGTGGAGTTTTGGGGGTGAAGTTTAAAATTGAAAAAAAAATTAATTTTTTGAAAATAAAAAAAGGTTAGATTTGTCATTTTTGTTCTTGAGGGTTATTTTTGTGACAAAAACTTTTTTAGGGTTATCTTAGGGTATTTCTCATGATATTTTCCTGAATGAAATTTATAACTTAATTGGTTTTAATTATGATTTTTCCAATATTCATGTTTATTATTGTTTCTAGCTAATCTGAGAAGACTTCTGTGGAAGTCTTCTACATTAGTTTTTGTAAACTTGTTAAGAAACTTTAAGATATGTTTTTTAACTTTTAAAATTGTTAAGTAACTTCAAAAATATTAAGTAGTATGGTTTAATGTGTCTTCTTAGATAATAAGATATACTTTTTAAAATTTCTTGAAATTTAAAATTTCATTTTTCACTTAAAATTTGAGTTTTCCTCTTAAATATTAATTTCTCGCTTATATTTCAGTTTCCCGCTTTAAATTTAAATCTTCCAGTGCAACTTTTATATCTTTGAACTTATGTAATATTAGATATTTTATGAATTTGGCTAAGTTTTCTTGAGAAGTCTTCTCCCTAAACAATAGTGAATTTAACTATTTTTTTGTTATTGTGTTTTGCTATTGAATTTGTATCAATAACTTCAATAATTTCAAATACTTTTGGTAAGATAATATTACACACATGAATATTTTACCAATTTTTTTTCATTAATATCTCTTTAAATTTCAAAAGAATTCACAGTTAAAAGAGTACATCTCCAAATCACAAAGAGACCATAAACAAAATTATTATATATCATTTCTCTACAAAAACAAACTTTGACTCCACTTGACATGAGAGAAGATTATGTCATAAGACTTCTAGGAAGTTTTATAGCACATTATATGTTAGAAGTCTTCCAAGTCGTCTCAGAACTGAAAAACGTGTAAAAACAAAATAAATAAGTGAGAAAGACATGAGATAAAAATGAGAAATTGATATAAGTTTGGTATTTTTAAGTTCAAAGAGATCAAGGAGAGGTTGGAGAGTTTTAATTTGGGAAAAAGGTAAGAAATTTAAGCAACTAGAGACTTACTAAAACTCCAGCATGAAAACTTATCAAAATGCTGAGATATGTTATGAAATAGGAGATATGAGAGAAAGATCCACCAGAAAACTTCCTGGAAGTCTTCTAGTGTATTAAATGTTAGAAGACTTCGGAGAATCCAAGTCGTCTCAGATCTTAAAAAATATGCATATCCAAAAGCATTTAATTGACTTCAAAACATTGAAAAAATTCAAAAATAATTTAAGAACTTAAAACCACAAAAAAGAGTTTTCAAAAGTTAAGAGTTTTAACCAACAAAAGGTTACCAAATGAAAAAAAATATGACTTATAGATTTATCTTTAAAGGAGTAGAAGATGAGAACCATGTAATGAAAAACCTGCAAAAACAAAATAAATCAGTGAGAAAGACATGAGATAAAAATAAGAAAATGATATAAAGTTTTTTTTTTAAGTTCAAAGAGATTAGAGAGAGGTTGAGAGAGAATGTGTAAAATTTTCTTTATATAAGGAGATAAAGATTCCAGTAAAATTAAATATTTTCGATTCATAAGACTTTCAAGTAAGTCTTCTAATAAAATACCTCCTCGAAGACTTATTTGAAAGTCTTCTAGACCCTAAATTTACTGTTCGCCCAGGAGACTTCCGGGTAATCTTCTAGTGCATTATTTGTTGGAATACTTAAGTCACTTAAACCCTAAACTCAAAAGAACTAACTAATTAGAAATCAACACTTCATAAAACTTAAATCAACTTTAAAAGTGTTTAATATAAACAAAACTAAACGCATGTAAGTCAAAATTTAATTTTTCAAAAAATAAAAGTTAAGCTTCCAAAAACTAATCCTAAGAATACAAACAATACTCATATGTTACCAAACTTAAATCAAAGAATACCATGACTCACTACATTCACTCATCTATGTTGAAAATAATTCAATTTTACTATATCTTAATTTATATTATTTATAAATATTTATAATTACATGATTTCATTTTTTAGAAAATTTATAAATTATTTTTAAAATCAACTATATGAGACAACTTCGAGGAAGTCGTCTAGACGACTTACACAAATTCAGAAGATTTATCAGGGTTATATTCGTAAAAATAAATTCTGATTTTTTTTGTTATAAATGATTGGTTGTAATTCCAAAAGGCTTTTGAGTTACTTTTGAATTTGATTGATGTGTGGGTATACTTTTGCATTTAAAATCAAGTTTTTGATTCATATTTAGCAAATTCTCCTACCCTACAATTTAATTCATTCCTTTAATATTGTTGTTAAAGATATGTACTTTTTATTTATCTTCTAGTTTTATGGATATTTCTCGTTTATTAGTGGTTTAAAGTTATAATGATAATAAATAAAAAATTTAACTTAAATATTATTAAATTTAAATGAATTAACTAATGAATTATAATAATATTTTATTATTTAAATATCATAGTAACTGATTATCTTAACAAATAATGTGACAATGACACATAAATGACCTTTTAAATGACTTCTAATATAAGAGTATTGGTATCTATATATAAGAGTATTGGTATATATATATATAATTTTTGATATTTTGGTTTTATGGATACTTCTATCTTATATGTGGTTTGGAAAAACATTACACTAATTTTAATTAAAAAAAATTTGAATAAAATCCCAATAAAAGGATTATGCCTAATAGTTTAATTAATTATAAATATCGATCACTGTAATGGACCACTATAAGTCTCCTATGTTTATTTTGTAGGGAACCAAATGAAACGAGAGATCATCGTTTGTCCTTACATTCTCACTCTTTGGATTGAAGTATTGAAGGGTTTAATGAATATGCAGCCATATTAGGATTGGATAACCACATTGTATCAGCTAGCTTCTCGATCGAACGATAGGTTATCCCCTATCCTAATACGTTTAGCGATTCAAGTTACCATCTACCTTATTTGGAGGGAAATGAATGAAAGAAAGCATGGCACCTTTGCAAAATCAGGCCATCAAATAGCTCGAGTTATAGACAAGATACTTTGAAATCGAATCATGTGTACTAGATACTATGAGAAGCCTAGGTTGTTGAGACTTCTTCAAAGATGGTTTGCAACACACAGAGCATTATTTAGAAAATTGTATTAGTTCTAATTTTGGGAATTTACGATTTGTACATAAACATTTATTTCTGATTACCAGTAAAATTTTAACATTTTTTGTCAAACATAAACTTCATTAACTGCTGAAAAGAGTTCTAATAAACGAGCAAGTCCTGCTTCAGCCAGCACATCCGCTTGGCGATTCTCTAAACGAGGAATAAAAGAGAAAGAAATGGGACAGAAGAGAGTGGCAAGGCTCATGATATCCTGGAGGACGCCAACAATCTCATTCAAATCCAACCCTAGACGAAGGGCAGAGATAAGGACTTGAGAGTCCGAGAATACTTGGATTCGCTGGAGATTGAAGTCTTTGGCTTTGTTCAATGCTTCTCGGATGGCTAACGCTTCCGCCATCAGAGCTGAGCTCACGAACTGCCTCTTAGAGGATCCCTGAGCTAGGATTTCATTGCTGGCTGATTTGATAACCCATCCCATGCCTCCATACTGCGTGCTTTCATTCCATGCTCCATCTGTCCAACATGAGGGTGAGTGGGGGAGAGTCGGTCTTGAAGAGGAGCCGGTAAGGGGTGGTTTGACACACTTTTTGTTTGCTGATTCCCATTCTCTTGCATCCACTACTGCTTTGGAAATTATATCATCAACCTGAAAAAGTTTTCCTTCAAACACAAGTTTATTTCAAGCAGTCCACAAATTCCAAAGGATCCATGGTAAAAGCGGAGACTCAATCAGTCCTAGAGGAGGGAGAGAGCCAGAGGAGACAGCCCTTGACAACCACACCCGCAAGTCCGGGTTCAAGGGAAGAGGGTGGGATGGTGAAAGTTGGGCTTCTAGCTCTCCTCATCTTTTGCAGTGCAGCTCCGATTGAATACCCATAACAGCAAGGAGAGAGACTACTGGGAGGGTGCTGTTGAGAAGTCTCAAGAGGAAGTGCTGGATCTTTGGGGGAATATGGAGATTCCAAACAGTCTTCATCCAGTTGAATGGTGTCGGCCCCAGGGCATGCTTATCTTTGAAGATTTCCTTATAATCCGATTTTGTAGTGTACCTTCCTGATGCCTTAGGTAACCAGACTTGCTTATCTTTGGGTTTCAGTGAGCTTGGGATAAACAATCTGATAGAATCCTCATACTCAGGTAAACATTTTATTAAAAATAGACTGTTTTACGAATTAACATAAGAACAATATAAAAAAAATCTCAAATAATATTGACATTTTATAAAATTATTTTCTTTCACAATAATATTTATCAATAATTTTATTTATAATTATTAAATAAAATAACCGTTAAAAGTTTTAGATTCTAGTTTATTGTAAAATAAAATTCTTGAAATATGCTAATTTTTCTTGTCATATATGGTTTTGGATGCTTTGTTTATTTATTTTTTCAAAGACAAAAATATTTTAAATTTGAACAATTATAGCCAGAGGCGTGCAAACGTTTATGGTTATCAGAAGCGAATTATAAAAGTCTCTTTAATAAAAATTAAAATACATATTACAATAGATAAGAAACATATAAATAACTAAACTTACTAAATTGTACAACAGGTTTATTTTTTTTATAAAAAAATTTAATCAAGGATTTATCTTTCAGTTCTATAACTAATTTTTAAGATAAGATATTCAAGTTAGTCAATGTTCTATGCCATAATTGAGCAAAGATAGTTTTTTTGTTTAACTTCAGTTTTTTTTAATATTTTGAAAATGTATTCAGAACTATAATCGCTAACATCTAATTCTGTACCAATTAAGATTTGTCTACATTGTTTGTTACTTAGGAAATCCATGTTTTCATTACAAGCCTATGTTTTTTATATATAAATATTGGATAATTGAGATAGATTTAACTAAAAGAAAAAATATCAAAAAATAGAGTAGTATATTTTTAGTTATTCTGTTTTGAATGAATTTAAATATTTTTATTTTTACCAAATATAGTGATAGGCTTTTGATTAATAAAATTTTAATATTGCACGAATATGTTGATATTTCACATTCATCGTATCATTAATACTATTAAAACAAAATCAATATTTATCTACTTACTTATAGTCTAAGTTGGACTATTACATTCAACTATCTTTTCAATTATTTCTAACTTTATTATTATTAAAATATGCCCTATGTAACTAAATAACTAATCTATTGTTTTTCAAAATTAATGAATTAAATTTACATTAACACTAAATTTAAATATCTAATCAATTATAGTTTATTTATTTATATGAAAATTATATATGCCTACTAATTGATATATACACAATTGTACTTTAATTCAATTTTAAAAAATAAATTCTTCAAAACCTTCACTAAATACATAATAGTATAGTTCTTATAGATAGAGTATTAAAATTTGATATATATATATATATATTTGATAAAAATAAATATTAATAGTTAGCTACTATTAAATGATATGGTGAAACATGTCATGTATAGTTTTACGGGTCATTCCAACAAACATAAAATATTTATCAAATATAAAACTAATTTAACAAAACATAAAACACACTTTCAGTTAAGTTTGGGCGTTCATGTACCTGTTGGGATATGCGTTGGGTATTTTGAATTTTGGCTCTAACTTATATCACGTCTTAGGTGTCATTATGGTAAATTTGTAAGTATTGAGTGGGTTCAGATATAACACATCAGTTTTGGTTCTAATTTATATCACATCCTAAAATCCATAAAGTAAACATATATCGTTCATATTCTGGTTATATTGGTTCGGTTTGGATATATCCAAATTTATATCCAAAATTTAAAAGCAAAACATAAGAAATAAATACTTATTTATATAGAAATGGATATTTAAGGTACTTATTTAAAATTAAAATATATTTTTTAGATATTATTTCAAAATAAATATAGAACTGAATATTTCAAATACATATTTATGTTTCAGATATTTATATTTGTGATTAATTTGGACATTTAGATTGTTTTTTTTTTGGATTTTTGAGGTTTTCTGATTTTTGGAGTTATCCGTTCAGTTTCGGTTAACAATACTTCGGGTTCAGATATGTTTTGTACCATTCTACAAAATCCATTATGGGTATTTTTTTACTTTCATACTAGGTGCAGATCGACTTTTTTGGTTTGGGTTCGGTTCAGATTTTGAGTTACAAAATTTTATGCCCTGACCTATTTTAAATAAAAAGAAAATGTGATTATATAAAAATTTTACCGTAAAATTGTTCCACGCTTTTATCAAATCCTAGTATTGTATTAAAGTAGAATCAAACTTCTTTGTATAGCGAGATTTTTAATGCTGTATAGGGATTCATAAAATATGATAAAAATATTTAGGAGATTAAATGTAAGACTAAGATGAATTTAAACTTATATTTGTATTTTATGTAAAACCATGTAGTAAATAAAAGTAGGTTATCGTATAGATAGGTCCAGTGTAAGCATTTTGTTGTTGTATGTAGTCAATAATGGAGTGTTTTTTCAAATAAACTTACATAATTAAATTTCTAAAAGAGATTATCGTTCAAATATTGACTGAATTTTGTAACTAGGGTAAATACATTTGTTAGTTGTGTCGTAGAATAATTTAAGGAAATAACTGCGTATCTCAAAAAAGACAAACGAAGCATGGACATGGTTGTGTCAATGTCAAGCCAACACTTTGTCACAACCATCACAGATGTTAATGCAAGTAGAGAAATCTGCATATGAACGTTGGTTTTTTAAATCGGGGATAGAGGAGAAGATATTGAGTCAGAAGTCGAACTACACTAGTTTAGTGTAGGTGATGGGAACAACAAACAATTCTATCAGGCTGCAAAGATTACTAGATTAGGGAAGTCCGAAACTCAATTCGGGAGATACAAAGATCAGATGGCTTTATTGCTAAAAATCAGGAAGAGATTAAAAGTGAGGCTGTTGATTTCTTTAGCAACTTCTTGGCACATATGTAACACCCCGCTCCCCCGGGTCCGATCCGGGGTTAAGAGCATGGAGTTATGAACACGGGTCTACTCATTTTAGACCACCCAACGTGTCTGTTACCGGTCCCAGGAGTCATCGGACGCATATCCTTCGATCAAATACCAACCCAACCGTATCCACATACTACTACTTACAGTCCTGCGCATAGGGAAATGGAAAGGAGGGTATGAGTAAATGGGTTACTCATTGAAGTGATTCTAGACCAGCCTCTCCGCATGAACTCTATACTACTTAATGCGAAACGAGAGCTGACTAGCCACTACAATAAATCAATCAAATGCATCATTCGTTATCACACAACATCATTTCCATACTTTTCTATCAACTTAGTGATCATACAATACAATGAACTCAGTCACTGCCACAACATAGATTCGACTCGACTCGATTCACACAAACAACTTGACTCGACACCAATCATCCTAGACGTAAGGACCTATGGCCGTGCAAGGACGTCCCCCCACTTGTCGGCGGTTCCTGGGTGGTCTTACATGAACCAGTGCCCCCAGCTTCCTAAATGGTCACCCGAGTCACAGCACGTTGGCCCCTTTCGACACTGTCTGTCCCCTCGGTCCTAGTAACCATAATTATGCCACGACTCGGCATTGACTCGATCTTAAAGGCGCCTATAGATCCCGTTCGCTCACGGTCACCGTCCGTTCACGGCCCTTCGATCCCGTCCGTTCACGGTCACCGTCCGTTCACGGCCCTTTCTTATTTCTATCCCGCCATCGCGCGGTCACCGAATTTACACGGCCTTTCTGATGCACCTCAGTACATGGACCCGGACCAGAATGGAGTTCAGTACGTTCCGAACAATCAAACTGAGGTTCAGCAATCCGACCGTACCAATCAGACTGCTCGTGCCGTGTACCGTCTGGATCCGTCCGGAATGGAGCTAAGATTGGATCCACGACCAGACAGCCAAACTGCCCATACCACAGATGATCTTTCTCGTCCAAGTCGCCAAGCTAAGGCCAATGGTCGTGCCAGAATGAACTTAACTCGAGAGGAATCCGACTCAGACCGTAGCTACTCTCTTTTGGCTCGATTGGCCCATACTGCTTGTTCCGAAGAACGTATTGGTGAACTATCCAGCTTGTTCGATCAGTACTTGAGTTTTGAAAATCTCAATTTCTCTAAGGCAAGGATTCTTCAACTATCCAAAGACTTAGGGAACATTTGGATCAAATCAGCACATGGAAATCACCCAACGGACCGTCCGGACCAACCCGCGTGCATTCTTCTCCTTACCGTAGCTCAAGTTTCTGGATACGATGAATCTGGACACAACCAGCTAGTCCATGGGCCAAATCTATCATAAAGGCCCAACAAGAATCAACATTCTATGGTCGAATAATATATCAATCTGACGGTAATTTCGAGACCATCGACCATGCGAAAGGACGAGACCAACCGAAGAGACATTCAACACAAAATCGCCAAGTCTTGGTCAAGTCAAGAAGATTTATTTCTATTCAAAAGTCCTAGTCCACATTTCTATTCCCTAAGTGTTTTTATTTGTGTCCCTTTCCATTCCACAAGTAGTATAAATATGTAAACACTTCTCATTATCAAATCATTCCATTTTCTTTCAACTTTTTGAGTTTTTACTCTTTGTTCTTTGCTTAGAACATTTCTGGTTTCTTGGTGTGGTTAGCTTCAAGATATCTCTCTAATCTGTTGGACCGGTGCGTCACATCCGGCAACGTTTAGAAATCCTTCGTGTTGGTGGACTTGTGCGTCATATCAAGCATCAAACGAAGTCGGGAATATCAAAGGCCTTCCGCAACCTTTGTGCGACCCTTCAATCCATCAGTTCTCCTTCCGGAGTTCATATCCATCCTTACCGATCGAGTGATCCTTATTTAGGGCGTATCAAGTGGTATCAGAGCCACTCTATCGGTATTGTCTGTTCATCTTCTCATCTTTCATTTTCTATTTTCTTCTTCTTCTATCTATCTTAAATCCGGGCCCCTCATTACCATCCATAAAAAAAATCGTATTAAAAAAAAAGAGATTGATTTGTGGATTGGTGGTGGAAGAGTAATCCTGCTGGCTGAAGAGAAATCCAGCCTTTGAGGTGGTTAAAGCGGATTTCAAAACCAAAGTACTCTTTTCTATCTCTCTTAAGAAAAAGTTCCCTTGAGTTGCTTGGAATTGCCCATTGGGATTCCTTGATTTGTTCTCTTAGAACATTGAGTTAAAGACTTGTGTGTGTTCACCAAAAATCTGAGAGAAACACGTGTGTGGGTGAGATCAAACACTTGAGAGAGTGAGGTGTTTTATCTAACTTTTCAGTGTTTTAAAATTTTCAGGAAACCATGGGTAGTGAAGAAGAAAGAAACCGACCCGGAAATTCTGTTGCTGGTTTATCTAACTTACAAATGCGTGCTTTGAATGATTCTATGACCAATATGATGAATGCAGGTCTAGAACAGATCCATCAAAGGCTAGACGAGCTTCAGGCTGGCCAAACGCAATCCCGAACCAGAACAAGGCGAGATCGCCAAAGGAGGCCCAACCGGTCCGACCAGGAAAGTCAAGAAGATGATTCAAGTAAGGACGATGTCAGCTCCATTAACCGACCAAGGAGACCTCCTAGAAACCGAGGTGATGTCAATCCATTTGCTAATGATCGAACTAATGAGCACCTAGGTGGAATTAAACTGAAAATTCCAACTTTTGATGGTAAAAACGATCCTGATGCTTTCCTTGAATGGGAAAGGAAGATTGAACTTGTTTTTGATTGTCAAAATTTCTCTGATATTAAGAAAGTTCGATTGGCTGCTGCTGAGTTCACTGGCTATGCTATTAATTGGTATGATCAAGTTGTGACTCACAGGAGGAGAGCAGGTGAAAGACCCATCGAGACGTGGGAAGAGCTATCCATGCTCATGAGGAGACGATTTGTACCAGCTCACTATCACCGTGATCTCCACCAGAAACTTAGACGTCTACTTCAAGGAACTAAGTCCGTGGAAGATTACCACCAAGAGATGGAGATCTTGATGATCAAGGCTGATGTGGACGAACCGATGGACGCAACCATGGCCAGATTCCTATCCGGTCTCAACCGAGACATTCAAGACCGAATGGAGCTTCAAGAGTATGCCAATATCAATCAGATGTTACACAAGGCAATATTGATCGAACAACAAGTCAAGAGGAAGGGCTACTCCAAGCCGGCTTTTGCTCCCAAACCGTCGTCCTACACTAAACCAAGCTATCAAGACAAAGGTAAGTCTTCTTCCACAACAAATACAGCTTTGAAAACTGATGTTCATGCTCATGTTGACAAAGGAAAGGCTGTTGAGAATCCTAGCCGTGCAAGAGACATCAGATGATTCAAGTGTCAAGGTCTAGGACACTATGCCAACAAATGTCCAAACCAAAGAGTGATGATTCTCATGGAGAATGGGGAAGTTGAGTCTGAGGACGAGAAGGAGGACGAGGAGGATTCTGGTCCTATCTTTGATGAGAAAGAGGAGTTCTTTGACTACCCACACCACGGACCTTTGCTTGTTACTAGAAAGGTCATGGACGAACCCATCTTCGATGAGGAGGACGACCGGCTGGTCGATGCTTTCGGTCCGACCTTTGACGCTGATTCTGGTCCGATATTTGATGAGGAAGATTGCTTCGACCATCCAGCTCACGGTCCACTACTTGTCACAAGGCGATCTTTGAGTGTTCAGCCCAAAACCAATGAAAAAGAACAAAGGGAGAATCTCTTTCATTCTCGTTGTCTTGTTTCTGAAAAAGTTTGTTCTTTGATCATTGATGGTGGGAGTTGTACTAATGTTGCTAGTGATACTCTTGTCAGGAAACTTGGACTTGTGACTAAGCCGCTCTCTCGACCTTTCCGGCTTGAGTGGCTAAATGAAGCTGGCGAGCAAATGGTGAAAGAACAAGTCACCGTCCCTCTTACCATCGGACGATACGAAGACGAGGTTGTGTGTAACGTCCTTCCCATGGACGCATGCCATATTCTCTTGGGCCGGCCATGGCAGTTTGATAAGAAGGCCGTGCATGATGGCTACACAAACCGACACTCATTTGATCATAAAGGCAAGAAGATCACGTTGGTCCCATTGACTCCTTTGGAAGTTCACCAAGATCAGATCCAGCTCAAGAGGAGTCGAGACAAAGAACCCAAGAAGGACGAACCTGAAACATCCACTCGAAATTCCAACTTCTTTATCAAACAAAGTCAGGTCAAGAAATCTCTCTACTCTTATAAGCCATTTCTTTTACTTGTGTATAAAGAATCTCTCATGGCTACTTCTTCTGACTTTGCACCGGAGATTCCGAGTGATTTGCAAGACGTTTTGCAGGAATTTTATGATATTTTTCCAGATGAGAATCCAAAGGGATTGCCACCAATAAGAGGAATTGAACATCAGATTGACTTCGTCCCGGGTGCGTCTCTACCGAACCGACCAGCGTACCGCACCAACCCGGTGGAAACTAAGGAACTTCAAAAGCAGATTGGAGACCTTCTTGAGAAAGGCTACATCAGGGAAAGCCTTAGTCCTTGTGATGTGCCCGTTCTCCTTGTGCCCAAAAAGGATGGTTCTTGGCGCATGTGTGTGGACTGTCGTGCCATCAACAACATTACGGTAAAGTATAGGCATCCAATCCCTAGGCTTGATGATATGCTTGATGAGTTGCATGGTTCCTCTGTTTTCTCTAAAATTGATTTGAAAAGTGGCTATCACCAGATTAGAATGAAAGAAGGTGATGAATGGAAAACTGCATTTAAGACAAAGCTAGGATTGTATGAGTGGCTTGTCATGCCTTTTGGCCTTACTAATGCACCTAGCACTTTCATGCGTTTGATGAATCATGTCTTGAGATCTTTCATTGGTCACTTTGTTGTTGTTTACTTTGATGACATTCTCATTTACAGCAAGAACCTTGATGATCATAAGAAACACTTGAAATCTGTTCTAGAAATTCTTCGGAAAGAAAGGCTTTTTGCGAATCTTGGTAAATGCTCTTTTGGAACAGATCACGTGGTGTTCTTAGGCTTTGTTGTAGGTGCTGATGGACTTAGAGTGGACGAGGAAAAGATCAAAGCAATCCAAGATTGGCCTACTCCATCGACCGTGGGCGAGGTGAGAAGCTTTCATGGCCTTGCGGGTTTCTATCGACGGTTTGTTCCAAACTTCAGTACCATCGCAGCCCCATTGACTGAAGTGATCAAGAAGAACGTGGGATTCAAATGGGAACAAGCTCAAGATGAGGCATTTCAGATTCTTAAAGGGAAGTTGACTCAAGCTCCTTTACTTGTACTTCCTGATTTCTCTAAAACTTTCGAGATTGAATGTGATGCCTCTGGTGTTGGTATTGGTGCTGTTTTGATGCAGGAACAAAAGCCCATTGCTTACTTTAGTGAGAAGCTTGGAGGAGCCACACTCAACTACCCCACTTACGACCAGGAGTTGTATGCTTTGGTGAGGGCTCTTCAAACATGGCAGCACTACCTTTGGCCGAAGGAGTTTGTGATTCACACGGACCATCAGTCCTTGAAACATCTTAAGGGCCAGCAAAAGTTGAACAAAAGACATGCGCGTTGGGTCGAGTTCATTGAGACCTTTCCTTATGTGATCAAGTACAAACAAGGTAAGGAAAATGTGGTGGCCGATGCCTTGTCAAGGAGGTATGTTCTTCTCTCAGCTCTTGAAACCAAGTTGCTCGGTTTTGAATTTATCAAAGACTTATATGCAACTGATCCAGATTTCAAAGAGATTTTCAGAAAATGTTCAAAAGCAGCCTATGGAAAGTACTATCAAATTTCTGGATTTTTATTCTATGATAACCGTTTGTGTGTGCCCCAATGTTCTTTGAGGGAGTTGTTTCTCAGGGAAGCACATGGAGGAGGCCTTATGGGACATTTTGGAGTCAAGAAAACACACAAGGTTGTTCATGAACATTTCTATTGGCCAAGTTTGATGAAGGACGTGGAACGGATCTGTGGCCGATGTGAGGTTTGTAAGAAAGCCAAGTCTAAAGCACTAAACCAAGGTTTGTACTCAGCTTTACCCATTCCATCTCATCCTTGGGTCGATATATCGATGGATTTTGTGCTTGGATTACCTAGGTCTAAGGCTGGTAGAGATTCTATCTTTGTGGTGGTCGATAGGTTCTCTAAGATGGCTCATTTCATTCCTTGTCATAAAACTGATGATGCTGTGCATGTTGCTGATTTGTTCTTTAGAGATGTTGTTAGGTTGCACGGGATGCCTAGGACAATCGTTTCTGATAGAGATGCTAAGTTCCTTAGTTATTTTTGGAAGACTTTATGGTCTAAGTTAGGAACGAGATTGTTGTTTTCCACCACTTGTCATCCACAGACCGATGGTCAAACTGAGGTTGTAAACCGGACCTTATCTGCTTTGCTTAGGTCATTGATTAAAAAGAACCTAAGACTTTGGGAAGAATGTTTGCCTCATGTAGAATTTGCTTATAACCATTCTGTGCATTCTTCTACTAAGTTTTCTCCTTTTGAGGTTGTTTATGGTTTCAATCCCTTATCTCCACTTGATCTTTTGCCTTTGCCTTTGAGTGAAAGAGTTAGTACAGATGGCAAGAGGAAGGCGGACACTATCCAGAAGTTGCATGAACAGGTTCGTGCCAACATTAACGCCAAGACAAAGATCTATGAGAGAAAAGCAAACAAGAAAAGGACAAAGGTCGTTTTTGAGGAAGGTGATCTTGTTTGGGTTCACTTGAGAAAGGAACGTTTCCCGGAAGAAAGGAAGTCCAAACTCATGCCTCGGGTCGATGGACCATTTCCTATCCTTAGGAAAATCAATGATAATGCTTATCAGCTTGATTTGCAAGGTAAGTATGATATCTCTTCAAGCTTTAATGTTTCTGATCTATCTCCTTTTCTTGCAGATGATCCGGATTTGTGGTCAAATCCTTTTGAAGAGGAAGGGAATGATGCGCCTCAGTACATGGACCCGGACCAGAATGGAGTTCAGTACGTTCCGAACAATCAAACCGAGGTTCAGCAATCCGACCGTACCAATCAGACTGCTCGTGCCGTGTACCGTCTGGATCCGTCCGGAATGGAGCTAAGATTGGATCCACGACCAGACAGCCAAACTGCCCATACCACAGATGATCTTTCTCGTCCAAGTCGCCAAGCTAAGGCCAATGGTCGTGCCAGAATGAACTTAACTCGAGAGGAATCCGACTCAGACCGTAGCTACTCTCTTTTGGCTCGATTGGCCCATACTGCTTGTTCCGAAGAACGTATTGGTGAACTATCCAGCTTGTTCGATCAGTACTTGAGTTTTGATCATCTCAATTTCTCTAAGGCAAGGATTCTTCAACTATCCAAAGACTTAGGGAACATTTGGATCAAATCAGCACATGGAAATCACCCAACGGACCGTCCGGACCAACCCGCGTGCATTCTTCTCCTTACCGCAGCTCAAGTTTCTGGATACGATGAATCTGGACACAACCAGCTAGTCCATGGGCCAAATCTATCATAAAGGCCCAACAAGAATCAACATTCTATGGTCGAATAATATATCAATCTGACGGTAATTTCGAGACCATCGACCATGCGAAAGGACGAGACCAACCGAAGAGACATTCAACACAAAATCGCCAAGTCTTGGTCAAGTCAAGAAGATTTATTTCTATTCAAAAGTCCTAGTCCACATTTCTATTCCCTAAGTGTTTTTATTTGTGTCCCTTTCCATTCCACAAGTAGTATAAATATGTAAACACTTCTCATTATCAAATCATTCCATTTTCTTTCAACTTTTTGAGTTTTTACTCTTTGTTCTTTGCTTAGAACATTTCTGGTTTCTTGGAGTGGTTAGCTTCAAGATACCTCTCTAATCTGTTGGACTGGTGCGTCACATCCGGCAACGTTTAGAAATCCTTCGTGTTGGTGGACTTGTGCGTCATATCAAGCATCAAACGAAGTCGGGAATATCAAAGGCCTTCCGAAACCTTTGTGCGATCCTTCAATCCATCAGTTCTCCTTCCGGCGTTCATATCCATCCTTACCGATCGAGTGATCCTTATTTGGGGCGTATCACTTTCACCCTAGTTGGACTCTAGACGCCACCCGTTATCGGTGTCTCATACAGGACTACAAACATGTTCATTGACTCGTTCTCATTTCAGATTCCTTATTTCTATCCCGCCGTTGAGCGGTCACCGAATTTACACGGCAATTCATCACATATCTCATTACTCATCATCATTCTCATTCACATTTCTCATTCAGATTTTCTCATTTTCACATTTCATTTCTCATTAACATTTCTCATTCTCATTCTCATTAACTCTAACTTGACCTTAACAAGTTCATTAGACGCCACCCATTCTCGGTGTCACACACATACTTCACTTTACATCCATCCAATCATACACACATACATGATACCAATTGTAAACCATGTACCACTTTCATTCATCACATCACTATTAACCTAGACGTGCATTTCTTTCTAGCATCCTAGATTTCATCATCGTTCACCATCAATCATCACATAACAAACATTCACACAAGTATCATTCATCATCAATCATCCACATCAACACAAGGCAGTTCATTAAGTCCTTTAAACAGTGTGAAGGTTCTTATGCAACATGATTCATTCATCTAACAACTTAACTCCCATTATGATCTATCAACTTAACTTTCAAACAAGGACTATCCAACCCCTAGTTCCAACATCAAACAATATAAAGGACATGAGAGAAACTGGGTTCGAATCACCTCACCTTAGAATAGATCTGAGATCTAGGGTTCTGGATCTGGAAACGAGAATAGATATGAGAGTATCTGAACAACGATCAACCACACACCGCCACACGTCCTCGGCGACCACCACCACCGCTCGCGGCTGCTCGGCGAGGAGAGAGGAAGATGACGGCGAGGAGAGAGAGAGAAGAGAGAAGCGGCGCGAAGAGAGAGAGAAAGGAGAGAGAGATCGCGAAGAGAGAGAGGAGAGAGAGACTCAACGGCTAGGGTTTTCGTCCCTGGGATTTCTCTGCAGAGCTCTGCTTCAGTTTGTGAATGAGAGAAAAGAGAGAAGGAGGCTCTCTATTTATAAGAAAAAAAAGGAAACCCTAGGTCTAAATCCCTAATGGGCCGTAGAGAAGGCTTTTCTTTTTAAAAAATTTTGGGCTTGGGTTTTGGGATGTTACAATTCTCCCCTTGTTATTCAGAATTCGTCCCCGAATTCAAAACTCTAACTTCGAAAATAACATCCCAAACCGAAACGAACTTCTTTCACACAACACTCATCAATCAAGGGAGGCACACAAGGCTTTCATACCTTACTCAGAAATCTCTTTAAAACCAACGAATAAATAGAATAAATACAATGGAGTAGGACTACAATAGTTTTAAAAGCTCAAGACATCTGCACAATCACAGACTGCCTTTAGAAATGCAAGACACCAACACTAAACAATAGATAAGAAAAGCGCGTGTCCTACTCCTAAGAAATGATCCTAGGATCTCAGCTAGTCACTACGATGTGGGGAAACGCGGTTGGCCTCGGATCTAGGACCAACTGTGTCGGGGTCATTAGCTGGGGATTCTAGATCATCCTCCTCTGACTCAGAGCCCTCAGATAGATCTTCCTCCTCCTCAGAACTGGTGATCGTTGCCGTCCTTGCAGCAATCTTCTCCTCCACTTCTGCTGCAAGCCCGACCATTCGCATCACCAAGGTAAACTCCAAAGGTTCCAAAAACCCACCAACTTAGCTTGAATGTCACTGCGGAGTCCCGACTTGTACACCTGGCACCACACATCAGCAGACTTCGGTTTGCACTTCTTGGCATTCTCGAGAAACTCCTCAGTGTACTGCAACACAGAACCCGATCCTTGCTTCATCTTGATCACTGCTTCACACTGGCACTTTCCGATAATCACTCGGGAAGAACCCTCCACCGCGCAAAGTGCTTACTGTGGGCGTCCACGCTTCCTCGAAGGTCCTCCTGTGGGCAACGGTTCAGGTCCCACTGCGGTCCTCGGCGTCAGTCCCCGTGGGCGACCCCTTCCCCTCCTTGGCGGCACCACCACATCTTCGGGCGAGAGCTGGAAGGTCGCATGGCCTTGCTCCAGGAGCCTCTGGTCGGCCATCCTCCGAAAGTGAGGCATCAACACCTTGTGTCTAACAGTCGCCTCACGTGGATATGGCAATGGAAATTCCCTGAACTTTTCTTCTGGCTCCGGGTACATGGGCTGCACCAGGTTACCATCCTCATCATGGTAAGCTCTCCGGGCATATGCAAGGGTACCTTTCGGTCTATAGTGCATACGCGGCATCCTCCACTCAATGTGATCCAGACGGGACATCCTGCAAGTAATTAGATCCGATCAGAACCATAATAGTAGTACAGATAGGTTGGTGGTTTTGAAAACATTTCAAACATCTTTATGAGCAGCATAAACTTTCACAAATCCTTTTTCAAAACTGAAATAGTTTTTCGAAAATGGCGGTAATGCCGATCCCTTAGGATAGTACTAAGGGATCTTGACCTAGGCTCTGATACCAATTGTAACACCCCGCTCCCCCGGGTCCGATCCGGGGTTAAGAGCATGGAGTTATGAACACGGGTCTACTCATTTTAGACCACCCAACGTGTCCGTTACCGGTCCCAGGAGTCATCGGACGCATATCCTTCGATCAAATACCAACCCAACCATATCCACATACTACTACTTACAGTCCTGCGCATAGGAAAATGGAAAGGAGGGTATGAGTAAATGGGTTACTCAGTGAAGTGGTTCTAGACCAGCCTCTCCGCATGAACTCTATACTACTTAATGCGAAACGAGAGCTGACTAGCCACTACAATCAATCATTCAAATGCATCATTCGTTATCATACAACATCATTTCCATACTTTTCTATCAACTTAGTGATCATACAATACAATGAACTCAGTCACTGCCACAACATAGATTCGACTCGACTCGATTCACACAAACAACTTGACTCGACACCAATCATCCTAGACGTAAGGACCTATTGCCGTGCAAGGACGTCCCCCCACTTGTCGGCAGATCCTGGGTGGTCTTACATGAACCAAAATATTATATAGCTGTCCACGACTGACATAACAAAGGCATATGCCCGTTTGGAATAGAAGTTTTTGGAAGAGGTAATGAAACATATGAGTTTTGATAACAAGTGGATTCAGTGGATTATGACATGTGTCACTACAGTGAGATTTTCAGTTTTGATAAATGGATCTCTTGAAGGTTTTATAACTTCAAAGAGAGGACTCAGACAAACAGATCACTTATCTCTTTACTTGCTTATCTTGTGCGTAGGAGTACTCTTGCATCTGATGAAGCAAGCTATGGAAGATCTATATTTAAGGGGAATCAAAGTTGCAAATAATGCTCCTTGAGTAAATCATTTATTTTTTGCTGATGATTCATTATTTTTCTTCTTAGCAAAAATAAACGCTGCGAAGAAACTCAAAGCAATATTCGAAAATATGAACCAAATTTCAGGTCAAGCCCTCAACCTTAGTAAGTCTTCTATAAATTTTGGTAGTAAGGTACTACCTGCCGTTAGGACTAGAATGAGGAATCTACTAAACATTCCAGATGAGGGAGGTATGGTAAATACTTTGGTTTGCATGTGCAGTTTGAAGCAAAAAAAGAGTGAGATGTTTGCTACAGAATTGACAAAATTCAGTAGCTCAAAGTTAGAAACAACGTCACTTATTTCATGGGGGGGGAAATATTTTTATCGAAATCAGTGGCTTCGGAAATGCCAATCTATTCGATTAACATCTTCATATTACCAAAATGTGTTTGTGATGAGATAAACAGAATCTTGGTTCAGTTCTGGTGGGGGTGCAGGAGAAAATAAAGGTCTTCACTGGTATGCCTGGAATGGAATCAGTGTACCTAAAAGAGAAGGTGGGCTTGGTTTAAGGGATTTTAAAGTTTTCAATCAAGCTTTGTTAGGGAAATAAGTCTGGAGAATAATGTAAAAGCCAACTTGTATTATGTCCAGAATCCCAACAGCTAGATACTTTCCTTAAGGTAACATATTGACTGCATCTTTGAAAAAGAAATCATCCTATGCTTGGAAATCGGTATTGTATGGTCGGGATTTGGTTACCAAAGAGATTAAATTTATTATTTGAGATGGATCTTTAGTAAATGTGTGGTCAGATCATTGGATCCCATATCACCTTCCAAGACCACCAAGACCGCTTATGGCAGGAGTACAAGACGAAAAGGTGAATGTATATTTTATTGCAAATGTTAGTGAATGGGATGAACAAAAGCTCAGACAGTTTTGTGGTACATGAAGATGTGGAAAGAATTTTGGCACTAAAGATAATCTCAAAGACAGTTTAGGATCTACTTGGATGGCACTATAATGAGAATGAGATTTACTCAACTAAATCAGATTATTGGCCAGGAACACATCTTCCTACTAATGATATCCATCACCAACTATTAATGTACCTCAACTAAAACACCGTATTTGGAAAACAAAGACGCAAAATTATCGTGATTGAAGATGTGCGAACGAGTCATGACCAAAGGGGTGCATATATATAATGATCGAAGAGGTGCGAATGGGTTGTGACCAAAGGGGTGCGAACGTGTCGTGACCGAAGAGGTGAGAACGTGTCGTGACTAAAGAGGTGCGAACGTGTCGTGACCGAAGAGGTGAAAATGTGTCGTGACCGACGGGGTACGAGCATGTCTTGGCCGAAGAGGCGTGAGCGTGTCGCGGCTGAAGAGTTTCGAACATGTCGTGACCTAAGAGGTGCAAACATATCGTGTTGAAGGGGTGTAAACGTGTCGTCACTGAAAGAGTGTGAATATGTCATCATCAAAAAGGTGCAAATGTACTATCACCAAAAATATGTGAATGATTGCAACTCTTGCTAACCATTGCAACTATTGATTTTAAAATTTGCAGCTCTTGACTAACTTTTGCAACTATTAGTGTTAACCATTAGAACTCTTTGCTAACTATTGCAACTGGTGGTTGCAACTCTTAGCTCTCTATATAAGGATTTGTAGGAATTGCCAAATGGATAAACCAACAGAAACCAATAGTTTGTTAGAGAAAGAGAAAAAGATTCATTGTTCAAAGATCATCCAAGATTTTTGAAGAAACGAATATAAATAATAAAGCTTCTTTTGTTTCTCTTGTATCTTAGTCTAGAACAAGAGTGAAACTTTGATTATCTTATCCTAAAAGCGGATTTCATGTAATCCAACGCTTAGAATAAGGTTGAAATACTCTTAAATAAAAGTGATATCGCATTCCATTTTAATCATTATCCGAGTTTATAATTCACACATCTTCGAGTCACAACTCAACTAAACAACAATCTAATAGCAAACCTATTTGTTCCACTGACATTATCATTTTTATTAGAAAATTTTCAAAATAAAATTTCAGTTTATCACAATTTTTTAAAATTTAATAGACAAGATATTCTTTCATTTATAACTCACGTCATTTAAAATTGTTTTAACAAATGATGTGTCTATCTCTTATAATCTTAAGTTGTAGATTTTATTTTACCGCTTACGTCATTAATTTATCATAGGGAAAAATTAACATCCGACTTTTAGTTCCTAATCGCTAATATATGGTTACAATATCATTGAAGAACTAGAGTATAAGATTATAGTTTCACAACAAGAAACGCGTTCATTCTTTAAAGAGTTGCATCTTTTCTAAAATTTATTTTTTATACCTTTTCATTGAATATTATTTTATAACTGAAAAGTTGTATGTTTCAAAAAACTTAATCACTGAACTCTTTCATAACAAAAACTTTTAAATATCAAAACAATTAAAACAAAAAAAAAACATGTTTATTCATTAAGGAGTTGTATCTTTCTACTTTGATGTATCATTGTACCTTTTCACTTAACCAGATAGAAAAATTGAATAGGTTAACAAATATAAACCCTTTTTGTTGTAAACATTTAGTATATAATCATTGTTAAAATAACATTGAAAACTTAATACTAATTAATAAACCTAATGATTCTGAAGGATTGCATAATGTTTTTTTACATCATGATAGAATCCTAGATAGACTCTAAAATCCACTCTGGAGGTGCTGCATCCATATGGACAACGAAAGACGGTTGTTGGCGAACACTTTGTGCAAGTTGGTCCGCCTTTGTATTCAGTGTCCTTGGTATATGAATGAGTTCTGAGTGGTTGAAACTTGTTTTGAGGAGCTTAACATCGTCTAGATAGTCTGCAAAGGCTGGCCAATCATCTGGTTCTGACACCATCTTCACTAATTGTAGGCATTCTGTAACAAAAGTAACATGAAATTGATGCAAATTCCTCATACACTGTAAAGCCCAAATAAAAGCTTCCATTTCCGCATGTAGTGGAGATAAACTCGCTCTTGTGTTCCTTGCTCCCATAAGACTATCAAAACCTTCAAGCGTACTATACCATCTTTGGCCTGAATAAGCATCCTTATCTTTCCATGATACATCCGTAAAGCACCATCTCCCAAAGATAGGAGGAAGGGGTCTATCTGACTCCTCTCCTATTGTCGTTATCTTTTGAGTAATTATGGTTTGGGTCTCAGTCCACAATGAACATTCCGTTGTTGCCAAGTCAAGGGTGACGCGAGGGTCGATATCCCGATTACTGAAAATTTTATTATTTCTCCCCTTCCAAATGTACCATAATATCCAAGCAAATTGATGTGTTTCCATTGTTGGGCGAACCCTCCAGAACAAGTGATCCATATTCCTAAAGAGCGATCTATTTGGGAAAATATCGGGATTCGATGGTATCTTCGACAACGCCCACACTTGTACCGCGGAAAGACATTCAAAAAATACATGGTTTATTGATTCCTCTTCTGCTCCACACCTAGCACACTGGGTATCCCCTTTAATTCCTCTAGCTTTCAGATTTTTCTTGACCGCTATACATCATGTGAGTAATTGCCAGAGAAATTGTTTCATCTTTGGAGGGCATCGAACCTTCCAATAATAAGCCTTTAAATCATCAACTGTAGGGCCATAGAATTCTTGTAAAGGTCCCGTATCCGGGTAAGCCCGTTCTAGTTGATATCCAGATTTCACTGTATATTTCCTATTTGTTGTAAAGTGCCAGCCATCCTTATCTGGCAAGGGAACCCTACTTAAAGGGATACTTTCACTACAAGAATACACGGACATAACGACTATGTAATTGGTAGTAATTTGGTCGTAAAAGGAACATTACGACCAAATTACTACCAAATCCGTTTGGTCGTTAACCACTAGTCGTAATACACATATAGACGTAATGTGTTCGTAATGTACGACCAGAGTCGTTGGTCGTAAGGTAGTCGTACATTTACGACTAATACACCTATTAGTAAACGAGACGTACAAATGTTGGTCGTAAAGTAGACGTACATATGAGTCGTAAGGTGGTTGCAAATATACGACCAATGAACATCTACGTAGATGTAATGTGGTCGTAAGCTTACGACTACATTACATCTTCAGTAGAGGTTCATTGGTCGTAAGTTTTGAGACTAATGTACAACATAACAGTTAATTTGTAAGAAATATTTTTGGTTAATTAAAATATTTAAATTTTTTTTTAAATATTAAAAATTTGATATTTGAAAAGAAAATATAGTGAATATCAATAAACCTAATAATATTCATATAAACCTAATAATATTCATAATATACATTCTGAATACAAAAAAATAAACCGAAGAATTAATTGTTTAGGTTCATCTCGTGCAAGAGATCGGAACTAGTCTGATCTGCATGTCTCTCTAAATCCGCCTGCTCTTCTGGAGTGGGTCCTGGGTTTAAGCTCCCACGTAGATTCTGCCACGCAGCGGCAACAGCCGGATTGAGGTTGGGGGTTGACTCTATCATGAGATCGCAAAAGGTTGCCATAGCCTTAAATTTGTTGTTGTGGTCGGCTATGACATTGTTGGCTGCTGCCAAATCCCTCCGAAGAGAGGACTCTTCTTCCCTTCTTGCAGTGTGTTCAGCTCTCGCCCTCGGGACATCGTTGACAGTTCCGATCCCAACTAAACGTCCCCTTTTCTTCGGGACAACCTTCAAAGAATAAATTAATTTTATTCACTGAATTAAAAATCTAAAATTCTATATTAACAGAAATTTTTAAAATCAAATATGTTACCTCCTCAAAAATTCTGTCTTGTTGGATGGTGGAAAGCTGGATGGGTGTACCTTCCGGATTTGCTTGCGTCATCTGAGTCTGCACATCTTGAATTCGAGCCTCTACATCGTTGTAGATCTTCTCTGCTACAGGATGCGAGAAAGTGCCATCGGCGTGCTGATGTATTTCCTTGTAAAGTCGGGCCAGCGATGGTGGTGCTCTTTCTTTGGCAACCTATATTAAAAAAATCTAATTAATTAAGCTCATGAGGCATTCAATACTTAATAAAAAGTAAAAAAAATCAAGTAAATACTTACAATCTGTAGAGCCCTCCCCGCGTGTGGAGTCTGTCCGGAAGTATGAGGTACCGGCAAGTTACCTTCAGCATCACGGGTCATCCGGACAGTCGCGCATTTGAGAGACCTCGTGATCGAGTCATGCAAATTCCAGTAAGCCTTCAAGCCATTCCAAATGTCATTGCTGAGGTAGGATTCTTTTGCATTGTCCCCTTTAACCCTCCACCTTTCCTTCCAATCCCCAACAATATTTTTTAGGCGTTGCTGAGCCTTCTTATAGAACCCCTCCTTCACATTTTCGTTCACACCGAGGGACCAATTCCATTTTTGCTACAAAATATTATTCATGAATTAAAATTATTAATTAAATATTGGATAAACTAATAAATTTTATATCAATAATAAATAAAATAATATTTAAAACTAACCGCAAAGCACTTGAACCAAGTGATGCGAATGTGCTCTGGTGTAAGAGACCAGTTCGGATGCGCTTCCCGGAAGCTTGCCCTGATGATATCACCAATGTTATGTCCCACACAACCGTCTGTTAAAAACCTAAAACATTTGAAACCATACATATATTTAGACCTGATTTTATTTAAATAATGGATATATATTAAAATAAATAATCAATTAATTAATTGACATACCAAAATGTGCCTTCAGGTCGATCGGGATCGATGATGTCTAAACCTTGTCGGCCCGGCATCTGGAGAATGTCTTCCACTGTATATCGTGCATATAGAAGATTTGGTGGCACAAGCAAATATGGATGTGGCTGTGCAGGAGCCGGAGCAGCTGCAGGACCCGGAGGCGGAGCATCTCCAGGAGGCGGGGCTAGAGGCTGATAAGGACGTTGCTGCTGTGGAGACTGCTGCTGTAAAGGCTACTGCTGTGGATGCTGGTGTAGAGGCTGATGATCATGATGCTGCTGATCTTGCTCATCGTGATGCTGTGGCGGCGGGTCGTCATATTGGAAGAATACAGCCGCGTCTTCAAACTGCGGATAATAGGAAGCTGGGTTTGGGTCGTATGGCGCTGGAGGCACATACGGTGGAAGTTGGCTGTCCGGGACAGTGCCCTAGCCCGATGAAGATGTGCCAGAGGTCGAAACTTCATGATTCGACGACGACTGTCCGAGAAAAGTACTCACGTAGGAGTTCCCGGGGGACGCGGATGACACCATATTCCTAATTATCTTTCTACCGCTCATTGCAATATCGTCAATTTGAAAAAATTTAAAAACACAAAGATGTTAATATAATTATAAACATATTCTAATTTCATTATAACATGACCCTAATCGACTACCACCCTAAACTAATTCCAAACCTAATCTAATCACCTAACTAACCACCTAAATTTAAAAAAAACATACCTGCTGGGGTGGCTTTTCAGTTGTTAGAGAGAGGTGAGAGAGCAACCAAGTTGCTTCGCCAAGGCGTTGTATATATAGAATTTTACGTAGGTCGTTAGGTAGTCGTAATGTTACGACCACATTGAAACTAATAGTTGTTAGGTGGTCGTAACGTTACGACCAACTTGGGACTAATAGTAGTTCAGTGGTCGTAAAGTTATGACCAATTAGAGTCCAAAAGCATTTACGACTAGATAGAGACTAGATTGTACGACCAATGTGGGACTAAAGGGGGACTAAAAGATGTTACGACCACCTAGGGACCACAAGTTTAATAAGAAAAGTTTAAAGAGGTTTATCAAACCTTTTGATAAACCTCGGTTTAACGGTTCAAATATTTTGATTGGTACAATTTTATCTCCAGAAAAATCTACCAGATGTTGAGGATTCATCCTAAGAAACGAAATTTCGTTTCTTAGAAGGAATCCTCAGGCATCTGATAGATTTTTGCGGAACATAATCTATATATCAAACAAAAAACTTTTTTTGTTTTTTTTAAAAAAATTTGTGGACTCAAAAGGCCTCTATTTATAGAAAATTCGAAAAGTGTTATGACCAATTTGTATCCACTGTCATACCCATTTAGTCGTAAAGTAGTAGTAAGTTTATGACCAATTAGCTTCCAAACCTATATGTGGTCGTAAGGCAGTAGTTATTTACGACCAATTAGCCTCCAAAACGTCTTCATACCCAAAAATCGAAACCCCAAACCTCAAACCCCAAACATCTAAAGTTACATACTCTACTTACCCCTAAAACTACAACGATTTCAAATAAGTTCATAATTTTTCAAACATAATTATTGATTAAACATTTTATTAGAATTAAACAGTACATAAACAAACTTGATCACTCGTCATCAGAAACATCATCCACATCATCATTTTCTTCAAATTCATCTTCGTTGGCTTCGTCCGTAATTGCATCATCTGGAAGTTCTTCATATCCCGGATTTTGTGGATCAACAAGTAAAATATGATCAGTAACTTGCTCAGGAACAGCTACTTCAGTTACGGCATCTTCTTGTAAAGGCGGTAGTTCATCAGATATTAATACTCGGCCCCAAGGTGTAACTTTTATAGCGGCTAACCAAGATATACATGATTGTCTGATCCTCGGGTATGAAATAAAACAAACTTGGTCTGCTTGCGAAGCCAATATGTAGGGTTCAAATTTGGTGTACCTCCGTGTAGAATTTATATCCACCACACCAAACTTGCTATACCAAACACCTCTAGTGACCGTGGGGTCAAACCAGTCACATTTGAAGAGAACACATTTCAGATTCATGCCGGGGAACTCCACTTCGATGATTTCTTGTAAGATTCTATAGAAATCTGTTTCACCTTTCACACATACTCCATAGTTCATTGTTGCTCGGCTATTTCCATATTCGTAAGTATGAAAAGTGTAACCTCATGTGAAATACATAGATGTTGTGGTGACATTAGCGACCGGACCTTGTATCAGTTCGTGTAACCACTGAGGATAACATGGGTCATCGAAAGCTACCTGGTTCGTCAACATATAGTTAAATATATAAGTGTTGGTATTTTCTTTTGTATATATATATATATAGTAATCATGTATACCTGCGTTTTTAACCACTTGACAAAGTGTTGGTCTTTTCTTTTGTTGAGATCATTGGTTGATATCCTTGGTATAGCTTATTCGACTTGGGCGACGAAGTCTTCTTCAAATAACTCAAGCTCCTCGCAGTTAAGGAGAATGTATGTGTGGGCACTGTGAGCGTTTTTTGAACTCGACCACCATACTTCTTTCACTTTTCCACCCAGACGTTCAACCTGACAGAATATGTCTGGAACATCTTCGACAACGTATGTCGGCATAACACCACCATCATCATATCTGCTCGTAGTCCTTTTACGTGTCCGAACTTGTGACCCAAAGTAGTACGAGGTGAAGTGAGATGTTTCCGCATTCAAACTCCCAGCAACTATTGAACCCTCCACCCTTGCCAAATTTTTTGCTTTCCCTTTCAAATGTTTCATAGCTCGCTCATAAGGATACATCCATCCATTATGAACAGGTCCACGAAGCAGTGCCTCATATGGAAGGTGGATAACTAGATGCTCCATTACGTCAAAAAGCTAAGAGGAAAAAATTTCTCCAAATTGCACATCAAGATCGGGATATTCTCATCAAGTTGTCTGATGACGTCAACAGTTAAGGTGCGTGCGCTAAGATCAATGAAAAAAGCTTTGATGCCTACAAATTAATAATATACATGCAAGCCAACATAAAAAAAAACATTTTCAAAACAATATAACTTCAATTATATATTTGTTACGTACCTGCCAGTGCTTCATGAATATTTTTTGGAAGCAACTCCGCTTTTGCTGCTGCTAACAATCTGAATATGGGAACATTCTTTTTTAATATGCAGCTCAATCCTAGAACATAATGCAGGCAAATCCAACCTAGAGTTTTTGTTATCTTTTGTCTTCCCGGAGACGTTCAACAAAGTATTGATGATGTTGTCAAAGAAATTTTTCTCTATATGCATCACATCAAGATTGTGGCACAGAAGTAGATTTTTCCAATATGGAAGTTCCCAAAATATAATTTTCTTGTGCCAATTATGCTGTGTCCCGTAACCATCAGGCATATTTGCAAGAGTATGCCAATTACCCCCCTATCGTGACTGTGTATAGTCCACCATAGTAATCAATATCATTCTCGATTTCTTCTCCAGATAAATATGGTGGAGCAGTGTCCCGTACAACTCTTTTTGCCCGGAACAATTTATTGTTCCTTCGGTACGGATGGTTAATGGGAAGAAATCTCCGATGACAATCAAACCATGACGTCTTCCTACCATTCTTCAGCTGAAATGCGTCTGTGCTTCCCATACAGTAAGAACAATCTACCCTCCCATGCGTCGTCCAACCTGACAACATCCCGTATGCAGGAAAGTCACTAATGGTCCACAAAAGAACTGTTCGCATTATAAAGTTTGTTCTTGTTGAACAATCATATGTATGCACGCCTGTTGACCATAAGTCCTTCATTTCTTCTATCAAAGGCTGTAGAAAGACATCGAGGGACCTCTTTGGATGCTTAGGACCAGGTATCGATATACTCATGAAAAGCATTTCCTTTTCCATACACATCTATGGTGGAAGGTTGTATGGTGTCAAGAAGACTGGCCAAAGCGAGTATTATCTTCCCGACATTCCAAATGGACTAAAGCCATCTGTGCAAAGCCCAAGATAAACATTGCGAGGGTTGCTTGCAAAATCAGGGTACACCGAATTCAAGTGTTTCCACGCTTTTGCATCAGAGGGATGATTGATCTCGCCTTCCTTCTGAGTATGTTTTGCATGTCATCTCATTGATGTTGCCATCTTCTCAGATTGATATAATCTCTTCAATCTATCCTTAATAGGTAAGTACTACATCCGCTGGTATGGCATCCTATTCTGTCCACGTCCTTGCGGTTTATATCGTGGCTTCTTGCAAAATTTACACTCTAACAATTCTGCATTGGCTCCCAAAATATCATACAGTTGTCTACACACACATCAATCATCTCCGAATGTAAGCCAAGACTATGAACCAGTTTTTGAATCTCATAATAAGATTCAGCACACAAATTATCTTTAGGCAAATACTCTTTAAACAACTCAGCCCATGCATCCGTACAAACTTCAGGTAAGTTATGATCAGTTTTGATATTCATCATCCTAGCTGCCAATGATAATTTAGAAAGACCTTCTCTACAACCTTCATAAATAGGCTCGTTAGCTGCTGCTAGCATTTCATAAAATCTTTTTGCATCCAAGTTAAGCCCCTCTACATTTTCTATCTCCTCTATTACTGATGTTGTTGTTTCACAAAATGCATCTGTAACCATATCATGCATCCTATCATGATCTACCATATTATCCTCTTGATGGTGACTTTCAGAAGGCACATGTGGTTCTCTGTTACGAATATTTACAACCTGTTTACTACTACTAGCTTCATTCCTATTATCACTCTCTCTCTGTGGTTAAACCAGATATAGTAATGCGGAGTAAATCCTCTATTTACTATATGTTTCCGGACCATTTCACTAGCAGCAAACTTCGTATTGTTGCATTTACGACAAGGACAGAATATTTTACATGTTTCCCGTGTGAGAGGCGTTTGTCCGGCCTGGTACATGAATATCTCTGCTCCGTTGAGAAATTCGTTTGTTACTCTTCCCTTTGAATCTTTATGCGCATACATCCAACTCCGAAGCTCATAGATATTTCCCAACATTTTTTCACTCTTTTTCGTTTTTTGTGCATCTTAAGAATGAGGGAGAAGATCATATTTATAGGGAAAATTTCGATTTTGGTGAGTAACTAGATTACAACGAATTTACGTTTTTTCATAACATAACTAACAATGTACAACTACAGCAGTGTTAATTGGTTGTCAGTTGGATGCCAGATAGTAGATGTAAGTTAGTCGTAAACTTACAACTAGATTACGACTAAATCCAAATTTGGTCGTAAAGCAGATGTAAATGGACGTCCACTTTACGACTAAAAATTTTAGTAGTACATTTACGACCAGATGACGTCGAAATGTTTTTTGATCGTAATTTAGTCGTAATCGAGACGTAAATTTACGACCACACATTTGTGGTCGTAATTCGTCGTCGTTATGGTCGCGTTTTCTTGTACTGTTTCTATAATCTTCACATCTTGTGGGTCAACCAACGTCCTGATCACAAGTGCGTGAATTAACATTGATGAGAGAATCCACTGTAAGGTCGGGATAGTTATATTGTGAGTTACAATTTGCTGGTCTCGGGCGAGTGGATGGGAGCCAAGGGTCATTCCATACTGAAATAGATGATCCCGATCTCACCCTTTTGATTAGTCCTTTGCTAACTAGAGATCTAGCAGATATCATACTTCGCCAGCCATAAGATGGCGATGATTTAACCAGATCCAGGGGTGAAGTATTCCTGAAATATCGGGTTTTATTGACTCGAGCAAACAACGAATGTGGTTTGTCAATCAGTCTCCATAACTGTTTTCCAAGCATTGTTGTGTTAAAAACATTGAGATCTTTAAAACCCAGTCCTCCTGAGTCCTTGGGTTGACATAATTTGTCCCATGATTTCCAGTACATTCCCCATGTATTACCCCCTGAACTCCACCAAAAGTTTGCTACTGCACTCGTTAGTTTTTTTGTTGTGGCCTTGCTTAGACGGTAGCACGACAAGACGTGATTTGGTAATGCTGTAATCACTGATTTGATGATCACCTCCTTTCCTCCTTTTCAAAAATATCTAAAAGTCCATCCATTCACTTTATTGCTTAGTCGGTCCTGAATGAAACCGAATACTTGTGTCTTAGAGCCCCCCCCCCCCAGACTCTCTAGCATCCCTAGATATGATCCCGTTCCACCAATATTCTGGATTCCCAAAATTTCTCGTAAGTCTTGTCTAATACCTTCATCGATCCTATGACCAAACTGGATGGATGACTTCTGGAAATTTATCAATTGACCCGAAACAGCCTCGTACTCCCTTAAAATCCTTAGAATGGTTTGGCATTCCTCTTTTTGTTCTTTGAAAAAGAAAAGACTATCATCCGCAAAGAGCAGATGTGAAATCGGGGGACATGCTCGTGCAACTTTTATACCCGTTAACTGCTTTTCCCGCTCTGCTTTTCGAATGTTTGCTATCAATACCTCTGTGCACATAATAAATAAGTATGGAGAAACGGGATCCCCCTGTCTCAAGCCTATATGCGGTATAATGTGTCCTCTCGGCTGACCATTTAATAAAACGCGGTATTGTACCGAAGTAATACATTCCATCATGAGCTGAATCCAATGTGGGTCGAAACCCATCCGTGCAAGTAAAGCCCGAATGAAGGGCCATTCCACCCTATCATAAGCTTTGCTCATATCTTTTTTTATTACCATAAACTTATTTTGACATGAGTTATTTGCTCTCAACCCATGAAACATTTCCTGGGCTATAAGGATGTTATCTGAAGTTAAGCGCCCTGCCATGAAAGCCGATTGTGTTTCCGAAATAAGTTTAGGGAGGGTCGTCTTCAGCCGTTGACATAATAGTTTCGATATAATCTTGTATCCCACATTACAAAGACTTATTGACCTTAATTCTGTCATTCTGGTAGGCCTCTCCGTCTTAGAGATAAGACAAATATTTGTACAGTTTATCCTTTCATCCAGCCTTTATTATCGGCCAAGAATGTTGAAAAAATAGTGCCGTCATTCCATCTGGTCCCGGTGCCTTCTCCGGATGCATCATGAAAAGCGCTTTCCTAACTTCCTCCTCTGTAACCTTCCTGAGTAACCTTTGATTGGCCTGATGAGAAATGGTCGGTGTAATCTCATTTAGAAAATTCTCAAATTCCGTTGGTGATGTTGAACTGAAAAGTTCATCAAAATAGTCCACTGCTACTTTTTCAATTCCCTTATCCTCTGTTATCCAATTACCTTCTTCATTATGTAATCCCACGATCCTATTGCCATCCCGACGTTGTTTGGTAAGTGCATGATAGAACTTTGTATTCATGTCTCCTGATGTATTCCACATAGTCCTGCTTTTTTGTTGCTGGTACTCTTCCTCTTGTAATTTCCGAGAGATATCCATTATTTGCTCTTGGGTTTTATTGTTATCCATTTGAACTTCTTCTAAAGCTTGTTGGAGCTCGTTTATTTTTTCCCTCCCATAGGGTGGGTTGTCCTTCCGCAATTTCGCTATTTCATGTCTGCATTTTTTTTGTAACAAAATCAATAGGACATGAATCCAGATTCGTCCATCCCCGGCGTATCGAGTCCATGAAACCATCTTTCCCTATCCATCTTTTATCAAACCGGAATAGACTTCGCCTTTTAACCACTATATCTTCCATAATGGTCACTGTGGGTCGGTGATCTGAGCCTATCATACCCAAATATTCCGTATAGGAAAATGGGAAAATATTGTGCCAGTCTTCATTTGCTAGAGCCCGATCAAGTCTACATCGTATAATTTCCTCCCTCTGCTTACTTGCCAGGACATTTTATTGCCTATGGTTGGAAACTCTAATAAACCACTATTCTTGATCATGTTATTGAAAGGAAAAACAAGCCCGCACTGTGTAACGAGCCTCCATGTTTCTCATGATTGCCAGTAATTTCATTCAAATCCCCAATTATGAACCATGGGTCCTTTCGTGCTAATCCATATCTCGTCAATCTCTCCCAGACTTGATCTCTCAATTTCCAAACTGGATCCCCATAAAAAAAAAGTAAGAAAGACCTTTTTCCCCAGTGCTATAGCTTCCTCATCTATCATTCGGTTATTAGAGAAAAGAACCTGGACTTGGAATTCTTTATTATAATAAAGAGCTAGCCCTCCACTAGTCCCGATCGGATCCACCGTAATCAAACTGTCATATCCGAAATGAAACTGAAGCCCTTGTACAAAACCAAAATCTTGTTTCGTTTCTGATAAAAATAGAAAATCTGGCTTATTTTTATGTCATATTTCCTGAAGATAACTGATAGTCTTCTTACTTCCCATGCCTCTGCAATTCCAGATTAGGACTTTCATAAATTTAAATGTGGTGTAAACTCCTTTGAGTCATGTGAATGGATTTGATGAGACCCTAAGTATATACCGATCCGACTTATTTTCCATAACGCCCTAAGCCATAGTGAGGCCCACCATTCCCACATAAATTGTCGAGGCGCTGATCGCAGTAGATTTCGATTATTTGTTACTTGCACTACTAAGGTCCATTTCCGAAGTTTAAAGAAAACCAACAAGCCTATATTTTGTTGTAAAGGCACCATTGCATTTTTTCCTTTCCATCTCCAACCTATTTGACACACCCTGCTAACCCGAGGACACCAATATCGCCATCTGGTTTGGTTTAAAGAGACCAACTCAAAATTCCAGAGAATTTTCCCCGATGAGACCAAATGAGACCAAGGTCTCAAGAGCTTTGCACCAACAACCAAGATATTAACATGCCTGCATACAAACCAATACCAGTCTATCTCCCATATATAAATAAAATTGCTACTATTAACCAGTAGGACACTCCAAACCTGATAATTTAAGCACCACTAAACCAAGTAGTAGATATTATTTGTTGGTGTGGATTCATACACCGACCATCGTTCCATTGCTTCACATTTGATTATCAACTTTTTGCCTTTTACATATAATCTCTTTTTCTTTTCAACCAGATAATACCTATTTTCCTTCTCATCTCCAATATGTATATTGTTGGGTTGTGATAAATGGTTTAATGAGACCATTCTTCATCCATGTCAATGGCCTAATTTGGATACCAAATCAAGCCAACCTGTTGAGAGAGAGTCATATGCAAGTCATATTCTGTCCAACACACATTGAGTATACAATTTACCATCGCCTGCGACATTTAACCTATTTACCACCAGCGACCATGAATTTAAAGTTGACCAAGTTTCACAAAGCCTCAAACAACCAAAACCAAAGCCCCCAAAACAACCAAAGATGCAAGTATTATTCCATAATCTGATCTTTAACAAAAGACCCACCAAACACCAGAAACACATAATGATAACCAAAGAGATATACTCTTGAACTATAACAAAGAAAATCATACTCAAAACACTTATTGAAACATAAAAGGAAAAACCAGAAATTAAAACCGTAAACCACTTCTGCTAGCTCTCATTCTTCTCGATATCCTGCATACAATTAATTTGGTTTTGGTAAACCAGCTTTAGGATTCAAAATGCCCTTGTCCTCCAGCTGTCTTGAGCTCTCACCATGACGGTTTCCAGGCTTGTTGAGAATGCATTTACGAGGTGAAATTAGACCCTGCACCAGTCTCATTTTTGTTGACCCACTCACATTCACCGAAGGTTTGAAAAGGTTCCTCCTCATCCCTTGCTTCTTCCCTTTATGCTCTCCAGCCTTATATCTTATTTCTTTATCCTCTTCTTTACCACTCTCGAGATCAGCCTCCACTATGTCTCCTTCTTTACCCTCTGTGTCACATTCCTCATCTGTAAGATTCTGAAAACTATCCTCTGTCTTTTCAACACCATCTTTCTCCAAGTTTCCAGTAGCCTCCTCCATGACATATCCTCAATAGGGGCCACATCCTCCTGATTTTCTATCACCTTCTTCTCTGTTTCTGTCTTTTTATCCGAGGAAGAGGATAACAAAGATACCTGAACCGGTTCAGCTTGAGTGTTAAGAAGCTCAGCCTGAAACTCTTTAGAAGCCTGGTCTGAATCCTGCTCTATCCTCTTCTCCTGCCCATATTCCACGTCTTGATGCAAGATTTCACTCTCTTCTCTTCTTCCCTGCTTTGCTTTTAGGGGACTTCGGTCTCTTCTTTGTCTCCAAGATCTCCCAGTCTCATCCACAGGTGTATCAGCCCTTACACTTTCATCCCTTGTCCTTCTATACCTCGAGGTTCTTTCCTCTTCATGCTGATTCCTCCGGTAATAAGCCTATTTCTTACTTTCTCTTTCAGCCACTTTGATCCACTTGTTTTCATTATCTTCCACCATCTTACCTTTTTTCCTTACCAGCATAGTCACCACCCTCTTTTTCCACCTGATTTCCATTGCCATTTATGACTACTCCTTGTAGCTCCTTGCTCGATCGTCTGCTCTTCCACCTGCCGTCTCCCTGGACTCTCTTTTCTTTGCAGTTTTGTTCGGGTTCAGAGGACATCTCTCCAATTTATGGCAGTGATTGAAACAGAGCTTACAATAGCCAAATAATTTCTCATATTTCAGGGATACCTGAGCCTCTTCCCCATCATGGAATTCTCCTCCTTTGAATCGATTGTGGTATCAAAGGTCAGCTCCTTGTAGCCATCTACTGTCACCTGGACTCTCCCATAGTCTAGGTCCACTGCCACCGTTTTACCAATCCCATTGCCTATACTTTCAAATGTTTGATAGGCCAAAACTCCAGCGGGATACCCAACATCTTCACCCAAAACGTAATCTCTGAAGGGTATGTATGCGCCATCCTTGGCTGCCACCTAGCTAGGGCCAACATCCAGAAATCAAAGTGGAATGGCTGCATACTCAAGACTGTCTCGATATCTTCCTCCTTCTCAAAATCAAACTGAAATTTCCCAAATCTCAAATCCGCACCAGCAACCCTCTCTTCCATTTTCCAGATCTTAGGCAGTGTCACCACCAGTTCCTTGATGTCTTGTTCCTCAGGGTTCATGCATCTCCCGATCAACGTCTTGGAGTAACTCTTGATAAGAGCCGTATTGTCGAAGTGTGGAACAGAGATCTTCAGCCTCTTTCTGGTTCCTTCCCCACTCTCTGCTGACTTGTTAACCAACATATTCTGAGCCATGAATGAAAGTAAAAGCCAATAAGCTATAGCTTTGTGAAACGAGAGCACAGAAAATGATATGAAAGTGATAGTATTCTGCTTAAACTCCAGATCCCTTTTATAATAGTCATGCTCGCCTTTCTCCCCAAGTCTCATATCTATTCCATTATGAAGATATCCCCAATCTACGATGTTGAGAATCAAATTTCGATATTCAATCACCAAAAACTAAATCTTCAGTATCGCCTACATGTTTTTAATATCTTTTTGCTTATAAAAAATTCTAATAATCTTATTTTCATCTTCAATGCCTTTATTTTTAACTATATATTTAGAAAATATATATATGTTGTCATTTTTTTTTGAATTTTAATATATATATATATATATATATATATATATATATAAACTTTAAAATAATATTAAAAATTTAATACTTTTGAAGAATTGCATCACTTTGGCATTAGCGTTTTGAATATCTTTTATTATAATAAAGTTCTAATAATTTTCATCTTTAATGTTTTATTTTAAATATATCAGTTATATAGATTTTTAAAATAAACATATATTTTCATTTCTTAAACATTTAATAGGTAATCATTTAAAATTAATATTGAGAGATTAATAATAACTTTCCCCCATGATTTCGCAGGGTCTATATCCTAATTTTATTAAAATCAACCCACACCCGAGATTAGAACGGAGAAGATGAAGAACTTCTCAGGTTATGGATTGATAAACACAACAAAAACAACATCGCCCAACGCGAAAAAAATATATTTCGACAAGCGGAAAACGACAAAATCGATTTTATGATCGAAGGATATCTTACAAACGAAAAGAAATCATTTCATCCTTTTACAAAAATTGTGTGGTAAGAAGGATGAAACGAGAGAGAGATTTCTTTCTTTTTCTATCTTATCTTTGGTCACGTTATCTTGACATTTAGGGGATGTTATTGAATATAGAATTTTAATGAAATTAGAATCAAGTAAAATTAGATTTTGAGTGTATTTGAATGGAACTTAATGATTCCACTATAATACGTGTGCACTTTTTTGTCAATATTCTTTCATTAGCTACTTGGTATTTAAAATAGAGTATAAAGATTAAATATAAAATGGCTCAACCCAACAGAAATAGCGTACATTTATTAACATGTGGAAGCCATTATTAAGATTTCTGCAACGTGGAAATTAATTGGTTGCCTTCTCATGCACATGAACTTGATTCCCACCGCCATTAAGAGAGCGGTTCACCGGCGAGTCTTTTCTAGTCAACCACCGCAGAATCTGAGAGCGCTTTACTCTTTAATCTTGTAGTCCATAATTGAGCAAGATTTTCACAACCGCCGTGACTATATGAAACATAGAGGTTTTGGTTCACTGTGAAGAACATCGGAGGAAAATTGAGTCATCTCAAAATTAGATTCTTTGTTAGACCGCAACCAAGGTTCCAACTCTCATGAATCTGCTTCAAAAATTGACTCAATTAATCCATCAAACTTAACTTTCTTTCATCTGAGATGCTCTGCCATAACATCGTAAAAGGCTGATTTTATAAAGCAAAGACTGATTCTCTTAGAAAGAGATTGGAATGAACAGTGAAGAAAACATATGAGTTGTAATCAATCAAGATTAAAAGAAGAACAAAGTAAAAGACTTTGATTTAAAAAATTTATTCAATTCCAATCCCAATCGAAATAGAAGATATTAAACTTGAAATATCATCAATTGAAGATTGGAAAGGCACTCCAAAATCATTAAACGGGCATAACAAAGTCTTCTAAAACGAAAGTAAAATCGGCAAATCCGAAGATAAAGTCGGCTAACCTAAATCCAAAATTATTCAAATTGATCGAAGCTATATTACAACAACAACAACAACAAAAACAATCCTCCCTCAGAAAGATCCAAGATTGATAAGGGAGAAGGTATTGATTGAGAGAGAATTCTCTCTATAAAGGTAGAGAGAGAACCCTTCTCATAGTATGTGTGCACTTAAGGGCACATCCAATGGTATTTTATAATTTTTACTCTAAAATAGAGTAACTCTATTATAAAGTTAGATTTGCTCCAATAGTTTACTCTATATTAGAGTAACTCTATAATAGAGTGAAATATAAAGTAACTAGGGCAGCTTAGCGCTACGCACGGGATTTTATGGATCGATTTTTATAAACGACATAATTTTGTGTAAATTTTATGTTATGTTAAGTTGGATGTGAGTATGATTATGTTTTTTCACACCAAATTTCAGTGATATTAATAAAAATGATCCAATTATTAGTATTGTTGTTGGTTTAATTCAAAATTGTAAATTGTTTTAGTGTTTTAAGTATTATAACTCAATAAAATACAAAAAACAATCGAATTCTATCAAAAGAGATGAGTTAGAGTTTTCAAATACCATTGTATATTTTTGTGATGGTTTATAAAATAGTGGAGAATGAAGTTTTAATTTAGATGAACTCTCAGTCGAAGTTATTATAATTTTTTTGGATAATGTTAGTAATTTCTATTATTATCAATTATTATTGTTTTTGGTATTTAAGTTATAATGAAGTTATTATGGTTATTTTATATATTTTTACATAATTAATTACTTTGAATAGCTGAGTAAAGAAGTAAAATTTTTGGCCTTTTTAATTTTGTTTATGTGATGTTTTTGGTTATATTTGCCTATGTATTATGTAACTAATCGTACTAATAAGTTTATTTATAAGAAAAAATGAATAAATTATTAAAAAAAAAATTAAAGGCCAAACGGTGGCAAATGTATTATTATAAATAGAAAAACTGAGCTTATCATTTATCCAAATTTAAACACTTAATAAATCTTCAATTTAATTTAGAAATATTAATTCATTTGTATGTTGTTAATTAAAAAATACATGATTTTTTCTTTCTCGGTTCTAACATAATCCTTTGTGATTTAGAATAAATGTATGTTTCTGCGAAGTTAACATGGAAACATGCAAGAATGTAGGTAGATGGTTAAGGGTGCAAGTGCAGCCACTCTTTTTCAAATATATATATATATATATATATATATATATATATATATATATATATATATATATATATATATTATTTAAAATGATATATATTTCTTTTATTCAAAATTTTAATAGGTTTATAAGAATAGGTTTATAAAAATTTTAATCGCCGATAATCCATTTAATAGTTACATGATTGATAATTTTTTATAAGTTTTAATTTTGAAAAAAATATTTTTGTAGTAATAGTTGAAATCATAATTGTTGGTAATACATGATAAAAGAACTTTTTGTTTGAGTACAAGTTATTCATTGTTTTTGAAAATTCAATGTCTCAACAGCTTTTGTAGTTAGCTAATGAAATTCCATGAAATGAATTTTTTTCATAGGGTTATAATAAAGGACAGTAACTTTGATTTGTAAAGTCTTAAAAACTTTTACATGACTCCAGACAACATAACTAGCTTCTAATAGTTTTATATGTTTATTCAAACAAAAAATTATGCAAAATTATGAAAAGAAATAAGAAGAAACAGAGAATAAGAAGGAATATATAGAAAATGGGAAGCACAATAATTTCAGATAAGTCAATCACTAAATGAGAACATAGCTACTTCAGAACAAAAAAAATTTGAGAAGAATTAAAACCTAAAATATAGATGGTTGTTAAAGTATAAAAAAGTAATAATTATGTTTTCTATTTAATATCTACTTTATACATCAATTAATTTAATAAAAGAAATTTAAGTGGTTAAAAAGGAAAAATGATGCACATTGCATCAGATTTTATTTTGTTGTCATCCTTGTTAAATAAAAAAAATGCAAATAGAAGAGAATCGAACTACCAACATAAAGACCACAAGTATATCTACAAACCACTATGCTACATGGACTTAATTGCTCTTTAGCGCCCCTAAAATACCTATTTTTGTTGGCTCCCCTAAAATACTTATTATTGTTGGCATCCAAAGCCTTTGTTTCATGGGCTTTAGCCCAGAGCCGAGCTTGTGTGTACCCACCGGAGATTTGGTTATTCCCCCTTAATTCTATACAATTATGATGTTATCCTTTTTATTTATTTAATATATACTAAAAAATTTCCCACTAATACTATGTTCTAGATTCGCCCCTGCATGGAAGGCCTCCAAATTCCATTTGCTAAGCAATACTTTGTTCCATTTTGTAAATGTTGTTACATCTACTGCAAGCATCTGGTATGTTCCATATGTCATATATTTTTCTAGAAGTGTTACTAAATTTAGTAAATTGTGTTTCTTGTACTTTAACTATCAAATAACGTGTGTTTAGTATTCTGATCTCTCATCAGATTTTAATTTCGGTTTGCCGATCTTTTGTTCTGTTGCAGAATAAAGTCCGATTCAATTCAGATTTTTGTTGTTTAAAAGCTTTCTCCTTCTCTGTTTCTTCAAAACTATGTTGTGTGATTTCAAAGTTTGTTTTATCTCTCTTCATTCGCAAGCTTAGTTCTTGATTCAGGATGGGTATCAATCTTTCACTATGGAACAAAAGTGAAGTCTCCTCAAAGATCAAGACCTATGTTTATAATAGACTAAGACGATTAACCAAAATCCAGATGAGACAGAGCTTTCTTTAATGGAAAGCGTTCCGGCAAGATTCTGATTTTGATTTATCTGAAGCTATTCTTGGACTAAACATTAGTGATTGGGGAAGACAGCTTTGTGAATCAACTGAGGTTAAAGGAAGAAGGCAGAAAGCAAGCAGACTCAAAAGAGACGTGATTGAAGATTGACGTTCGCCAGTGATGATATTCCGGCACTGCTATCGCTCATCTCGTTTCTTGAGAAACAAAGCCACGAAGGCAGACATGTGTTTTTTCATGCATCATTCCTATCTCTGTATTTTGGGGCTTTGTTTTGGGTTGAATGTATTTATATTGAACTTTGTCTGTTTGTTTTTTTAGCCTTCAGATTTTAATATAAAAAAAAGTTGACAAAAAAAACACTATCAAATAACGTAAAGGAAAGGTTAAAATCTGAAGATGGAAACATCTAGAACATGAAAACATCTAGAAATGAAAATAGTCTTTAGTTGTAATACGTGCTTATAATATAAGTTTAAAGTATAACTTCTTGTATCTGAAAGAAACATTTTGATTAAAATATTGTGTCTCGACACATGTGTGACCACGTCGATCTAATATGTGGGATAATTACTTGTCCAAATATTTTGTAAAGTTATTTTCTCAGTTTCATAAGATAATTTGAATATATAATTTTATTTGTTATGTTATTGGTTAGTGTATTTTGATAGATTTAGAAATTCAAATTAAATATAATGTTATTGGTAATATAATTGTAAAATACATATTGAAATCATATATTATTAATGTCATGATTTATAAATTTAAATCAGTGTTATTCAAGCATACAAATTTATTAATAGATTTGATTTCATAATAGATTTAAATATATATATATATATATATATGTTAAGATATAGTATCTCAAATTCGAAGGTAATCCGGAAAATTTTCGGATTTGTAAATATTAATTGAAATTCGTTTGTTATATTTGAAAATATGTATATTTTGTTTGGATTTGTAAATACTATTCAAATTTCTGAATCAATAAAAATACATAACCAATAACACAAATAATAATATATTTTCTTTGGAAAATTTTAAATGTATTGGACTATTAAATCATGCAATACTATGAAAAATAAATTTGATCAAAAATTCGTACAAAACTATTTTCATGTATGAGATAAAATATTGTTACTAACCAAAAATTATAGTTTATTAAATTATCACCTATTAATGTTATTTAAAATAATATTTTAATTTTAGATCGAACTTCAAGATTGCTCTTCCCGTTTCTATTGCATCAACTTTTGAAATAAAATGCAAATTAATAAAGCAAAGATGAGTTGACTCTTCTTTTATAATGTAGACTTTTACATTTATAAAACAAAGCTTACTCAATCAACTTCTTTGCATCAGACACACTTATGTGAGTTGTTTCTAGGATTTGCTTGTGGGTTTAGGTTTGTTCAGTTCCATTAGACAGTTTCTTCGTCTTTGACTCTTCTATTATTCTTCCATAAATTTCCTCTAAGCTCACTCAATCATCATGGATCTTTCTTTACCTTATATTCTTCTTTCTATTTTCTCAACTCTTATTCTATGTGTAACTCTTCTTCTTTAGCCTTCTCAGTGGCTTCTGCAAGTGTTTTTTGCTTCTTCCTCTCCAAGTTTACCTTCTCTATTCTCTAGCTTCCTCGATCTCAAAACAACTGCTTCAACCCTTGTATTGGCTTCTTCAGCATCATAAGCACGCTTGTACTTGCCCCAGCCTTTGCTTGCTCTGCGTCGTCTTGAGACTTCTGTAGCTCTTCAGTGAATGATTTTGCTTCACTGTGACAGTGAATGATTTTGCTTTATCAGCATTTGAGTTGCTTGCTGCAGCTGCTTCGCTAGCTCCACTATTTCCCTTCTGGCGTCTTTTTCCTTGGACTCGGAAATAGCTATTTTCATTTCTATCTCAGCTTCTAGAGAAATAGCCAATAAATATGGCATACCTTCTCTTTGTTATACGGCCAATCCATCACTCGCTAGCAAAACAAACCTGGATAAACAAAAGGCAGTGTTTACTAAAAGCATGAGAAATGAAACTAAAAATCATCTTTTTTGGGATTTCATTGTTTTTTAAATATATGTTAACAAAACCATAAATTCCGAATGATCACAATATGCTTGATTCTATGGAGGGACATCAAGAGAATCTAGAAATTATATCTTCTTTGAATTCTCTGCAAAAGGCAATCATAAGTTATCAGTATCCTGAAACACTAACATCTAACAAAGTTGTAGTTTTATGACAATACAATGAAGCATCTCTCTCCCACCAATCATCAAAGAGTATGCAAACCTAAAGCCAATTGAAGCATAAACCTTAAGATTAAAACTTGGGAGAACTATAAAGTAGACCTTTAATTTTGGGGTGACTTTAACAGCAACCTCTAGTTCTCTTTCTTGAACTTAGGCAAGCAGAGAAAGTGCAATAAAAATGACCTCTCCCGATCTCTTCTCCTGACTCCCATCCTACTCTAAAACTGCATACCTCTGAATTCAGAAAACATAATGACAACACGTTAGTTTGTAGTGACTAAAATAAAGAGAGCCCAGCAAATTATTGTACAGAACATAACAGCAGCAAAATCAGACATTTTGTTTTGTTGGGTAGAACTTGTAGCAGTTTTGGAAAATAGAATAAGAATTTCCTCACTATTTAAGATGAAGATGTATTAAGACACACCCCTCTGCGAACTGCTGTTGACGGTTAGAATGGGAGGTGGAAAAGTGTTTGGTTATTCAAAATATACCTTTATGTGTTCAAAAGTTTCTGAAAGCAAACCTTTATTTCCACCATGCACGCAGAAACAGACCCGGATATGATTAGATTTTTAAAATAGATCTAATGCGATGGAGAGATATAAACCAAGCAGCCGGTTTAGTAAAAAGATTTATGAACAAACAGGTGTAAACGAAAATACCTGCGAATCGAGCAGTAGCATATCCACTCCCATGAGGTCCCCACCACGACGGACATTCCTGGCCTCCCAGAAACGAAGCAGACGAACATGGACGGTGGAGGAGCAATGGCCGTACTGCAAATCGGAGAAAAACATCGAAACATTAGCCATAACTCAAAGATTTAGTGTATTATAGATCGTTGAGCGGAAGAGGGTATGAGAATCAGAGCAGGGAGGCACACCTTTTTATAGTAGATTATCCACAGCTTTCAAAGATCTGCTAGCACATTGAATGGAAGACGTGGGAGATGGAGTAAAAAAGAGAATTAAATCATTAACTTTGTAACTCCTACTGATAATCAACAGAGGATTCGAAAGATCGGGCAGATCAAAGTAGAAGAAAGGAGATCGGTATCAAGGGAGAGAAGAGAAGCCGACACCATATCAAAACCCTACAACAAAACACTGCGTTTCATGCTACTTGTGGGAGTATACGATGCGTTTTGAATAAATTGATAGGTGGCAGGTCATGGTTAAGCTATTTGATGAAGTGGATTGGAGGAGAAGAGAGACATGGTCTTTTTATAATAATAGATGTTGTTTTTTACTCCAAATATAGAGTGAAAGATAACATTCTTCTATATTTTACTCTATTATAGAATTACTCTATTATAGAGTAAACTATTGAAACAAATCCAACTCTATAATAGAATTACTTTATTTTACTGTGAAATATGAAGAAATTATAGAATACCATTAGAGATGGTTATAGTCGTGATTCTTTTAATAATTGCTATGAATTTTTTTTGTGTCCAAAAATCACTAACCTTTTTAAAAAGATAAAATAATTACGTTACTAAACATTTAACATTTATACGAAGATGGAGGATTTTCACGGTTTTCAATAACATACTTTGGTGTTGCTAAACGTAGATCACCAGGATCCAGATATACTAACAAAAATTCAAGAGACACCCCACTTCAATTAATCCGGTTAACCATGGAGCAAATCATATCCATAATCATTTGTTTGACATCAGGAAACAATAGCAATCTCAGTCAGACCCAGAAGTGAGAAAATAAAATTAATGGAAAGAAGAACATCAACCGCAAACACCAAGATTATATTTCTTTTAAAAACAGAAGTGACCTCTTTTCGGACTGATGAATCTGCCAGACTGACTGATAAATTAGTAGCGAGTTTAGTAGGAATAAACCAATTGTCTTTCCTTCCCTACAATCATTATAAAGATTGGTTCAGCTTATGAAATACTTTGCTTTATCTCCTTTTGGTAATGAAAAAGATAACAAAAATGGCCTAACCTGTTGAAGCTTGACTAATCCCAAGTCCGCAAGGTCCTTAAGTGTAGTATAGGTCCCGTGAAAAGAGAAAAAAAAATCTGAAAAAATTCTAAAATTCAAGCCAAAGCGTAAGATTTTGTTTATTCTAATTGTTCATATAAAAGTACATAAAATTTTATTAAAACTAAATTCTAACAAAATTCAATTGAAATTGAATAACGGGTGATTTTAATGCATTTTATATTTCATCTAACAAATACCCAATTTAATAAAAGTGAATTTCACTAAAAATTTAAATTCCATTTAATTCTTTTTTTTTGTCAACTGAATTTCCATTAAAGAAAAATAGTCACAAGGGCTTACAAGAGGAAATAGTCCATAAACAAACAAGGCCCAACAAAAATACATAAAATTTTAAAATCCAAATATGAAAACCAACTCAGATCCTAAAAGAGCACGTGTTCTTGCCCCAATTTATTGACAAGACACGTAAGTAGGACACGTGTGTGTCATACGGAGCATGCCGGAGAGACTCCTCCTTTACTGTTCCACCATCGGATATACTACGCCACCGTTCCGCACATCGGAGAAGCTCCTCCACCACCGTTCACGATCGTCGGACTTTATATTTCTCCTTCTGTTTCACCATGTTCTAGTTTATAACCCTTACCAGAACCTCCTCCGCCTTTCATCATTGCTCGTAAATGAATATCCTCCATCTCCAATTGTTAATCTAAGGATTGCTCAATCAGATCCAAAAGTAGATCCTTTGTTTGGACCGTTCAATGAACGCCAAACTTTACTGAATCACTTTTGAGATGGTAGAGATTAATCCTTCATTCTTCTCTTCCTTTCCGTAACGAAAGCTTTACCCATAGCCGATTTCCGGCGAACTTCAAGTCAGGTGAAGACTGATTTCTACAGGAAAGAAATCAAAGCATAACTTTCGAAGTAGAGACTCCTTCACGAGCAAAACGAGATCTGAAGTTAAAACAAGAAAGAGGATTTAATCGAAACAGATCTGATCTTTATTTTTCAGTCTCAATCTAATCAAACATAAAACCCATAAACCATTGATTGAGATTGAAAACCCACAGCAAAATCGCCATAGCGAAAAAAGAAATTCCTTTAAAGGAAGACAAGATCGATCATACGATCGAAGTATTATACAAACAAAATAAAATCTCCTCTCCTCTCAAAATTTTTTCTTCCTCTGAAAGATGAAGTAAGAGGAGAAAAATTTTCTCTCACTAAGGAGAGGAGAGAGAGATCGTGTAAAGTTGTTATTCTAATCATTTTATTCCATTTAATTCATTATTTCAATAACACCCACTTAGGTTATTAAAAAGGTTACTTTTAATAGAGTGATTTACATCCTAGGACACTTTTTGAGTTTTTATTACACTATGAGGCACATGTTGCTCCTTGAACACTTTCTTTAACTTTTTCCATTCATTTCTAACCAAAACATAACTAAAACATATAAGTAAAACTCACTCATTTATTTCATTATTCACCATTTTTTAACTGAAACAACGATATCTCAGCTTTACAAAATGGTGGATGAGTTTTAGAATGCGGCAGAAGCGGTGGCGTTGAGATATTCACTCACTTATTCCATCTCCTTTATATTAACTTGAATCCTATAATCTAAACTAAGCCTCTCCTCCACCCTAATAGCACAACGTTGTTCGCCTTCACGTATCCGTTTTCAGCACATCTTTGTCTGTCGCCACCATGAAATCACTTCGACCAAGCTTCCTCCTTCGCTTCATTAGCGGACGAAACCTCTCCCCCGCCGACAGACCAAATCAACAGATCTAATGAGAATTTCTTTTTTTTGCACATTTGGTCCCTTATATTCAGATTTTTCAATTTTAAGCTCACAATTTCCACATTCGCACAATTAACACCTTTCAAATTTGCATCAAAGTTCCTTATTGTGTAATACAACCCATGTAGCATGCAATTATGTAATCAAGATGTAATATTAAAATCTAAATGAAATTTAAAATGATTAAAATGAGCAAAAATGAGATCTTAAAACCACAAAAAATGATATGTCAATGAGTATTTAGCAAACCCCAAATAATAAAAATCATTAAAATATTCAGTGTCACTTAATCTGTTATGTTATCTATTTCGGTATTTTATTTAAGTAACCGTCAATCCACCTATATGTGTACAACTTCCCCATAAACTTTAATGGATTCGTCACTTATCACTGACTTGTTCTATTTTTGTGATTTACCTTTTTAAATTTGGTTGTGTACTCCATTTGCGTATACATGTGTACATCAAAGAGGGAATCAAAAGAATAGTAGTTGTTTATGTGAAGTGAAGATCCCAACAAGATTGATGGTGAAGTTTTATACATATAGAAAAATTGGTAGTTGCTTAATCAAAATGCCAAAATAGATAACAAACTAGATAATGATTTACAAATGGTCATACATGTTTCTATGTGTAGAAGATTACATTTGTACATGTGTATATATGTGACTATGTGTATGTGTATATGTGTACAAATATACATATGTACAAAGATTACATGTGTACATTGTATATTATTAAAGCAATGTACCATAAATCACACACATTTGTCCCGTTAACCAAATGAGTTTCTATATTCCATTTTTTTAATTCTTAAAAATGCTGAAACCAAAAGGGTCAAAAGCTTCTTCTTTACATTGTTTCCTCCATATGAAGCCAATATAAAAATCTTAGAGATGTAGAGATCCAGTGCAACATGGTTGTCCTCTTCGAGCCTCTCCTCTGCCGCAATAGCACGACCGTTGATTGCTGCCACGTTTCTATATTTCTCATTGAATGCCAAATCACTGCAATCATGTTTCCTCCGCTTTATCTTCGCCATGACATCTTCTTCTTCGTCGAAACATGCTCATATCAATGCAATCCTCCTAACCATGGTCTTCGTGAAATGATTACCATATACACCTTCAAAATTATTATATATATTTGTAATTTTTGATATTTGCACGTTCAAATATCGTCACAGTATACACATATATTTTACTGTACACATGTACAATTTTTCACAAAAGATCACATGTACAATACTTCATTTGTACATTACACAAATATATGATGGTTACATTGTTGGAATTCATTTAAATCATTTTAGGTTTCATTTACGTGTACATATAGCTTGCATTTGTTTGTTCATTGTATATCATTTTAGTTTCACCTTTTAGGTAGACGTGTACACGTCAAAAGGTATAAATTTGGTTGCGTACATCATTTTATGTGTACACGTGTACATCAAAGCGTGAATCAAAAGAATGTAGTTGTTTGTGTTAAATTACAAACCCTTAACATTTGTAGTGAATCTATGCATATATAGGTGGATTGGCGGTTACTACTCAAAATATCAAAATAGTTAATAAAGTATATCAAATTTTACAATTGGTATGTATATATGTTAACAATTATATAGTTTGGGATTAAAAATAAAATTATAGAAAATTTAAAGAATCAAAGATGCAAAAATGCCAAAAATAGCCATTAATGTTCTCGATCATCTCGTGAGGAGACTACGATGGAGAGACACCGAGAAAACCAATCATCAGAGTAAATCTGTCACTGAAGTGAACCTTTCGCCGGAATAAGCCCATAATGATTCTCGTCAAAAACCTCAATATCCTTAAAATCTGGAAAGAAAAAAATGAAAAGAACTGAGGAATAAAAAGAAATAAACCATAAGCTTCTTCATCACTCTAAAAATTGTCTTGATTCTTCTTTTACTCTGGTTTCACGAACTGTTGTTCGTCAGAGAAGGAACCTTCGTCGGAAACCGTGGTTTAATTTATCAATCTTCCATTATAAGAGATCAATTATGTTGTCGGAGTAAACTGATCACGTTGCTTGAAGAAAACCTAAACAATTTTTAAATCTGTCAAAAAATAAACAAAAAAGAATTGAGAAAAAAAAGAGAAAATATGAGATCCACTAATTATAATCTAATTATGTTTCAGTGAATAAGTTAAAAAAAATATATGTTAAAAGTGCAAAATGTCCTATAGTATAATATAAGATATAGAAAGTGATTCTAGATGTAAATCTTTCTTTTTAATATTTGTAAATTACACCCACAGAATTTTAATGCATTTTATATTTCATCTAACAAATACCATATTTAATAACAATAAATTTCACTTTAAATTTAAATTCTATTAAATTCATTATTTCAATAACACCCACTTAGAGCATGTACATCAATGAACCCCGAGGGAGGGTTCATTGGAATTTTTTATGTATTTAATGGTGGGCCGTGAACAGTGTTGAACCCGAACCAAATGTGCTTCTCCATCAATGAACCTCAAGTTCGGGTTCATACGAATAAAATAATATTTTGTTGGAAAAAAAACAAAAATTTTGAAAAAATTAAAAATTTGATTATTTTTAAGAAGTTGTAATTTAATACATTGAGAATTCATAAACTTACTACATATTTTTAATTATTTCTTAAAAAGTTTTATTCAATACATTGGAAATTCAAGAACATACAAAATATTAATCACTACGATCACCAAATTTTGCCCATACATTTTCAACTAAATCAGCTTTCAGACGCTGATGAATTTGTGGATCCCGAACCTGGTTGCGAATGTTAAGCATACCCTAGCTTTTGGAAGAGAAGAGGAAATGAGGAGAAAACACGCGAGGGGTTGCTGTTCCGCGTCGGATGTCCTCGCTCGTCTACCCAATCATCTGCCGACACGTGTATTGAACTCGCTTCACAACGGATCACTCGAGCGGCCCGGTTCACTTAAAATAACCCATTTTTAATTTTCTTTTTGGATTTAAAACCTGTGAAACCCAGACCATGAACCCCTAATAATCTCTTGATGTACATGCTCTTAATAGGTTATTAAAAAAAGTTACTTTTCATATTTGTGAGATACACACCACCGTCATCACAAAAAAAAAGAAAGAACAAACACACTCCGTCAGAAATAAAATCACACCGTACACGTGTTTGGGCGTAATTACATTTGTTGCCTCTCGAAACCTTCTCATTGGTTGGATGACGGCACATAAAGAGAGTAATTGTGTGTTCGCAGAAACATTGTAAGACGGTACAACCCCTTACAGTATTGGCTGAAACTCAGAAAAACGCGTTCCACCAGTACACGTGTCCTACTGTCTACACGTTTCCTTGGCCACAAAGGAATGGACTTGAGAATTGAGACTCAAGACGCCATCCCCCCTATATATTTATCACTAGAAACTTCTCTTTCCTCTCCAATTTCTTTTTCTTTTTTCTTTTTTTTCTTTTTGTGCTTGTGACTGGGCCATGGCGGAGGAATTGGGCTGCGTTGATTTTCTAGGAGATGATGATCTATTCGTCGATTTCGATCTTTCACTATTCACTGAAACTCCTATTGAGGGTGATTTTATTCGGTCTTCACCAAACTCGTGGATCGGCGAGATTGAGAGCCAACTGATGAACGATGAGGAGAATCAGAATTTTCTGGAGTTGGATCAGCAATCGGTTTCGGAGTTTTTAGCCGATATATTCATTGATGATCCCACCAGCGATTCCGCTGATTTGGTGACTGATGTGCCAACCGAAGGATTTGTCAATGGAAAGGGACCAGAAGGCTCCAATGATGCGGGGAAAGAGAAAGTTCAGTTCTCAGTTGAGAAGAAGTGTAATGAATCTGGAAGTGAGAATCAGGACGAAGCTAAGGTGGAAAGTGAGATATCGGGAGACGATGATGCCATGGCCAAGAAACGAAGAAGGTATATCTGATTCAACAACTTTTTTTCGTATATGAAATATTAGTGTTTAATTATATTTTCAAGTTCGATTCAGAAAAGAAGATTGTTTGGTTTGTATTGATTTTGTTTTGCCTTTAGATTGCTAAAAGGGTTATGCTTTGAAAACAACAATATCCTGAAGTGTTTTAGATTGTTCACTATATCAGGAGTCATGTGATTGATTTGTTCATATGGATTTGAAGTTTGCCTTCTGATTGCCTCCACTCTAGTTAACCTATGTTGAGATAGTTTTGAAGAGTTATTGATAATGAGTGGCATGGTAATTGTTCAGGAGGGTAAGAAACAGAGATGCGGCTGTGAGATCGAGAGAGAGGAAGAAGGAATATGTGACCGATCTTGAGAAGAAAAGTAAGTATCTAGAAAGAGAATGCATGAGACTGGGACGGATGCTTGATTGCTTTGTTGCAGAAAACCATTCACTTCGTCTATGTTTGCAAAAGGGTAGTGGAAATGCTTCCATGATGACAAGGCAGGAGTCTGCTGTGCTCTTGTTGGAATCCCTGCTGTTGGGTTCCCTGCTTTGGTTTCTGGGAGATATCATTTGCCAATTCCCTCCTCAGCCCCGACCAAAGACTTGCTTCCTTCCAGTGGAAGCCCAAGGACCAGAAAAGCTGGTTCTAAGCGGGCGAGAGAGTAGCAAACTCTCTAATAATTATGCCGGGATGAGTCGGAGATGCAAGGGTTCAAGGCCTCGGATGAAACACCAAGCATGTATACTTTTGGCGTGACACCTTGCGCCTCGTATTCTCTTAATCTTTTAAATGTTTTTTCGCTTGAGTCGTAGATGCGTGTCTCGTTTTGTATTTTTGATGTCTGTCAATTAGTAGTCAATGTGGGTTTCTCATGGTTTTTTGGATTTTTTCTATGAAACTCATGATATTTACCTAATAACATTTCTGCTCTAAGTTTTCGTTACAAGACAGACTACTCTTATGGAGTTCGCAGATTATGCAATGGATCAAATGAGTCCATGAGGTCACTTGTTCTTTGTTGCCAGTTTATCTCTTAAAATGAGGTCCCTGATCCTGCCACACCACTAAACTATTTAGGGCTGGGCATAAACACCAGTTACAAAAACTCGTTACTCGCCACGTACTCGATTTGATTTTTCAAAGTACTTGTCATCTTCAAATTGAGTATCAAGTAGTAGAGTCTAAATACTTGCAAGTAAAAACCAAGTAACAAGTATGTAAAGAAGTTTAACTATTCGACTTAATATTATTCGTTACTTGCTTATAAAAAATATTTTGTTATTGTGTTAAGTAAATAATGTTCGCAAAAAAATTCATATTTTTGTCACTCTTCTCCTTTATATATGCACAAGTATTTTGTTTATATTAGTCCTCGTGTTTGTCCTTTGTAGACTACATAAACTAAAATCATATTTTTATTTTTGTAGTAGAGCACTATTTAGTAATTCTTAAATATTCTAAATTACATTTATATTTTTACAAATATTCACAAGTAACTTTTAAATACTTGCACGTAATTCACCAATACTCGTTAGTAGCAAGTAATAGAACATAATAAAGAGTTTGCAAGTAACTTATTTTTTACTAATACTCGAAATAACAAGTACTCGTTTTTTACAAATCAAATACTAGTCTAAATTTTCATTACTCATATAAGACAAATTAAATATCGAGTATCGCTAAAATAGCAAGTATCCGCCTTGTGCCCAACCTTAATTTGGGATATACTTTGCGCCGTAACCACAAAAACCTTTAGGGACAAAAAAAGATCTCAATATACTTCCTATAACTCAATAAATTATTTGGGATCTACTTTGCCCAGTATTTTTTAATATATATTAATTTCACTTCACTAATCCCTTATATATTAATCTTGGAACATTACTAGCATTTGAGAATAACCACGTGTCATTATTATGATGATTTTCAGAATCCTTAAAAAATAAGTTGGTCCATCTAAATATAGATTATATTTTTTATTAAATTAACTATCAAATTAATTAGTAGTATATAAAAGAATATTTTTCATTCTTTCCTTAAATAAAAGCTATGAAATTACCTAATATGGTTAAAATATATATGACAATTAATGATTTTAAATGATAAAAATATGATAATAATTTTTGTATAATTTATATTATTAAAAAATCACATTAATCATATAATAAAAAAAATTAGTTTTTTTCTTATATGTTATATTTTGAATTTTTAAAAATGATTATAAATTAATAAAATTGTTAAAAGTCGTACAACGAAAATTTTGTGAACAATGGTTTTATCTTTTTGTTATAAAATATAAAAATGATCAAAAAATCATATGAATATGAAGTATCATTTAAAAGATAGTCATATTAAATATATATATATATATATATATATACTTTAATATCGTTTAAATTAAACTATATATCATATAAAATACATATATGCTAATTTTGAAATTTCAATGAAAAGGTATTGCGATCTGAATATTTTAATTTTGAAATTTGCATTGAGTTTTTAAAATGATTATAAATTACTAAAACTATTAAAAAATCTCACATTGAAAACTTTGCGATTAATGTTTAATTTTTTTTCAACAAATATATAAATGTCAATAAAATCATATGAGTAGAAACTAAGAAAGTTCAATTAAATATCTATATTATAATATACTACTAGGGGTTTGCCGGCGCTACGCGCCGGTTTTGCTAATATTGATATTGTTTAATTATGTTTTTATGATTTAGAATACTTTTAAAATATATTTAAAAAAATAAAATATGTATAATATATTGATTGTAGTCTCTGCATGGTTATTATAAAAGAAATTTAAGTTTAAATATATACATGGCCCTTTAATTTGAAAGTTTAATAGCTGAATTTTTTATTATTTGTTTGAAAATTATAAATTTTAATTATGATATAAGCTTAATTTATAAATGTACTTCATCACACTATAATTATATTTAATTAGTGTATATATATATATATTATGTTGTGAAAATATTACCTTTTGCATTCTTTATTTATCTTCTATTTTGCATCATCATTTGGAATCAGATGAACTCTTCTTTTTTATTCATTTTTCATATTTATCAGCTTTATATTTGTTAACGACAACTATTTTTCCTATCTTCCTCTTGTTTTTAATTTCATAAATTGGTTACAAAGTTTGTTGTGACATTGATAGTGTTCCAAATCATTGGAAAAACTATAATACATTTTATTGAGAAGAGAAGAAACCGGTATCGTATTCTTATAAACTAATTCGAGTTTTAACCTTTGGTTTGTTAATCTTAACTTTAAGAAACTTATTTCATTGTTGATTTTGATCATCCAACCAGTTCATCTCTTTACTCTTCACAACATATCTCGCTTCGGTTACAAAAGGAAAACATTTGCAAGTTAAATAGCTTTAAAACGGTTTATTATATATATGTAGGTGGATTGGTCACTTTTCAATGAACACCAACACACCTATCACGCTTTAGTTTTTAACAATGTCCTTAAAACCGATATAAAACACACCTTTTATATCCTATAAATATCATATATAACACATTATACATATAACCTATTTTTGTTTATGTGGTTAGTTTATGTATTTTGATAGTTTTAATCATTTTATAAAGTTCAATAATTTTGAAATCTAATCGGACTACTTGACCGATTCATGGTTGAATCAATTATTAAATCTAACCCGGTTACGTGACCGGTTCACGGTTGAACCTGATAAAACCACTGAGTCGGTTTTTAAAAACAATGAATTTTAATGTACACTACAACTTTGCATATATCTAGGTATTTTTTCTTGTGAAAGGCCGATAAAATCCAACATGAGTCTAATTCAAGATCAAAATAAACAAAAAGGAATACTTTGATAAATACACTATTTATTATTTAACTTTTAAAATTACACCTTTCTCTTTCTTTTTGAAAACTATCATTTTTAATATATGATAACTGGTAAGACAATAGCTTTATCATTGCCGTAATTGTATAATACTTTAGATGTTTTGGTTGTTATTTGTTATTACTTTTAATGGTGTGGATTTATTTTTGGTTGGAACTGTATTCTCTTGGTTGTTTATACATGTTGCATTGTATGATAGAATTGGCAATAGCTTTATCATAATTGTATAATACTTTAGATGTTCTTTTAAATAACTTTATGTTGTTAGTGTTACTTTGTACGTTTAGTTTTTGTCTATGCTTTCACACGGTTATGTGGAATATCATTCGACACATTGGCTCCCTCCAACAAAGTCATTCTAAAACTTTAACTATTATTGCTTCGACCATTTTGATGTAAATTTTCTTTCATTTTAATGATATTAACAGTAGTAAAAAACAGTTAAAAGTCAAAGGTCAATCCAATTATATGTATTTTTTAACTTTGCAAGATTTTAGAATTTCATCATAAACCTTGAGCTTTCAGATATTTAACTAACAACTGGAGTCAATAGCTTGATCATATTTTGATATTTCTGGACTGTAACTTTAAAAGTGAGTGGCAAAAAGTTTAGAGGTTTTGATAATGTTAGATAACTGAGTAAATAGATTACTAAGCTGCTTTTGTGTGAATTTGCTCCAAATACTGATTGCTCTTATGATTTTCTTGAACTCTTCTTAGCTGTCTTTCAAGGCATGCGAAGGTGGAATCACTAATTAAAATTTCAGGAATGATATTTTAATTGCCAGGCTGTTAAGGTAGTCCATTTTTAACAAAAGTTGTGGCTTCCATTGAATAAAAATGAAAACAAACAAACTTTTCAGAGTAAGATTACACCTAAAAATTCATAAATAACATACGATCCATGAATCTAAGAACAATACTCAAAGAATGAGAATTAGATATTGAAGTTTTCCCCAACTGAAAACCGGACAATCTAACCCAGACTTATGGACATGACACACTCTCCAGGAAAAAAAAAACTATGTAGAATCGGGAAATGCTTGTTTAAACAAATGAGAAAGACATTTGATTATACATATATGCAGGATTTTTACACTCTGTAATCGCATCCTTAAACAAACCAGGCGAAACTCATGTCCTACATAATAAACACAGTATGATCAAACAAAACCAAAAAAATTGAATAAAACTTTACTCCTTACTTGTGCCGTAATCGTTTTTTCTTGAACCTTAGATAATCCTTAAATTCACAACCACAAAGCCTTTCTACGGCACAAACAGAAATCTCATCTCCACCTTTTCGCAAGGAGATCAACAACTGAACGAACCAGCCACCTGAACCCACTAAATAACCAAGACTATCATATAACATAATTTTAGTTTATGCGTGCAATTTTGTACATGAGAAGATGATGTTCACAGGATGAAGCCTGACCTTTTTATAGGGGAAGATCTACTTCCTGGAATAGAGATAAGAATCATTGAATAGATGATCGTGGTTGTAGTGGTCAAAAGAGTTAAGAAGTCATTAAAGGCGTTGAATCAATGAACTTGTAACGCCGGTGAGAAGAAGAATCAAATACGAAACGATGTGAACCGACATAGACGCAAGATTTCTGACAAAGATTTCAAAACCTCCATTGATGAACCTAATCTCTCAGATATCGCAGGAGACGATGAGACCTAGAAGATGAACGGCTGTTCACGTAGACAAAGCTGAGGTGGCTAACGGGCCAAAATACCGTAAACTTGAGCCCAAGAAATTATTTTCAAACATACACAATAACTACTCGTGCACAAGCCCATTTGCACCCAAACAAAATTGAGTCGTGTGTAAAAGGGGGACAGGTGTCATTTTTTCCCCCTATGGAGAAAAAAAAAAGCCAACTTTATTGTATAAGATATGTCTATCATATAACATAATTTTAGTTTATGCGTGCAATTTTGTACATGAGAAGATGATGTTCACAGGATGAAGCCTGACCTTTTTATAGGGGAAGATCTACTTCCTGGAATAGAGATAAGAATCATTGAATAGATGATCGTGGTTGTAGTGGTCAAAAGAGTTAAGAAGTCATTAAAGGCGTTGAATCAATGAACTTGTAACGCCGGTGAGAAGAAGAATCAAATACGAAACGATGTGAACCGACATAGACGCAAGATTTCTGACAAAGATTTCAAAACCTCCATTGATGAACCTAATCTCTCAGATATCGCAGGAGACGATGAGACCTAGAAGATGAACGGCTGTTCACGTAGACAAAGCTGAGGTGGCTAACGGGCCAAAATACCGTAAACTTGAGCCCAAGAAATTATTTTCAAACATACACAATAACTGCTCGTGCACAAGCCCATTTGCACCCAAACAAAATTGAGTCGTGTGTAAAAGGGGGACAAGTGTCATTTTTCCCCCTATGGAGAAAAAAAAAGCCAACTTTATTGTATAAGATATGTCTATCTCGACATCATTTAAATTTAAGGAGAATTTTTATGTTTACCACTTTCTTAATACCATTATTCATGTTTAATAAATTGAGTTTTTACAAAACCAGTTTATCAACACCTTGGCCCCCGATACGCAACATCATTATAGTATAGGTCTACAATAAATCACAGTTTTGGATTTATGGCACGATATAATTATTTTAGAAAGAACGATGGGAAAACCAAAAATATCACTTTTCTTGTACCATTTTAAAAAAATAACTTAATCACTTTTATCTTTGTTTTTTAAGAGAAAAAAACACACTTATAATTCTTGGGTTAATTAATTTAAGACTTAGGATTTAGAGTTAAGGGATGGTGTAGGGTGGGGGTAGGGTTTAGGAATTTAAAATTTAGGATTCTAATTAATTTTTAAAAAATTTATCCCTTAAAAGTGGTATTTTTAAAAATATCTCTTTAATGCAGGTAAAAAAGAAAAGTGATATAAGGAAAGTGGTATTTTTAAAAATATCTCTTTAATGCAGATAAAAAAGAAAAGTGGTATAAATAAAGTGGTATTTTTGAAAATTACTCAAGAACGATATGCAGCAATTGTTGGTAATTAAATTCACTCCGGGCATGCGTGGTAGTTATCAACTAGTACATATATAAGCCTATATTCTTATGTGAGTTCCAACTCATAAATATGTAGATGAAAATAGAGCTTAAGTGCATAGAGTTTCGTTATCAGTGTGTTTGTCTTTGCTCTGACATCGACCTTATTCTTCTTATATTATGTTTCCACCTGGCCAACTTTTCGATTTTCTCTACATTTGAGTTTATCTTCTAATTTTTCTCTGATTCCTTTTTATATCTAAGATTTGCCTTTATTTTTTTCTCGTTTTGAGATTATCTTTGTAAATCTTCCTTTTTCTTTTGAACTTTCATTTCACATCTTTCCTCTCTCGATATTTATGCATAAGTATTCTTTTAAAACAACTTGGTTTCTTGAGCTACTAGTAGCAAAAGTGGCATGTGCTTTTGTCATGGATCACCCTGATATATACTCTTAAGTGTGATTTTCAGATTTTTTTTTGCATTAGACAAGTAAACGCTAAAGAACGCTACGTAATAGCTACTGGGAAATCTAATGTTGTTTGCCTTCATTGGAATTGTTTTGGTACATTCTGAGCTAACTAGCTTTTTTATTTCTCTCATAATTTAGCAGTCATTTCTGCATCTGCTAAGAAGTTTACAGTCCGAATTGTTCACATGTTAATGTGTATAAACTCTAATGTAACTGTTTGTAATTCTTAAAATTGTTGTGTGCAATGGCGCCATCAAAAAAGTCTAGCTCCAAGGGTCAAGTATGGCGAAGAGAGATATCACTGATTTTTAAGTGAAAGTAATAAGGAGCGTGTCTTGAAATGCATGTAGGCATTAGCGTTCGGTTCACGGTTTGGTTTTAAAGATATATGACCGTTACATTATTTATGAAACTTAGTTTTGTTTCAATTAGGTTATTTTGGTTTTCAGTTTGAATAACAATGTTAGAAACCAACTAATATCCGATAATATTACGGTCTAACTATTTGAATAATTTTAGTAACTCAGGTAATTCAGTCTTTTGGGTATTAATTAGTAGAATATTTAGTAATTTTAAAACTAAAAATAATTAATATTTTTAGGTATATAAACTCTATTTTAGATAGCCAGGTACCCATTCAGTTTTCGATTCACTTCCGATTTGGTTTCAGTTTTTCAGTGCTAAAAATGTAAGAACCGCTCATATATTTATGAAGACATGCTCTTTTATGGTTCGATTGCGGTTTGGTTTTTGGTTCTCGGTTTATATGCCATTCGTAAACATGGGTAGAAGTTGATTAATAACCTGCTTAAATGTGACCAATTCGGTGACATATGTCCATATCAAGTACATTCGATTGTTCTTGTGAAACATACTATGTGATTTTTGGCAAATAACTGGACGAGTTATTCTGAACTTGAACAAACACTACATTTTGACCCGCCCTTAAAAGGACGGATATATTTTTTGTATATTAAAAATTATATATAATTAAAAATATTTAGATTTCCATTTTATATATTGATTACCTTTTTTAAAAAAAATATAGCATATTCTCATTACCATATTCTATTGAAATTGTTATGATTAAGTAAGATATGAAAGATTATGAATGTAGATGGATATTTGAGTAATATGGATATTATAAATATCTATTTTAAATTAAAGGGTACCATAAATTATGTAATACACTAACAAACTTGAAAAAATCCAAAAGTTAAATGACAACTTTTAATGGTAGATAAATTTAGGACTCTATTTTAATAGAGTAGATATTGTTCTTTTTCTGAAACTGGCTTTGATTTTTTTTTTTTGTATTTTTGGGTTTTTATAAAGCAACCTTACATAATTTTAGGATTGGGCTCGGATCTACAGCCCACCAACCCAAACAAAATCTTAAATGATCCAAACCAGACCCAACTTCAAAAGCAAAGCCCGAAGGCAAGAAAAGTCCAATGTGGGCCGAAACCCTAGACCTAAAAACAAATTCGCCACCGCCGTCTTCAGAGGAAGGCGCTCCACCGTAAAAAAAATCCGGAAGCACGAACGCCGACCAGACCGAGAAGATACATGCCATCTCCTCAAGCATAAGCTTCAAGATAGGACCGACACGCGAAGGAGCCACCGCGTCGGCACATAGAGCCACCAACAGATCACCAACACCAAATCTAAGTACAAGAAGCTGAGGAGATCCACTACAACAAAAGGAAGAAATATCAAACTTACTCCACGCATGCAAAATTGAAGGTCGAGAGAGAGAGGACCAATGGAAGAAGAGAGAAGACGCCCGAAAAACTCCGACGAGAAGCAATCCACAGTCTCCAAGCAGATCGACAACCCAAAGGCGACATCCGATGAGCTTCCACCACAACCCACATGCCTTCAACCCAGACGCGCAGCTCCAGGGCCACCACACCGCCTCCACGCGCATCATCAAATGCCAGATCCGAGAGCCAAAAACGCCAGAGACAAAGGAGGAGAAAAAAGGACAAACAAAGCCGTCTTCAAGCCACCAGAGAACCACCGAGAAATCAAAGCACCTCACTGACGCCATACCAAAACCATCACCAAAGAAGAGTTTGAATTTTTTGTAGCTTTTGATCCGCAGATGAGAAATAGATGGGGCAAAAGAAGCGTAGACGAGGTGCCTCTTACACCATCGGAGTCGAGGGCGGAGAGGCGAATATTTTAAGGTAAGCGGCGCGTTGGATTTTTTATGTTCTAGAGAGAAGGTAGTGAAAATTCTCTCTCACTACCCACTTTGTTTCCGTTTTATTGTACAAACATATTGTTAAGCTTTCCCTTCCGGGCATGACTTGGAGTACAAGGGATGAACAAAGAAATGAAGAAGAGATAAACTGTAAAGCATAAATCCACATAAAAACAAATGTTTGCATACAAATAAAGAAGTAAAAACGTCCAATTGAAACAAAACAAATATTTATTAAAGATAATTATCAAATATATATTGATTATCCATTAGAGTTTGTTTTATATGGACATAAAATATTTGTTCATATTATATTATTGTTTAAAGAAAATATCTGGAACATTAACCGACTTTGTTACCCTATATATATGCTCATTTGTATGAGAAGAAAAATAAGTTAAGAACAAGAAGTTATTATTTCATTCTGGTTCTTCTTTCGTCACTTTACTGACACAAAAGACAAACACTATAATTAATATATATTACTTTTATCAATATCTAAAATACACAACACGTTATCAGCACGAGGTTCATATACCAAACTGAGGTTATACTAACGAGGTAATGTTTAATTTATGTTTTTCAATAATTTTAATTATTTTAATTTTATTATTGTTCCGGAGTGATAGGCTAGGCCTTCTTCGTTTATTTTTCGGGATAATAGGCATTGCCTTCCCCGACTGATTATTAAGATAAGTTTTGCCTTCACGATCAGAGAAACACGTGGTAGACTTTGCCTCCGTGAATAAAAGGAAAAGGTTAAAATGGTAGATTTTGTCTCCTCGGACCTTGAATAAAAAGAAAAAGTTAAGCAGATTTTGTCTCTTCAAACCTTGAAAAAAATGATCAACATGGAAGACTCTGTCTCCTCGGATCATGTAAGAGGTTAAACCTCTGATTTTATTTATGCCTTTAATTTATGCTTTTAAATTTATGCTTTTAATTTTTTCATATTTAAATTTATGTCTTTATTATATTTTAAAATATGTTATTCAATTAGTACAATTATCATGTCGAATTTGACAAAGCTCGAAATAAATGCCCTTGATATCACGGAAAATAATTATATGACTTGGCCAGTGGGTGCAAAGATGCACCTGAGAGGAAACGGCCTTTTGGAAACCATCGATAGTTCAAAAACGGTGTCAGATGAGAAAAAGGCTAAAGCCAAGATATTTTTATGACACCACATACATGATGGTTTAAAAGATGAATATATTAAGAAAGAGGATCCTGCGGACCTCTGGAAATTATTAAAAGAGAGATTCAATCACCAGAAATATGTGATCTTACCGAAAGCTAAACACAAGTTGATCCATCTCCGGTTTTAAGTGAGTATAATTCCGAGATGTTTGGAATTACATCTAGGATGATGTTACGTGGAGAGAAAATAAGTGATATGATATGATCGAGAAAACTCTCTCCACGTTCCATCCTGGAAATGTAGTCCTACAACAACAACACCGGGCGAATGGGTATACCCGTTACTCAGAGTTGATGCAAGTCCTCCTTGTAGCGGAGCAGAATAATCTACTTGTGACTTTAAACCATCATGCTCATCCCACTGGATCTGCTCCATTCCCCGAAGCGAATGTTGCATCATCCAGTTATGATAATTGCAGAGGACGAGGACATGGACGTGGTCGAAATCGTTATCATGGTCATGGAAGAGGATGAGGACGAAGATTTCGTCTGTATGATGAAAGAAATAATAAGGACTTCCACGAAAATGAAAGGGGCCCGGATGATAAAAGGCAAACAGAAAAGGTTTGCTACAGATGTGGTATGAAAGGTCATTGGGTACGTGGTTATCGTACGCCAAAACACTTAGCCGATCTGTATAGAGAATCAAAAAAAGCGAAACAGAAAGGAAGTGAAACAAACTTCATCTCTGATGAACCCAGGCCATCATTTCACGGTTTAAATGATGATACTCATCTCGATGTATCAGACTTTCTGGTTGATTCAAAAAGAATCGATGAGTGATATAAGATCGATGTGATATAAGTTTATTGTATTATAGTATCTATATCTTTTGTTGTAAGATATATGTTATGTTTCATGTTTAATAATATATGTTTATGAATATTTTAAATTCAGAAAATGCTAGACTTTGAGACTATGGATGGAGATATGTGTTTGGCAGATAGTGCGTCAACACACACGATAATTAAAGATAAGAAGTATTTCTCCAGTCTCAAAACAAAAGATTATGCTGGAAGCGTAATACAATATCTTGTAGTGCAAAGATTATTAAGGGCTCTGGTAGAGTCAACTTTTCAATGCCACGGGGGACAAAATTTGAAATAAGTGATGCTTTATACTCCCCCGAGTCGCATAAAAACTTATTAAGTTTTAAGGATATCCGAAGAAATGGATATCATATTGAAACTATGAGGAAAGATGGCAATGAATATCTTTGCATTAAGTCTGAGAGGAAACATATATTGGAAGAGTTAAGAATGTTATCCTCTGGACTATATTGTACAAAAATAAACATGATTGAGTCCTATGCCACAGTAAACATTAAGTTTACTAATACATTTATGATATGGCATGAGAGGCTAGGAATCTTAGTTCAGTCATGATGAGAAAGATAGTGCAAAATTCAAATGGCCATCCGTTAAAAAACGAGAGAATTTTGCAAACAGGCAAGTTTACATGTAATGCATGTTCTCAAGGAAAACTTATAACTCGACCATCACCAGCAAAGATTGGCAATGAATCGCCATTGTTTTTAGAAAGAATACATGGTGATATATGTGGGCCGATCCACCCACCGTGCGAGCCGTTTAAGTATTTCATGGAATTGATTGACGAATCTAGTAGATGGTCAAATGTATGTCTTTTGACGACAAGAAATACGGCTTTCGCAAAATTCATTGCCCAAATAATAAAATTGAGAACGCAGTTCTCAGAATATGCCATAAAGAAAGTAAGGGTTGATAATGCTGGTGAGTTTACATCGCAAGCCCTTAATGATTATTTATGTTAGTGGGGATTGATGTGGAGCATCCAGTTCCCCATGTTCATACACAAAATGGCATGGCCGAGTCATTGATAAAACGGTTGCAGTTGATTGCAAGACAGTTGATATTGAGAACAAAGCTCCCAATTTCGGTATGGAGTAATGCTATTTTGCATGCGGCTGCACTGATTCGGCTGAGACCGAGTGCAGATAATAAGTACTCCCCATCATAGTTGTCATCTGGGCAAGAACCAGATGTATCTTATCTCCGTGTCTTTGGATGTGCGGTCTATGTTCCGATAGCTCCACCACAAAGGACAAAAATGGGTCCATAAAGGACAAAAATGGGCCCACAAATGAGATTAGGAATATACATGGGTTATACGTCACCAAGTATAATAAGATATCTTGAACCAGTAACTGGTGGTATGTTTACGGCACGATTTTTCGATTACCATTTCAATGAGGAAGAATTTCCAGCGTTAAGGTGAAGAATTAGAGAAATTTCTAAAGAGATTACATGGTGTACACAGTCGTTGTTACACCTTGATCCCCTTACGAATCAAAGAGAGCTGGAAGTTCAGAAAATTGTGCACTTGTATAATTTGGCAAACCAGTTACCAGATGCGTTCACATATACGAGAAGGGTGACGAAGTCATATATACCAGTTGAAAATGTTCTATCAAGATTTGTTGTTCATGAAGGACAAACTGATGGAAACATAATGAATGAACCTAGGGTTCAGTTAAAGAGGGGGAGACCAACGGGTTCTAAGGATAAAAATCCCCGAAAGAAAAAGAAATTGGTTGAGCAAAGTGGAAAGGTTCCAGAAAAACCTGATACTAAAAAATATCTGAAAGAAGGCATAAATGAAAAGGTTCAAGAAGAACCAAATAAAGATAAGGATCCAGATGACGAGGAGGGAACAAAAAAGTATGAGATTTCCATCAACTACATCCGAGATGAAAAATTATGGATCAGAAATAAAATAAAAGATGTTGATGGAATGTTCTCCTTTTTTGTGTCCAAAGAAATAGATCACGAAAGTGATGATCCAAATCCAAGGTCCATATTCGAATGTATGAAAAGACATGATTGGGAGGAGTGGAAGAAGGCCATATAAACTAAGTTACTCTTCCTAAATAAAAGGAATGTCTTTGGACCTATAATCATAACGCCTGTGAATATAAATCTCGTTGGGTACAAGTGGGTATTCGTGAGAAACGTAAATGAAAAGAATGAAGTAACAAGATATAAAGTCCGATTAGTTGCCCAAGGTTTTTCTTAGAAACCGGGAATTCATTTTAAGGAAACTTATTCCCTGGTAATGAATGCAATTACGTTTAGATTTTTGATGAGCCTAGCGGCATCGAAAAATCTTGAAATGCATCTTTTGGATGTTGTGACTGCATATTTGTATGGATCATTGGATAATGATATATACATGAAACTCCATGAAAGATTAGAAATGCCAAAAGAATTGAAAGCAAAATCTAGGGAGATTTGTTTGGTCAAGTTACAGCGATCAATTTACGGACTAAGCAATTCGGACGCATGTGGTACAATCACTTAAGTGAATATCTATTGAGAAAAGGATATGTGAACAATGCGATATGTCCATGCGTTTTTATTAAGTAATCATCATATGGCTTTGTGATCATTGATGTATATGTAGATGACCTCAACATAGTTGGAGTTCAAAAGGAGGTTGATGATGCACGAACTCATATGAAAAAAGAGTTTGAAATGAAAGATCTCGGCAAGACAAAATTTTTTCTTGGGCACCAGATTGAGCATCTCCGAGAAGGAATATTTGTGCATCAATCAAATTATATGAAAAGACTATTGAAACGCTTTTATATGGACAAAGCGACTCTTTTGAGTACTCCAATGGTAAATAGATCTCTCGATGTAGAGAAAGATCCTTTTAGACCCTGTGAAGATATCGAGGAGGTACTCGGGCCTGAAGTACCTTATATGAGCTCTATCAGTGGGCTTCTATATCTTGCAAATTATACAAGACCTGATATTTCTTTTGCAACTAACCTACTTGCAATATATAGTTCTTCTCCTACTCGTAGGCATTGGAACGGAATCAAGCATATATTCCGTTACCTCCAAGGTACAATTGACCTAAGGTTAATTTATTTTAGAAAACCCGAGTTTGGTATGGTTGGTTTTGCAGATGCAGGATACTTATCAGATTCTCATAAAGCTCGATCACAAACCGGCTATGTTTTTACAATTGGTGGAACCGCGATCTCTTGGCGTTCCCAAAAACAAACTCTGGTTGCAACTTTATCAAATCATGCGGAGACTATTGCGCTTCACGAAGCATGTCGAGAATGTGTGTGTGGCTTAGGTCAATGAGTCATCACATACAAGAAGCAAGTGGGATATCTGATAAGAAAGAGCCGACGAAAATATTTGAAGACAATTCGGCTTGTGTCGCTCAACTCAAAGAAAGTTATATAAAGAGCGATAAGAAAAAGCATATCCCTCTGAGGTTTTTCTTGTACATACGGGAGCTCGAGAAAAATAAAGAAGTGTATATTGAGTATGAACGGTCATGCGACAATTCAACTGACTTATTCACAAAAGCTCTTCCCACTACAACATTCCGAAAACACGTTTATGGTATAGGAATGCGGCATTTGTGTGACCTATGAAGAAAAAGCTATGCCGTTATCCTCAGAGAGAGATTATATTACTGTACTATTTTTCCCTTATTATAGTTTTTCTCCCAAAAAAGTTTTTCCATGACTAGAATTTTAACGAGGGAGTACGTAATACAAAATGGATAATCAAGGGGGAGTGTTAAAGATAATTATCAAATATATATTGATTATCCACTAGAGTTTGTTTTATATGGACATAAAATATCTGGAACATTAACCAACTTTGTTACCCTATATATATGCTCATTTGTATGAGAAGAAAAGTAAGTTAAGAACAAGAAGTTATTCTTTCACTATGGTTCTTCTTTCGTTACTTTACTGACACAAAAGACAAACACTATAATTAATATATATTACTTTTATTAATATCTAAAATACACAACAATATTGATTCAAAACAAAATTAGAGGCAATGTGGAACACATAAACTTATATACAAATAAGAAAATGAATTTAAAAAATTTAAAATTTCAGAATTATTTAAACAATATTAATTCAGATATGTAGGGGTCAAATAAATTAATTCAGCTAAGTGAACGTAAGTATATAAAATCTAACACAAAATTTGAAAATATACTTATACTTACTTTTTAATTTTTGATAAAACTATATTTATAGTATTAATTTAGTGAATGTATCTATATATATAATAAAAGCATGAGAAGATGACATCTGTCATGATTATCTCATTTCGTCTTCCTTTTAGGATTCTGTTCCGTTTTAGTTCGAATCATCTCCCATCTTTAACACGAATTTTCATTCAATAGATTCTTTACTTTCTTCAGTTTCCTGAATCTGCAGCTATAAATAGATGAGTTTGTATCTGTAAAAGTCATTATTCCATTTATCACAATCATATTGATACAAAAACTTCTGCAGATTAGGATGGCAAGATTCTCTCTCCTCAAATTTTAGCGTAGACTCTGTTTGATGTTGAAATGAACGTCTAGATCCATCAATCTTTGATCTACACCAGCCAGAGCCGTGATTCGTCCCAAGGAGATCGACCCGGTTAAAAGAGATCAACAGGTAGTGAACAAGTGTTCCAGTTGCCGGAAGAAGGTTGTGTTGTCCGGGTTCAGGTGCCGACGCAGTGACCTTTTAAGCGCCAAGCACAGTTACTCAGATCGCCATGACGCAGCTACGACTATAAAACCGCCGGCCGGTTTTGAGGCGATTGCTAGAGAAAACCAATGGTTGAAGATGGTCAAAGTTTAAGCAAAAAAACAATCTTCAATCGTGGTTTAAGCTCGATATACAGATCAGACAGAGAGATGCTCAGAGACGTTGCTTTGATGTTGTCTGCTTTGAAATGAAATATCAGAGAGATTTTCTGCTCAATGAAAACTGAAAACATTTTTTTCCACTTTAATTATAGTGAATGATGATTGTTACAGATTCATGAATTTGCTTCGGATATGATCTTCTCGATCAGCAATGACAAGTTTTTAAGTGGCATGTGTAAACAAATTAGATAGCAATGAAGGTAGGAGTATTTTTGATTTGATGATTTGTAGGGATATCATGTCGTGGAACACAATTTTAAAGAGACGTTGCCTAAAATATCAAGCGCAGTTATTCGATATATAGTGTTCCATAACACAGTATCTCTCTTAGCGGACAGATCAATCAAGCGCAGAGCAAAGACTAAGTCTTTGTACAGTATAGACCCATTATATATTTTTTTAAATCATCTCAGAGATTACTTTATTAGCCGATGATATCACTCATGCAAATGAGTACATCTATATCAGCTTAGTTCTATATAAGAATTGACAGCACTACAAGTATGTAACTCCTCTCGCTGTCTTAGATCATTGACCACCACACAAGCTTTTAAAACCACCGGGAGAGTAAAGCAGTTGGCATCACGTCCATGCTTCTCATCCTCTTGAACAACAACAAACTTCCTTAGACAAGTCGTATGACGTTAACCCATTAAACATAGCATTCGATACAGAATCACTTGGTTAAGAGATTCTGTCAAACAATTGGCGTGCGTAATCAATTCTTAGTGATCCAGCAACAAGTAGTGACGATTCTCGGACCGACATAATCATTGTGTTCAAACCCATGAAGAAGTTGTTTATGGGTCATGATTCTAAGAAAGAGATGAGCTTCTCTTCCAAAAGCTTAGTTGGTGATTTAGAAGCTAAACCGCTGAAACACTTGGAAGCTTGTGAAAGTTAATAAAAAGTACCCCGAGAGAAGCCACAATGACAATCAGATAAAGGAAGTATGCAAATAAGATACAACTTGAATACAAAAGTCACACCTTCTCAAGCACGTAGAAGGGTTTAACAATAGCTCCTTCTTTTAAACAATATTAGCTTCTTTACCATTCAATTGTATTATTTTGCTTACAGCAAGACATTCTAAACATAAGTCTTTTTTTTTTTCCAAACTGGTTCTACACAAAGTTTTTTTTTTACTCACAATAGTTTACATTGACGTTTGAGATACTATGAGAAAATTATATATATGTTGTTGATAGAAAATAACTGCTAACCGCTAATAATTAACAAAACAACTTAATAAATAATCAAAACATATATTTTGTAAGAAAATATAAAATACAAAATAAATAATAAACACAATACTCTTTTCACGTTTCATCAAAGCATTTAATAGTCATAAAAATACAATTTAAGAGAATCTATTAACAAAAATACTTAAAATATAACAACATACTTAAAAAATACTTAAAATATATTAAATAGTCATAAAATACAATTTAAGAGAATCTATTAACAATACTTTTTCACATTTCATCAAAGCACTATCAACAAAAAATCAAAAAGAATGAATCTAACAGTTGTTTTATGATTGCATCATTAACTTCAACTTACAGAAACTAAAAAATATTAAAAACACACAACAAAAAATCAAGACACAATTTTAAAAATATTTTAAAAGCAATTGAGAAAAGAATATAACAAGTTAATAAATTAAACCAAAACATAAATGATAAGAATTAAAAAATCATATGTAAATAAATGTAATTACGTCATGGATTAAAAAATAAGTATAATGCAAATAAAATGTATATATACTTTTTTTTTAAAAAGCACACACAATAAATATGAAAATGTAACAGTATAGATGAAAGTTGAAGATATAAACTAAACAAATAAACCAGAATAAAAACAAATAAACCAGAATAAAAACACATCACTATTGAAATTATTTCAACTATCGAATTATGAAATTTATATAAAGACTTAAAACTGAATCTTTTAACATCATTTAATTTTAACTAAAAATATAATAAAATTAAATAAGAGAATAATACGAAAATAATAATTCAAACAACATATACATATATCCCGCGCGAAGCGCGGGCCTATTCTAGTCTTTATATATAAAGTAGAGTTTTCTCCACGTCACTAAATCAAGGTACCACACAATGACACGTGTCTTTCCTAACATAAAGAAAACTTGATATCTTTAGGTTTCAATGGGCTTTGGGTATTAAATGTAGCCGGCCCAACAACTCCAGTCAGCCAGAATCACCATCTTCGTTGTATCCGTCAACCCAAACTCTCCGTACGAAACCAGCAATATAACGCCTCACCTCAATACTGAAACCAAATCGTTAAGCTTCACCATCAATTTCTTCAATTCACCCCTTCCGCTTCGTCATATTTAATCTTCCCTTTTTCAGTACCTTTTGAACTTCTAAAGACTCTATATAAATAGTGAGGATGAACTTCCCAAATCTCATTGAGAAACCCAAATTATTCAGATTTTCTCCTTGCAAATACATCGTACATCAACGGTGACCTCTCATTTCCTTCGGTAAGATTTGAAGAAAAATATAATATCTCTGGCAGTTACGATAGACATAAGAGTGGATGAGTATTTCCTTAACGAAAACCCGATTGAGACAGAGATAAGATCTCTGATGGTTACAGTAGCGCGATTTAGAAAAAGATGGATCAGTGGTTCGCCGTCAATCATGCCGTTAATAGCGCCGTTAAGATTTCTTTCTCTACTACTTTTTGTTAAAAAAAAGTAGTAGTCGTTTCTTTTCTTTGGAGTGCTTTGTTGTTTTATTGTGTTCTTTTTTTTCATGTTGGTGATCCTAAATAATATACTAATCATCAGCATCTCTTGGTTAGTACTTCTTCACCTTACTACCTTACTTCCAAAGGAATACGTATTTAAACTATAATGTGATGGAAATAATTATTATTCAGAGATGACAAGAAATCAGAGTAACATAAATGAAAATAGTCTAAAAGAGGGTGGGTCACGCAACTTGATTTTGTCGAACGTCATACAACCCAAACTAGGCGAAGACCAATTATATTATTGTATATATCTGTGATTAAGCACCTATACTATTTGTGTCTACGACTTAAACACCCATCCACCCCTCCTTAATTTTCACAAACCACGACCATTTCAACTTACAAATTCTAACATACGGTTTACAAGATACTAATCCAAACAAGATGACTTTGGACCCATAACATGACTTGCCCAAATTACAGCATGCGACCCCAAATACAACATAAACTATGAACATTACGGTTTCCATAAAAAGGATATGGGCATAGTGAGCGCAAGCCCATACTACGTACATGATTGTTAATCCAAAAATTAATATGTTTGCCAACTCAATGTAATAAAAGAGGTTTAAAATTAAAAAGAAAGAAAATTTAAATTTTCAAATAAAATTATTCATTTGATCATTTTTTTTAAAGTTATTTTGGTAACAAAAACTTTAAAAAAATTATTTGAGAAAATTATCCAAATGTTGACATGTCCTATTTTCGTGAGGCAAATATGAAACTACACTACCCCAAATAATCAAGCGAACCATTGGTCTCAAACGAACAACAATACAATCCAATACAATTACAAACATACATCAAGAATCTTTTAATATATATATATATATATATATATATATATATATATATATATATAAGTGTTTTAGTCACTCTTAAGATTGCCACTTGGGATTCTACGTCACAAATCCGTCTCCTGACAATGTGACATGTGTCCCGAACATTAAAACACTGCGATTTATTAAATATAGCAGTATAACAACGTGTAATTATATAATATAATTAATAATATATATAATTTTTATGATACGATCTTCATATTTAAAATGTTGATTTACGCAATTTTATATTTTTCTTAAGTTTGAAATTCTTTTTCACTTTTATCAAACTAAGTAAAACATATTTATTTATTTATTTTGGTGACAAATATTTGTGCTAATATTTATTTATTTAATAATTTTATGAAATTTTTAATTTTTAATTTTTAATTCATGAACTTTATTATTGATATTAACTTTATATGTTTACTAATTATTTTAATAGTAGAAGAAAACATGTTCTACTTAAAGGTTGTACTATAAAAATCTCTTTATGTTTTAGTAAAATTAAAATCTAATTCATAACATATTACAAAAGCTAAATATATTTATTGTTTTTTGGTATTAAACTTAATAGATCGAATACCGACGGTATATAAACCAAACCAAATCAAAGTATCTATGGTTTTATAATGGTCGCTATTTTTATAAATCAAAATACCCAAAAATCGAAATTCGAATTGAACATCTCTACAAATTAACCAAAACTACAAACATATGTAAGATTGTTAAAAAAATCCCACAAATGTGGTATTATAAGTTAAAGACTTATAGACTGTTTGACTAACAAGTAAATATTCACACCACCTAAACCAAAAAATTACAAATACATACAACAACGTTGTTTTCCAGTACAAGAAACATCAAACACTATTCACAAACCCAATTAATAACACCTTACAAAAAAGGATGACTCAAACACTTTTAACAAACCTAGGATAATACATTCAATCACTAGAAGAACTTTCATAAGGTTCAACCAAACGTAATTGCTTCAAAATCCACCAATTTTTAAAACATACAATACACATTTTTTGCAAATGCAAACCTAAAACACAAACCACAAAAGTATATAAAAAATAATAAATTAGATCATAAGTAAAGTAAGTCCCGCCCGTAGGGCGGGCCGGCCCTAGTATTAATATAAAGTAATTTTTTTTCTCTCTTCTGATGCTGCCACGTCATTAAATAGAGGAGAAAAAAGTTGCCACGTGTCTATTTTAATGAGTTTTGTTTCGTTCGTTTTTTTAATATTTGGGCTTTCTCTTATACAATATTGGTTTTTTTCTATCGTTATTCAATTATTTTAACAGGTAATAGCCCAGCCCAAAAGAAAGAGACCAAATCTTCTTCACGAATGGCGATATTAAAATCTAGCTTTCATCGTCTTTTTCAATCTCTAACCACCTAAGCCATCAATGGAGTTTCAGGAGGTTGAGTGAGACGAATCGTCGTGAAGAATCTATGTGTCCAGCTTCGATTGCGTCGTTTCATCTTAGGTTCTCCTCTGAAACGGATTCATTGATTCATTGCCATTAACAACCTTCTTAACTCCACCAACTTCATTCAATGCTTCTTATTCCTCTTCTAGGCAGTGGATCTCCACCTATAAAAAGGTCAGAGTTCATCCTGTTAACATCTTCCCAATCGCCAAATAAAAGCCTTTTCGAAGACCCTCTGAAATCCAATAATGATATCCAAAAAACTACAAGTATTGCTTCTGTATTTCTGGAATATCTTTGCCCTCTGGATTCTGTTTCAGTCACATCAGATCGAAGTGAGATGTGTTTCATCTGAAACAGAGAAATGAGATTCACCATATGGGGTGTCCCATTCGATGCTTCAGAGCTCCATCAATGGAAAGGGCAAGGTAGCAACGACCACTGTCACCATAGTGAAGCAATTCCATGACCACAACAATCGTGATTCACGTTATGCTTCATTCTCCAAAGCTATAATAGTAATTATTTGTATATCATTGTAATTGCGAATTGTTCGCTTTGACTCGGTACCTACCGGTTGCTTTTGATTTGGGGATTCAACCTCTTTCAGAGTTGTTAGAAATTTGATCTTTTGAACCTCTTTGTTTCTTTCTTATATAGTTAAGCTTCTGAAAGTTTGTGTTATTTGTCTTGGCATATTGTTCATTCTCTGTAATGATAACGCGTATAAAATCTAGAAACTTTGATCCTCTCATGCAGCTTTTGTTCCTGATTCCAGCAAATCTTTTTTTTTTGTTTATGCCATATGTCTCATAAACCTCTTACAAAGGTTCATCATGATCTTCATAGGATACATTTGTTTTAAGAAGTTGCATTAGTATTATAACATGTTTCATCTTTTGCTTTCTCCAGAAACCAAAAAAATGGTTTACTTAGCCTTTCCTGGAGCTTTTACAACCAAAATATGAGACTACAATCTCTTGATGGGAAAAATGTGTGGTAGATTCTGAAACACTCAACGTTTGGTTAAATATATTAATCAGTGGATGATAGTGTGTGCTATATTTTTTTGGGCATGTGATATTAAAATCCTCTATCTTGTTGTTAAATGATGATTTCTGAGAAAATATATAACTTTGGGCTTTCTAGAGAAGTATCTCAGGGAGACAATACTCATGTCACAACTGTAGTAAGTATTTAATACTTTTTTACCTTCTTGGGTTAATTGTGCCTTAGATAAAAGAGTATTCTTCTAAAAGTCATCACTTCAGCATGATCAATTGATGGCTCCACAATATTTACGCAGCTGCAAGACCATGGAGTTGGCTAGAGATGCTAATCTTTGTTTCAAAAGAACGATAAAGATCAGCCCAAGATGAAAGCTGTAGTCGAAAACTTAGATGAAGAGTATAGAAGAGTCAAAGAGTGATCTTGTTAGATGGCCATGAGTAAGAAAAGTAGCGAGGTAAGAAGCAAGAGTCGAGACACGTGACATGTGAAGGGGAAAGGTTAGTGTTACAATTTTTTTGTGTTTTCAAGTATTTAGCATGTTTCATACTATATATAAATCAATTAAACTCAATTTCGTGGTTCATGCGATTAATTGGTCTGTCAAAGATAACCAATGATACCATCACGTAATCTTAATATCAAAATCACAAAGCTTGGTTTGCCAAAATTATAGAATAAAGTATAAGCTTCCTATAAATTCTAATACTTGAACAAGATGTACTCATGTATGCCATGAACTTCATAATTCATACCGGCATTACATTTTCTAACCTCTCACACTTCCAAAACTTTAAAAGTGAAAAAACTAAAGCGAGAAAAATAACTATGAAGCTGATGACTCTTTTAGCTTATGCTTTCTTGAAAATTAAATATAGAGTAAAATGATCCTTACATATGTTAAAAATATAAAAAACTCAGCTATTAGAATAAGTAAAATAAAGAAATTATAAGTTAGTATTATATCACTTCAGTGTAAGTAAAAGAACAATTTCAAATTGATTAGTTCAGATACTATTTTTTAAAATAATTTATTTTTATTAGTGAACAACTCTCAAATATTGGAGCATCAAATAATTCCATTTATTTTTTGTATCAATTTTTCAAAATGATTTACTATTTGTTCATCCAACATTCACTGTGTTAAATTGAAAATCAGAATACTATATTAAAGATAAAATAATTTTTATTTTCTAGATATTAGAGATTAATATTAGAATTTCATAATGTCTAATCAACTCAAAGTACTTTTCATCACGGTAAATAAATATTCATTTTCACATTGTTTAAACAAATAATTATAAAAATAAAAATAAAAAATAAATAAAAATATCATAAAACTCAATGACAAAATCAGAAATTATATATATATATATATATATATATATATATTGCGTTTTGACTTAATGCATGCAGTTTTAAAAATAATATTCTACTTACTATGATAACTAAAGTACAAAAATGTATCAAAAAATTATATTTTCATGATTATTATAAAATTTTAGATATACTTATTATATGTAAGAAAAAAAAATAGTAAAAGTTAATATTATGAAAGTAAACTTATATTATAAACACCCATTAAAATTCAAAATATTTTTTTTATTTTATATTTATTTACTTACCCGCTCGTAGGACTAGTTAATCCTAGCATATTTATATATTTAAAAATATTTGTGAAGTCAAAATTTTGAATGGATATTTAGAGAATATAATGTTACATGTGTACATGTAATATAGATTAAATATATTTAGTAAATTCAAGTAATTAAAACATACACAAAATTACACTTGCACACACATGTATAACTTATTCTTGCTTTTATAATATTAAAATTTAATCTTAATAAATAGCCCACTTTTTGTTTCTAAAATACACCAGATTCTTATCCGTGTTTTTAGAACGCAAATTTTTCAACAAAAAATCATTTAATAAAAACATAAAATTATAATTTTTAGTAATTATTTTCTCAAGTTGTATATGTATATTGATCTAATTTTAATATTTTAACTTTACAAGAAATATCTTATAAAACATATATAAAATATCAAAAAACCTTCACGATACTTTTTAAAAAAATAAAATAAATAACATTTAAAAGTAACTAAAAAGATAAAAAAACAAAAGTTAAAAAAGAAAGAAGAAAACATTAAAAAAATAATTTCTTTTTAATAAATTATAGAGAATGTATAGACTGTCAAAATATTTGAATGTTAATGAGCTTTTGGATTATTTATGAGAATGGAATTAGAAATCATAAATTTGAAATTACACAGTCACTAAGGGGGTCCATTGAATTGAAAATTTTAGGTGATTTGTGTAAAAAAAAAAATTCACTGTTATTCAAATATGAATTTCAAAAACTCATTTAAAATTCACTGTTGTTGAACTTAACATTTCATAAATTACTCCGAAATAAACTGTTATTAAGAATATTTTAAGTGATTTTAGAGTGTTTGGATGGAGTTTCTTAGTTAAAAAAAATAAAAATTGAAATCCCATGAAATATTCTAGGGTGATTTAACAAAAATCACTTAAAACTCTGTAATTCCTTGAAAACATCTACAACATCATTAAAATCAAATCACCTCAAATTTTACATTGAATATATCCCCCTAAAAACCTTTCAAAATCTACCAGTTTAAAATATTTTAAATAATAGTAGATTTCAAAAGATATATTTTAAACTGAATATTATTTATAGATTTTGGAAAAAAATTTAGAGATAATTTTTTTTTCTGAATTTCTTGATCTGCCAATAAATTTTATTTATCAAAGTACACTTGATGATATATATATTTTTACATATTTAAAAAAAAATTGCATGTAAAAAAAAAACAAAAACATGCATACATATTTGCCAATATGGATTTTGCCTCGAGTCATAATCCTACCACTGGTTCAAGACCAACCTTTGTTAATAATCTTATGGCGTAAAACATTTTTTCCGAAAACTGAAGTAGAAACACAATAAAACCAGGGTCAATGTTTTACCACTAAGCAACTATTCAGTAGCTTTTCTGTTAACTCGATCTCCTAATTTTCAAAATCTCATTATAATTGTTGGAACTATTTTTTGAACATTATGAATAGTATATTCATATGTCAAAAATGAGTTTAATTTGAATGAGAAATGTAGGTCTAATGTGTGTGATTTGAAAAACTTGTACAAAATAGAAAATACACATATTGGATATTTGATTGGATTTGAGTTTTGATTTGTTAGTTGGACTTCATGTTCATTAACTTAATCTTGTAAACCAAATATGTGTTAATCTTTTATATTGATAAGATATAAAAAAGAAATACATTTTAAAGTATATTATTTGTTTGATTTGGTCAAACAATAATAATTTAATCTTTAATTTCTTGGTCAAAATGTGAAATAAATTCACACAATAATTGACAAGAATTAAAGTCTCCATTAATGCACCATGGAAGTTTCATTTCTATGTTGGAAATGTAACTTGTGCTTCTCATTATTTTTTTATAAAAAGGCTTGTTAGCATTATAGAAAAATACACCCAACACATCCAAGAAACCTTCTTCCACTTAGAATAGTTATGCTAGTATTTTTTATTTTGTGTCTGAGAGTACAACACAAAAATAGGTTCGTTAACTTCTATTCTGAGTGATGCGGAATAGTCGAAGTGTGGTTGTATCCTGAGATTCTGATTGCATAAACACTGTCACACTACGAGCAATTTAAGAATTAAAGAAAGAATGTTTCGCCTCCACACGAAATCATTCTTGTTCATCATATTTTGGTATCAAATATTGTATATTTTATTAATGTTTTTGTCATTATATAAACAAATTATTCAGTTTGCCATTTCGTAGAAATCATGGTCCTACAATCTTAATTCTTAAATTTCCGTCATTATACTAACGAAAACTGATTGTTTTGTTAAGTTTTGATAAGAGCAAGTTAATATGGATCTTTGATCTAGTGTGGATTAATTTCAGATCAGTATCGAATTGTTTTCCATCATAATTTTTTTCCTGAAATAGATATCATTAAATTATGTATGGACATGCTAATGATATTTTTTTAAGGTTACAAAAAGGTGTTTATAGCTATGGAGAGGCACCAACAAATTGGGCAGTGGAGTTTTGGTTTTAATCCAGTGGTTATAAGAAAAAGAATTATGTGATAAACAACATTTCGATCTTTAAGAGATCAAATGGTATGGATGGAAATGAATTTAGTGAGTCGACGCCCCAAATTAATTTTGGGAGAGGTCTGCTACGTATAAATCATTTGCCATTAGAAAATATAATGTTGTTGATAATAATCAAAACATTCATATTTTGTCAATGTTTTAACGCGAGCCGTATAAAGATTGACTATGGGAAAAATAAGAAATCTCATGTTAATAAGACTGAAACTGACATGTATATTATAGTTTCTAAAGTCAACATGAGAGTTTTTTATGCCACAAATAATATCTTGTAATGATATGTATATTTGCTAAAAAAGCAAAAAATATGTTTTTGGAAAAATTCAAAACATACAAGTTGGATTTATAAATCAACTTGAGAGAACTATAGAAATAGTTGTATGAAAAATGTGAATTTCTGAAAAGAAAATACATTTTTTAGAAAATTATAATAATTTTTGAAATTGTTTTTATGTATTTAAATCTAAAAGAGTTGTAGATCAATTTTTCTAAACTCTTAAGAGATGTTAAATGTAAATATGCAATTTTTTTTTTAATTATCTCAAGAAATATGGAGGAAGCTTTGCTTACCATATAAAGTCATTGGCAAGATGCCCCATGAACTTAGTGATAATTATCACAATATGATTTTTAGAAAGAAAAAAAACTAGTGTCATACACTGAGTTTTGTGTATAATGGTTAATTGTATCTTGGAAAAAAAGATAACAAAAATCATTAGACAATTGATCTTGACTAATCTAAAGAGATTATGTTCATTATGATGACAACCTAGGATCCTTATATATAAGGTGTGTCATGAGATCAAATTGTTATATCATCAAAATGAATGGGTTAAAGCTTATGAATTAAGATGAGGTTTGGCGGTAACTCTACCTAACTGACTAGAGATCCCAAGAAATAGGTTCAAGGAGACAACTAAGTCAAACTAAATCTGCCCAAAGCACTATAAGACTTCGGTCTATACCCAGTTCCTAGGATGATTAAACAGTGCTACATGTAAGGAATAGAGGATAAGCATTTGCTTTTAATGATTTGTGTCCATTGTTTTGAGATATGAATGAAGTAGTACATGATACTCCTCTAAACAAAACTAATGGCAAATCACCTTGTGAGTGTGAAATGGGACCGTTTCTAGGGGAATAAATGAAAGGCTATATTCTCCAAGTTCACTCATGATTAACCAGGACTGTTCACGGCCAAAATGAACACAACAAAGAACCTAGTTCTGTGAGTGAATGAAACTGTGTTATAGTTATTGTCTAGGTTTACACCAAAGCCCGGGTGGTTAAGACATCATGTTCACTACTTGGCCGAGTAAATCCGATAGCTATTAACAACGACTGGTTCAAGGCTGAAATATGCTACCAACTCATCATGCAGTGGATTTTTAGCTTGTACTCTCAAAAGTCCTTAGTAGAGTCTTGTCTAGGAGGTCAAGTCTGTCGAGTCGTCTAGTGTATAGAGTCATTTCTATTCATGTGGGAGATTGTTGGAACTATTTTTTGAACATTATGAATAGTATATTCATATGTCAAAAATGAGTTTAATTTGAATGACAAATGGAGGTTCAATGTATGTGATTTGAGAAATTTGTACAAAGTAGCAAATACACATATTGGATATTTGATTGGATTTGAGTTTTGATTTGTTAGTTGGACTTCATGTTCATTAACTTAATCTTGTAAACCAAATATATGTTAATCTTTTATATTGATAAGATATAAAAAAAAATCCATTTTAAAGTATATTATTTGTTTGATTTGGTCAAACAATAATACTTTTAATCTTTAATTTCTTGGTCAAAATGTGAAATAAATTCACAAAATAATTGACAAGAATTAAAGTCTCCATTAATGCACCATGGAAGTTTTATTTCTATGTTGGAAATGTAACTTGTGCTTTTCATTATTTTTCTATAAAAAGGCTTGTTAGCATTATAGAAAAATACACCTAACACATCCAAGAAACCTTCTCCCACTTAGAATAGTTATGCTAGTATTTTTTTATTTTGTGTCTGAGAACAATAAAAAAATAGGTTCGTTAACTTCTATTCTGAGTGATGCGGAATAGTCGAAGTGTGTTTGTATCCTGAGATTCTGATTGCATAAACACCGTCACAATACATGCAATTTAAAAATTAAAGAAAGAGTGTCTTACTTCCACACGAAATCGTTTTTGTTCATCATATTTTGATATCAAATATTGTATATTTTATTTATGTTTTTATCATTATATAAACAAATTATTCAGTTTGCCTTATCGTAGAATCATTTGCCACATCGTAGAATCATGATCCTACAATAATCAGTACCTAATTCAAAAGTAGACTTTCTTCGCACATAACATTGAAATTATAGTATCCTCCAGATCGCATATGAAGCAATGAAAAGGAATGGGTATTACAAACATTGCCTTTTGATATAATGGTAAAAAGAAAGAAAACGAAATACATTATAGAGTTTAAGAGGTACGGATTATATGATTTCGATAAATGGTCACTGGAAGATAAACCAAATTGCTCGGAAACAGCTTGGAGAAAAACATTGGAATTAAGCTTCATAGACTTTGCATTCCTCATCGGCTGGGTTTGTCTTACAGAAATCTTCCAAAGGGTCTCCGCTTCCAGCAGCTACCTCTCCCGGCCACTTGGCAGCCACTAGGTGAGCCAAATCCACCACTCTTTGGCTATATCATCAAATTATATATGTGAATTTAGTCATTAAATGTTTCAAACTCTAATTACATGTAGAAAGAGATTTTTTTATATAAAAAAGTTAATAAGGTAAAAATAACTCTCTTTTTTTTGGCAAACTGATGTAGTTGTGAAGTCGAAATACATTCTGTGGACATATTCTTTCGTGCATTTTAATTGAAATCCAGAAATAATAATATGTAAATGTATCATCGAAAAAAATAATTTTTTCTTTAAAATCTGAAGATCATGCTATCTGTAAGGTAACGCATTAAATCAACTTCCAATTATTTAAAAGAAAATCAAAATGCTTAAAGTGCCAAAAATTACGCTATAGTGCATGTACTTATTAAAAAGTCGCATTTCACAAAAGAAAAATTGTTTGAAAAAAATAAAACTCGTAGGTTCCTTTCTTTTGTCAAACATTGAAGTTAACTAGTTAAGGCAAAAGGAAAAAAAAGTATAATGTAAATCAGATAATTGCTCAATCTTGATCATATTACCTGTAACCCCACTCGTTGTCGTACCAGGCGACCACCTTGACCATATCATCACCCATGACCATTGTGAGGGAAGAGTCAATGGTGGTTGAGACATCAGAGCACCTGAAGTCACAAGAGACAAGTGGCGTGTCGCAAACGTCTAAAACTCCCTTGAGCGGTCCAGCGGCCGCTTTTCTGAAGGCCTCGTTAACGTCTTCAGCTGTCAAACCTTTCTTCTGAACGTTTATAACAAGGTCAACCACAGAGACGTTTGGGGTCGGCACACGGAGTGCAATGCCGTTGAGTTTACCCTTCAGCTGGGGGAGCACCAACGACACCGCCTTTGCTGCACCTGTGCTAGTAGGTACAATGTTCAGTGCTGCGGCTCTTGCACGCCTTAGGTCCCTGTGTGATGCATCTAGGAGTCTCTGAAACATTTGCAAACAATATGTTAACATTATTTGGATGCATGTATTCTTGTACTACAAGCTGGAACCCAAACAACCAAATATGGGGATCAATACCGGATACAAACAGAGACCAAAACTGAATCAACCATCAAAAATTCAATCATCTACGGTTCTACTTTAACACACACACAAATATGTAATCGTGAAAGTATGCTCAAATGATATTTACTTGGTCTCCCGTGTAAGAGTGTGTCGTTGTCATTGTCCCCTTGACGATACCTGTATATTGAGTAAGCTAAGAAACCGTATTATCAACATGTAATGATAGTAGAGAAAAGTAGTGTACCAAATTCTTCATCCAAAACTTTCGCAAAGGGAGCCAAACAGTTGGTGGTGCAAGATGCATTGCTGCCAAGACAACCGAAAAGAAAACATGAATTACTCAACAAATAATTATGGTCTTAGCTTGTTTAAACTTTTACCTAATGATGTTAGCAACGTCATGAGAATAGTCTTGCTCATTGACTCCTACAACATAGGTTGGGATATCAGCGCCTTTAGCTGGTGCTGTGATGATCACTTTCGAGGCTCCAGCTTGGATGTGCTTCCCTGCTCCTGGCCCATCAACAAACACTCCTGTTCCCTGATATATATATATACTTGTTTCGATTAATTAGGTTTCCTTTGCATGCGAATCATATCATTTGCAGCTTTAGATAGAACATTATTCACCTCGATGACAATGTCAATGCCGAGCTCAGCCCATGGAAGCTTAAGAGGATCTCTGTTTGAGACGACTTTGATGAGCTTGCCATCAACGCTGATAGTTTCATTGTCGACTATTTTCACATCGGCCTTGAAGGTTCCAAGCATGGAGTCATACTTGAGCAAGTGGGATGCCTACAAGATTTCAACAAGGTCATAAAAGAGAGATCAAAAATGCTAAATTTTATTAGCAACTTACGTTCTTGACACCACCACTGTCGTTAAGCACAACTACTTCCAGAGGAGAGTCCTTGCGGCCGTGCCAACACCTGAGGAAGTTCCTACCGATCCTTCCAAACCCATTAATGGCAACCTTCAGTTTTGCCACTGTCTCTCCTCTAACAGGAGTGGATGTCGCCACAGCCTTTTAGTATTTGCACAAACTCATCATCATCAAATATATATATGCATATTCATAACAATAAAGTTACTGAATCAATCAGTCACCTTGGGGGTGATTTGTGCAGCTATGGCATCAAAGAAAGATGCTTCCCCACCGTTATTGCTGACTCGCAGACCGGAGAATGCAGCCACTTCTAGCCTCTGTGTGGTTTAGCAACAAGAGAAAAGAGATAAACAATTCGACACACACACATACAGGGAAAGAGTGCTAGGTAGAAGGAAGATTACCTTGGAGGAACATTGAGCTGGGAAAGAGTGAATGGCACTCTTAGACTGCAGCCTCGGTTTGACGGGGATTCTGGAGACGGCAAGAGCTGAATGTGTGGCCATAGTTGCAAGAAGAGAAAAAGGCTAAGGATGCTAATCAAAATTATGAGCAGTGGCATATATACATGCATCCTCACATCTTTCATTCTGATAAAAAAGCAACCTGTGGTTGATAGTGAAGCAAATGAATATGTGGTTACTACCGTAGGTAAGATACAATCGGGGATAAGATTGTGCGAGCCGTTGATTAATAGTCATCACAGGTATCTCTCATTTATTTATTTTTTTTTTAAAAAAAAAAAACTGTTTCCATGTCACATTTCGCCTAATCAGAATTTCGCCCAAGGAATCTGAAATGATGATGATGATATATCGTTCAACATAGAATAATGAAAAAAACAGACAAGACAATGGTAGTGGTTTGAAGATGGAGGAAAAGTTGGGACAGAATTACAAAGAAACAGCAAAACAATAACAAGTAATAAATGACCCACAATTTGTTTCAGTATCCTAAAACAGGTGAGATTATTCAGGCTGTAGACTCGACTTCATCAGTGCTTAGAGCTGCACCATTAGGGGTGTCTTCTGATTTTAGCTGAGAGGACACATCGTCGATAGCAGAGTTGAGCTGAGCAATTTTGTCAGCCAATACCTTGCGAGTTTTCTGCATTTAAGGCAAATTACACAGTGTTGTTAATAAGTAAAAAAAAGAAGAGAAAAATGATTGTTTTCAAGTCACCTCCAAAGCTTTTTCCTCATCATATATGAACTTAGGCAATTTCCTCATGAGATCCTTTCGGTCTGCTCCAGCTATGGCCTTGCTGATCTGAAATAATAAGTTTCACACATTGTGCTAGCTGTAAGAGGGATCTCAACTAAAAAAAAACATGGGAAAGAGAATAAAACCTGAGGTGCATACACACATCCAAGAGCACCGACTATGAGCCCGCCCAAAATAAACCCTCCCACAAATAGGCCAGTGCTGCCTGAACTGTCATCATCTCTGCAAGATAGACAAACGGTGAGTATCAATTACTATGCTCTGCGGCTTATGACTGACTAACTAATGGACATGTATAACAAAAGATTGGTAATGGATTCACCAGATCCCGAAAAGGGTAAATGGTAACCTGTATGCTGATTGGATGGTTAGGATCCTTTTGCTCCTAGAAGCAGAAAACTGGAGCTTTTTAGAAGGATTCAGCCCGAAAGAAACGTTGGCACGACGAGGAGCAATTGGCTTCGGAGAAAAGCCTAGCATGAAATTGAAGGACAAGGAACAAAGATTACTGAACCGAGAGAGATGCTCCCTTTTTTACAATACGAAATGAGAAATATTAATCACGTTAGAGAAAGCAATCGGGTTCCTGAGATTCGTGTGACCTCGACACAGCACTAAATCAGAACTGTAACGTGGCTGCTTCAAATAAACATACCAGATGAAGGATGGAGTTGTTGAGTATTCCTGGAGAGAGAGAGAGATGTCGAAAGAGCCGCCATCGATGGAACAAGTGCGAAATAAAACTTGGATCCTCTCGGAGCTGTTTGTGAGCTTTGAGGACCTTCGATGATATCTATGTTCTCGCTCACTGGTAATAATCAATTAATAAATATTATTTACCCAAATATGATAAATAAATGACAAACAAATAGTTCAAACATTTTTTCTTTTATCAAAAAACTTAACTAGTTGATTTGGTGGAGCAGTAGCGTAATGCTAGAGATAAGCTTTTTTTTTCTTGTTCATTTTTTTCTTTTAAAATTATTTCATTACTTAAATTTGAGGTAATTTGGTTAATTAAATTAGAACAATACAACTTATTAAACAAAGTTCTTTATTAAAAAAAATCTAGTCATTTTTACTAAAGAATTTGATAAAATAATCTAGTTTCTTTTTTACTAAAGAATTTGATATTGTATTACTAGCTTAAAAATATAAAAGACAGAAAAATTATAAATATTCTCATTGTCAAATTTTTTTTTAAATTCCATTGAGAAGTTTTACCATTCTTATAGATTTTAAATCACTGATATAAGCTCTCGGCAATCACCAAATTTTGACATAGAGAATGAGTATTATAACATTTTATTCATCGTTTAGTGAAGGGCTTCAACTTTTGCATATAGATGTAGTATTCGTCTCCATTAGTTTTTAGTTTCTAAAAATTATTTTTCTTCAGTAACATCTTTCTTTATCAATCTTTATTCAAGAAGTGTATCATGATGCTAAGAGCCATCTACCATACAAATATTACACAAGCTTGAGACTTGTATATGATGTCATCCCAGCTATGCATCAGATGAACCAGAAAGTTTGTTTGCTTCAAGCCAAGGACACCATACTCACTCAGCATATTAAACCAGTCCTTGAGGATCTCTATCGATTCTTCTAAAAACCTTATCATTTTATGCCTTCCATATACATCAAATTAACCATAGACAAGGTCTTGGATGTCTTCCAAATTTTCAGTATCAATTTTCCTTTAGAACAAATAGTATATACTTGTATAAACTTTTGTTGGTGGAAAGATTGATGGTTTAGATGGTGTTGAGGACAATGCCCTAGATTGCAATGCTAGAGGACATTCCAAAATTGCATAATTTATTGATTCATCATTCTCCCCACATATGGAATACTAAATATCGCATTGCATCTTTCTCTCGTCTTAGTTTCTTTTTAATTGACATATGGCTAGTCATTATTTACCTCATAAGATGGCGCATTTTATGAGGCACTTTAACATTTTAAACACAAGATTGTAACTCATGTAAACTTCTCTCAGTGCATACCTCGAGACATCATCTCTATAGTCCTTCAACAAAAGAAAGTGATCTCTTATATCCTAATCAAATCTCAATATCCCTCTATCTCATTAATGAACTTACAATTACCAAAGTAGCCTCAGAAAAATTAAAAGAAATTTGATTATAAAAAAATAAGAAAACCTTGTTTGTGTTGCGGGTGAGATTTTGAGTTTGCGGTTTATGTTCTCGCGATTTCCAAAATCGAAATCAAACCCCGACGACATGAGCCCCCTGACGACAAAACTCTCACCTCTCCCACTCGAAAAGTGCTTCAGCTCGGACCTCTGCCGTAGAGGTCGCAATCGGATCCCTTGTCCACCGCAAGTGTAGGTTCCACCATAGATTGCTTCAAAACGAGCATGTTGAACGTATATTACGGTTGCCAAGGTCGTGAATGAATTGGGAAACCTGATTGGAATGGATTTAGACGTTGCACCATTGTCCTTAGATCGAGTATGACTTGGATGTAGTAGCAAATTGGTTGCATTATTGAATCTTAGTGAATTGAAAGTAGATTTGAAAATCAATAGGGCTACGATAGGACAAGTAGTGAAACTGGTATTACTGATACTTGTAGTATAGCTAGTAATACTGGTATTTCTGAATGAAATTTCCTCATACGAATTATTTTCTAAGGATGATTTTTCTATACATAATGGATGGCTTCGAACGGTTTAGAATTGGTACAACTATTTACTGATTGAGTTTTTGAATTATTTGGCAGGATCCAATGAGCAACAACGTCTTCATACATTTTAAATGTGAAGCTCATGTGTATAGTTTAGTGTTCAAGAATGGTAAAAATGAGATAAATCTTTCAATGGTAGAATCAAGGATATGCAAAAAGGTCATGTTAGTTGAAAAGTATGGTGAAATCGAAAATGAGTTGCATTCCACTTCTTGTTAGGCGTGAGGAACATTTTATAATTTCTGATGATGAGGATCTTTGTGGTTAGATATTGTCCCTTGATAAAGAGAATCGTAGATGCATATTGTATGTGGAGGTCATCAGAAGCTCAGAACTCCCTGAGCAACCTTCAAGAGCGGGCAAGAGAAGTTCTTTAGCTATGAACTATGAGGTGTGGATTCGAATGGCAATGCTATAAGAGATAAAGCCATTACTTTATATGCGGAGAATGATCTAGTTGGAAAACAATCGGAGGGGATAGTGGCGATTGAGGAGATGGTTGACAATGTGGATGCGGAAGTGGTTGAATATGTGGATGTGGAGGTGGTTGAAAATGTGGATGCGGAGGTGGTTGAAAATGTGGATGCGGAGGTGGTTGAAAATGTGGAATCGTGATGAGACCTCTGAAATACGTGATAAATATGTAAACCTTCCACCTTGAGTAGAAATGATTCAGTTTATAGAGGAATTGGAAGACGATTTGGGTTTGAAAATACATCAAGAGTTTGTTAATAAAAAGGCAGTGCAAGAAGTGGTGGAGAGAGCCGCATGTAAGAAAAGTTTTGGGCTTAAAGTGGTCAAATCGGATAAGGAGCGATTAGTATTTAAATGTCCTAAGGAATAATGTAAATGGGGACTATGGGCTGTGAAGATTGGAAAGACATAAATGTTCTCCATTAGAACATACACGAACATGCATGCATGCTCTCGTGGAAGTCAAAGTGAAAGCAACACAAGGAAGAGAGGCACGCCACATGTCATGGGTAGTGATGAGAAGCCTTATTTGGTGAATTTACTTGCGAAGAGTTGCAGTTGGAGGTTATGGGACATTGAAAAGTACCCTAGTATCCACGGACTAGCGGCTTACATTTTGTTCTCTAAAAGGATGATAGATCTCATGATTTCGAGTTTCAAAATTTGATTTCTAAATATTATTAGATGGTGCTGTGGGCGTTGGCATATTACAAGACTATTAATGTTGTTCCAGATAGGAGTGAATGGACTGTCCCAAATTACATCAAAGAAAAGAAAATCATTCCTCCAAAGAGCCTTGAAAAGAAGGGGAGAAAAAAGTGAAAAGATTTCTATTAGCTGGGGAACGTCGACCATGAACGCAAAATAAAAGGCGTCCAAGACATAGCCTTCAATAGTTGCAATTTGGTAATCCCAATGTTTGAATTTGACTTTGGTTCCTATTTGAATCTGACTTTGGTTCCTATTTGAATTTCGTAAATGTTTGAATTGACTTTATGGTTTATTTTTACAACTATAGAGAACTGAGTACGATTTTGAGAAATTGAATACGGAATTGTGTTTTTTTTGTGAACAACTCAACACGCGACGTATAATAACTCATAAGAAATATCTTTTACTATAACCGGAAAATATAACTTGAGATAAGTTTTCGTGACTACAGGTAATAGAGGAACAACTCAACGCACTACTCCATATAATTTTATAGTTACTTTGTGAAATATGTGACAACCACATATAAGATCTCATTGTACCATTTTATGGTCATTTTTAATACACAAAACACTTAGAATAATACTTTCATATTGTTAAATATCTATGTACAACTAAAAAAATACAACATAATTACATGTAATACTAAAATAATTGAAATTCGGCGGAAGTATAACTATTTGTAGTTTTTGTACAACTACTATCTTGCGGAGAACTATGTGTTGTTGTTTTGGCGAGATTTCTAAATGATCGAAATTTGGGCGGGCAAGTTTTGGAGCAGATTCTCTCAGACAAGCCTCTCTCTTCCCATTTACCACACAAATCCCATCTCTTTAATTTCTTTCACATCATTCTCTCTCAAATTCGACTCCTCAAGAGGTTTTCGGCCTTAAAGAAGGAGGTGGACGACATGGCTGCATAGATATATGAGCTCAAGAAACTTATTCCTTGTACATAAGATGAGTTTATGTATTAAGATGGTTTTTCTTTATGGTTTTTGGATAATACAAATCCTTGTTTGCTAGGATTTGTATGAGCTTATGTATGATGATGTTCGATGCTAGTTAGACTTATGTTTCTCTGTTTTCTCTTCGTTCCCATCCCATCCCCTCCACCAACAACCTCTTTCTCAAGACCTCCATCTTTCTCTCCTTGACTAGCAAACTCTTTCTCGAGACCTCCCGCTTTCTCTATGTGAACAGCCATACCATCTAATTGCTCATGCACATAGTCTTCCCAAGAAAAGAGTCTTAGGTCGTACTCATCAACCTTTTCTTCAAATTTACTCATCCTCTCTCCCATTTCCTGTTTGAAGCTCATAAGTTGTTCTACCACTTCATTTATCTTCACCGTGTTCTCTGCTGCTTCATTGGTGGCTCTTTTCTCATTCCCAGCATTCTCAGTGGGAGGGGCTTCTCAAGCAGCCACGTCCTCCTCCAACATCTCATAAAACTTTACAACATATCCTTTATCAAGCATCTTCATCCAGCTCTTAACAACCACGTCGTGTCTATCATCGATGTCATGTTTTTGTTATCCGACCTAGTCGAGTTTCTTATGCATCACTTGCTTTGAGGATGTTCTGAAGGACCTACAATGTGAACGACGAATTAAGATTACCATAACATGTAAACCCAAACATATCCATATAGATAGGAATACTAACCTCAGTGTTACCAAGTTCTTTATTTATTTTTGAAAGGGGAAATCCTTTCATTTCACTCCTCTTGAAATTTGATTTGCACATCCTTGGACATGTTGGGTCAACGCCTTCAACTAATTCTCAAAATTTATCCCCAAAATCCGTAATGGTCTTGAATGCTAAAAGCTACACATGGAACAAAATTTGGGTGTTGTACATATCAAACAGTCCTTAACCACTATAGAAGTAAGAATAATATAAATTTACAAAACTTACCTCCATTAGAATACAGAAACCGGAAATTGACCATATCCCACCTCCCTTAACCACCCCTCCAAAGTGTTCCATACTGTGTGATATCCCTTTTAACATGTGATCAAAGGACAATCTGCCCCAAGGGAATGTCTTACATAAGTTGAGATCTCAAACTTCTCTTAGCAAGAACGGTTCCACGGAATGGACATCTTTATTGGTCTTTCTCTGCCCGATAATAATGCTTGATAGATTATACAAGACTAACATCTTCAACATGTCACGTGAAGCTTCCATTTCCACAAGCTTTGCTCTCACGTCTTGATGCCTTATTTTTCCACTCCCAAAATATTTCCTCACAGACGCCATGCTTCCGGTTTCCTCGCACTTCGCTGGATAGTTTCAGCAGTCTAGTCCTGATATCAGTGCATGTTCCTTAATACCTTATCAGATGGGACAACCATTCATGGCAAACCAAGATTTATTTTTCTTTTCAATGTGTGTCGTTCGAAGAGGGAGCATCCACATCCCCATAACCATGTGGTTGCCATCCTTTGGCATGTGGAATATGTGTCTGAACTGGGGATGACTCTCAAACCAGCTCTTCTTGACCCTACTCACGGGAGGTTCTAACTCGTCCATGCTTTTCAAAGTTAAGCTATAAAACGCCTCATCGATATCTTGATCTTTTTGTATACTCGTCGGTGGGAAGTACATTGAAATATGTTTGATAGCTGTCGTTTTATCCTCCCAGTCCTGCAAAGAAAGAACAAACAGTTTGAATAAGTTTACTTAGTTTTACCTAGTTATACCAGGTGTACGAGAACACCAAAATTAGAGCTAATCAAAACAAGCAAACACATCAGTATACATCGTCTACTTATTACTAAACTAGATCAATCAATATCATTTCTTCCTCTCCAAAACAAACTAGATTTTCCAAGTTGTACCAAATTGTTTTGCCAAACTATGAGACTGAGTTATAGGAGATCAAGTTATATATACTAACCATTCTCTCCCTATTGTTTCTTAAGGTACGACTCATACTTCCCTCATCCTTATTTCCTTGTTCTTCTTGTTCATGATTATTCTCATGGATAATTTCTGCATCTTCTTGTTCTTCTTCGTCTACTCCATCTTCTTCTTCTCCTTAGTTCTTGTTTTCTCTTTCTTCTACTTCATCTTCAACAAAGTCTTCATCTTCTTCCCCATCTTTTGATATTTGTCACTCTCTTCTACTTCTTTTTAAACTGGGTTCGTCTTCTCTGCTTCTGGAACATCTTCTTCAACTGGGTTCTCTTTCTCATGTTTTGGAATTTCTTCTTCAACTGGATTCTCCTTCTCTTGTTCTGGAACTTCTTCTCCAACTTCGTCTGTCTTCTATACTAATGGAACTTTTTTCAGGAGAAGTTATATCCTGCACACGCTTTTTTTCTTCCTTTTCGTCCATTTCGTCTTCGGCATTTTGTCTTCTTGTCAAACCAGAATTGATTACACACACTATATACACGAATCGAGAAAGACACGATGGTACAAGTTTTCAACTTCAACGAACGAACAAAACTTTACGAGATAAAACTCTTCTCAAATCAAAATTGATCGAGTGAAGAAGCTTACCTCTCGACGTTTGCTCATTTCTCAGCTAGTTCTTCCTAGTTTCGCAATCCTTAGAAGAGACGAGAGAACACTAAGACACTTAAGAGATGAATGAAAAGAAAAAATAGAAGAGAGGAGAAGAATAAATTTTGATGATTTGGGGTAAGCGATTATAAATCACGTTTGATTTTAGGCTTAATGCAGTTTAACCATTATGATCCGCGGGTGACTGGGTGGATTGGTTTGACCTGGTTTTCTCTGTAATTATCTTGATTTCAGCTGGTTTCTAAGTCATTTACGCATTTTCGATTTAAAAGTCATTGTAAATGAAAATACAATTATAACAAGGATAAAAATAGTGAAAAATGACTAGAATAGAACAGAAAAATTGAAATATTACTAGAATAGCATATATTTTCTAAAAATAACTATAATGTTTCCTGACCCTAGTTAATTACAATAAACACCCTTCCTTAGTTTACCTATATTTTTAATTAGGAATGCCATGTCAGCAAACCGTATTCCATGTAACCTTAACTGTATTCCACCTCACCTTATACGTATTTCATGTCATTAATTTTTTTACACTTACCAATACATTCATTAATTAGTTCAAAACAAGAAGTAGTACGTGGTTTAGATTTTTACACGATCTCTCACAGGCGATCCCTCCCATTCTTGCACAAGGCTGGTTACATGAGTGGCCAACATACCGCTTCATTCCCGATAATTTTAAGGAACGGTGGTTTCTTGTACTCGCGGTAAGCATGATTTTGTTTCCATCACAGATCTACGAACAGCAGTAACCCTTTTAGTATCGTTTGTTTTGCTATAGAGACATAACAAATGAGATCGGAGACATAATCTGACTGTTTGGACACAGTTTAATCTCTTGGCGAGGACGATTTTTCGAACTCAGATGCGCATGATGAGGAAGAGTTGGGCGCTTGGTGGCGAGAAGCCTGACTGGATGTTAACCGGAGTTTGGCTTGCTTTGATCGATATGTTTGAAGAGTTTGAACCTGATAATTTTGGAATATGAATTACTTTCGACAAGACTTTTATTTTGTTTGACTTATGAGTATATATCTCAGCCTTTATGTTATTAATATTCCTATAACTCAGCCATAATGTTTGCATCCATACGTTTTTTGTTTACCTTTTATGTAAGATATTTTGGTTTTTGAAAATATCACTCATGCGTATCCGATTATTAATTAGTCATGTTAAATACGCCTTAATTTTGTTACCGAGAAATGTATATTATCGAAGCAATGATTAATCAGTTATCATATCAAGAAATTTATATTAACGAGAACGTAGTAGGCTAGTTTGGATTGCTCTACATACAAGGGTTTGGTATGACTCGGCCGTTATGTATATATAACTCGGCCGTTTAGTCATATTAAATACGCATAGAAGACTAATACCGAGAAATTTATATTACACAAGCAGTGATTATTAACGTCAGCCTTTAGACACCATGTTGTACATAAAAGCATAGGGAAGAACATCAGAGTAATAAGAGAGATTATAGCTACATCTTCACCATTTCGTTGTGTCCGTATACGCGCTAATCGGTTCAAACTCACGGAAGAACAAAGCAACCTCTTTGATCCAGAAATAGCGGTCACATCAGTTGTCACCCTTACTTTGTGAAACGTCCCACAACACCCAATCTATGTCGACAACATGAACACATGGGCAACTGAAGAACGATGGACAAATGAGCATATGGAACAAGTCCATCCTTACGCGGTAATCTTCGCCATGCCACAATCTCCATCCCCATTTCAGATCTCGAACGAGTTTCCCAACTCTGGCCACTGATTCTCTTGTAAAACGAGCGAAGTACTCCTCATCGTTCCAAAAGATCTTCCGAGTCATTGCGTACACATATATGGCTCGCTCATATCCAGCATCCGCTGCAGCCTTCAAGAGAGAAAGTCCATATTCTTTGATGTTATAGGTGCAGAAATACTGTACACCCTTCAAATAGAGTGTGCTTGGGTTTCCTTCGCCGTAATAAGTTTTCAACAACGAAGGAGGCATATGGCGTCCCCAGGGAAACGATAACACATTGAAGAAACGGTAAACACTACGCCGATCAGTTAACGCCTTCATCAACTTGCATGTAACTCTGAGGTTGAAGAAATCGTTGAAGGAGTTAGTGGCCACACGTTCAACCACTGAAGCTTGAATTTCTTCGGGCAGTTCAAGAATCGGGAAATACTCCATTTTCTGTCAGTTTTTTTAAGTTTATGATGGTCAAAGTGTATAAATAAGGGGTTGAGAAGAGAAGGTCTCTTTAACATAGCGACTGTTCGTTTGATAGGCGGGAATATAAAACACGCCTTCTCGTGTTTAAAATTAATTAATAAGTCAGCCATAATTAAAGCATAACTCAGTCGACTGAAAAGACCCTATAATTAATAGAAAATCCAGTCGAGAACGCTATAATTAACCCTACATGTAGATGTAAGAAGATAGGTGACGCCAATTACTGCCACGTTTGGCGAGGAACAGACGGACTGAGTCGAAAAGACATTCAAATCAATAACTCCGCTGTGACAACTCAGCTAGATGAATGGAAACCCATCTGTAACATATACTATTTAAGCTCTATAATTAATGGTAAATCCAGTCGAGAACACTATAATTAACCCTACATGTAGATGTAAGCAGATAGGTGACACCAATTACTGCCACGTTTGGCGAGGAACAGATGGACTGAGTCGACTGAAAAGACATTCAAATCAATAACTCCGCTGTGACAACTCAGCTAGATGAATGAAAACCCAGCTGTAACATATACTATTTAAGCTCTATAACTCAGTCGTAACGTTTATCCCGCAATATTTATTGTTTCCAATTTTGAATTATTAAAATATCAGATAGGCATGTTTAATACGAATTATTAGTCATAATATCGAGGATGCCATAATTAACCCTACATGTAGATGTAAGTAGATAGGGTGACGGCAATTAACTCAGCCATTAGTGCCACGTTTTGCAAGGCATGCTTACGCGTGTTAATTGCAAATAAGTTAAGATATCAAGGACATTATATTACCGAGGCAATAATTAACCATAAACGGCGATGTTTATAACCGAGGCCATAATTTATAACTCAGCCCTCAAGACTAACTTTGGGCGGGAAAATATAATCCAGTTACCGAGGCAGACATTAAACGTCGACGTTTCATTGTTTACTGTTATAGTATTGCATTCATCTTACAACCTGTGGTCTGTTTCATACTTGTTCCCAATAAAAAAGAGAAATAATGTCTTCCTCATCATGTTCAGTTTCATCTCGGATGATTTCTAGAGGTATGCCGAGACAGTGCTGGTGTGGTGAACCGTCTGGACTATGTACATCGACGTCAACTAAGAATCCAGGAAGATTGTACTATTGCTGTGCAAGAGGGTATCATAAGGTTAGCTCATCTTTTACGTTTTTTAGTTCATCATAATTATGTGATACTAAGATATGATTATATTGGTTACAGCAGCTGCATCTATTCAAATGGGCTGATGAGTGTTTGGTTGAGGAGGTTGATGATCTGATGGTGGTGGTAAGTGACATGAAGAAACACTTGGCGGAGGTAGGTGTTAAGGTTGCTCGTCTGGAGAATACAGCTGAAGGATTAAGGAAGGGAGTCGAGGTTAGCTGTTTGACGAATGTGGTGGTTTGGGGATTAGTCCTTGTTGTATGTTGCTACTATTACCTAATGTAGTCTTGTATTGTAATAACAACTCAGTCCTTACTAATAATAACTCAGCCGAAACCAGCCGGGTCTTTGCAATACCTCAGCCATAAAGGTCGGTAACCCAGCCGTAATGTTTATTATTCAGACAAAACGTCCCTATAACTAAGTCCTTAAATTTGATTGTAGTACATAAAGGAAAAGGAATGAACATCAACATATATAACTCAGTCGTAACATTTGAATAACTCAGTCGTTGAAAATCTATAACTCAGTCGTTGAAAATCTATAACTCAGTTGTTGAAAATATATAACTCAGCCGTAAATTGAAAAAAATAAGTACTCAAAACATTCATAGATTAATTGATTGTAGTACATAAAGGAAAATGAATGATCATCAACATAATATATACGCATCTTCACCATAGTCTTGTGTCCCTAAACAAGTTCGTCGGTTGAAACTCTCGGAAGAACAACCCCACCTCCTTGATCCAGAAACAGCGATCACACATGTTCACACCCTTACTGTTCTCAATGTGATACAAGAGCCAATCTATGTCCAGAACAGGAACACATGGGCAACGGTAGAATGTTGGACCAACGTTTATGATGAACAAGTCCCTCTTTAGGAGGAAGTCTTCACCATGCAACGTACCCCATCCCCATTTCAGATCTCGAACGAGTTTCCCAACTCTGGCCACTGATTCTCTTGAAAAACGAGCGAAGTACTCCTCATCGTTCCAATAGATTTTCTGAGTCATTGCGTACACATACACGGCTCGCTCATATCCAGCATCCGCTGCAGCCTTCAAGAGAGCAAGTCCTTCATCTTTTTGGTTACAGGTGTAGAAATACTGCACACCCTTCAAATAGAGTGTGCTTGGGTTTCCTTCTTCGTAGCACACTTTCATCAATGAAGCAGGCATACGGAGTCCCCAAGGAAAGGTTAACAGATCGAAGAAATGGTATACCCTACGCCGATAAGTTAACGCCTTCATCGACTTGCACGTAACTCTGAGGTTGAAGAAATCTTGGAAGGAGGAGTTAGCGGCCACACGTTCAACCACCACTGCTTGAATTTCTTCGGGCAGTTCAAGAATCGGGAAAGACTCTATTTTCTGTGAGTTTCTTTGGTATAAATTGTGTTAAAAGTGATTTAAAGATAAATAAGTCAGCCACAATTAAGGTCTCTAAATAATGGGCTGAAAAGGTGTCTTCAACAGAGCGACGTATTGTTTGATTGGCGAGAATTTTAAACAGTACGCTTCGTAATTCGTAATACATAAGTCAGCCGTAATGAAAACGTATTTCATTCCTTAAGAAATTATAACTCAGCTAGATGAACTAAATCCAGTCGCTAAACAACAATAACTCAGGCGTAACGTTTATCCTGCCATGTTTATTGTTACCAATTGGGAATTATTTTAAAAAGATAAATCAGTTACGCGTGGTAAATACGAGTGAGTTGTCAAATCGATGACGCAATAATTAACCCTACGAGTCGGTCTAACAAGATACAGTGACGTCAAAATAACTTAGCCATAACTGCAGCGTTTTGAAAATATCAGTTGGCGTGGTGAATAAGCTGTCAAATCGAGGACATTTAATTACCGAGCCTTTACTTTCAAGTAATGGTTAACTTCTCCATTTAGTGATGGAAAGACACGAGTGCACTAAACAGTCACATCCGTTGGAGATAATCATCATTATATACCACCATATAGTCTCATTCCAAAAACCACTCCTTCCCCAAAAACATTTATCTGTTAAGTAACGAATCATCATCTGTCAATTTCATTCAACAATATGGAACACTACAACATGCTCGTTGAAGTTTCATCAAACCCTAGTCTCAAGTCATGGCGTTTCAGAGTGAAAATACACAAGGTCTACTCTTGGTATTCCTATGTTAGCGGTACTGGACCCATCTGGTCTTTCATCCTAGCAGATGAGGCGGTAAGTGTCAAAGCATCATCTCTACATTTTATACTACCATGCAAACTGAAGGAGTTGGTCTTTTATCTTTGTTTATATAGGGAACCAAGATCGAGATGACATTGTATACATCTTGTAATGAAATATTTAAAGTCTTAGAGAAGCAAGAGGGAAAGTGGGTGGAAATCTTGAGGGTAGATGTTAAACAGGCCCATCCAGGTTTCAAGGCGACGAGGCATCCATATACACTATCTTTTATACCTGTTACTCAAGTCCGCATCATCAACCCTCTTAATGATCGTCATTACATGGAGTTCAAGAGTCTCCATGAGATCCGTCTCATTTCCAGCAGGGACAAGGACTATCCCATTGATACCATGGGAGTGGTATTCGACACGGAAGACCATTTCAACGACCCTGTTGTGAAACGTATGGTGTTTTACATTAGGGATAACAATGAGAATCAGATCAAATGTGTGGCAACTGACGATCATGCTAAGGACTTTCGTGATAGGTTTGAAAACATGAGGGGTCGTGGTCAGGTGATCGTGGTCCTTAAGATGTGGAGGGTCGTCAGAAATTATTGTAAGTGCATTATATGATGTGTTTAGTGATTATGGTTCTCAAGATGTTTAATATACTAATTTACACAGGGCCTTCTGAACTATGGCTTGAGACGAAGGGTGGATTATCTGACTTCAGGTTCAATCCGTGTTTGTCGGAGCTTGAGGAGTTTAGGCAGTCGCTACTTAACGATGACGCATACGTTCGGAGGCACGGGGTTAGGGGGCTTGTGTAAATTTGTCATGTCTTCTCTATGTTTTAATGTTTAATGTTGCTGAAACTCACTAGCATGTTTGTGATGTGTGGATGTTTAATGTTCTTAAGTAAGAATTACTGAGCCTAACGTTCAATATAAATCAACCATGAAGAAAATAAAACTCGGCTTAATGTAACAATAAATCAGCCCAGGAGAGTAATTTAACCCAGCCTTAATGTTACATTAGAAGGTTATTTTAGCCATGAAATAACCCAGCCTTAATGTTACAAAAAACTCAGCCGTTAAGTGTAATTTAACCGCAACGTTTCGTCTGATTGACGGGAATTTTAGCCACTACATAACCCAGCCGTAATGTTACAAAAAAAAATCAGCCGAGAAGAGTCATTTAACCGCGACGATTCGTTACACTAGCAGGGAATTTTAACCACAAAATAACCCAGCCGTTATGTCACAAAAAACTCAGCCGTGCAGAGTAATTTAACCGCGACGTTTCGTATGATTGGCGGGAATTTTAGCCACTAAGTAACCCAGCCGTAATGTTACAAAACAAAAAAACAGCCGAGAAGAGCCATTTAACCGCGACGATTCGTTACACTAGCAGGGAATTTTAACCACGAAATAACCCAGCCGTAATGTCACAAAAAAACTCAGCCGTGAAGAGTAATTTAACCGCGACGTTTCATATGATTGGCGAGAAGTTTAGCCACTAAGTAACCCAGTCGTAATGTTACAAAAAAAAATCAGCCGAGAAGAATCATTTAACCGCGACGATTCGTTACACTAGCAGGGAATTTTAACCACAAAATAACCTAGGTATAATGAAAACAACACCCAGACGTAATAGAAAAACAAAACCCAGCCACGAAGTTTTAATTCGGACAACTTCTCACATTATGCCCACTCTGTCCACAACGAGAACATGTGTGTTGTTTCCTTGGACGTTTGTTTCCGAGTGCAACTTCTATAGCAGATTTCATCCTATTTTTTTTAGGTCTTCCTGGTTGTGGACGAATAAACGGAGGGGAGCACAGTTGGTTGGCCAAGTTTTCTGGAACTGGTTGCGCAGAATCAACCGACATGACCGATTGCGCGTATGCGTTCACCAAATAATCCATGTAATAGTAAGGACTGCACAGAGATATACGACAAATATTCATCTGCTCTGCAGCTACGATTGCATGCGCACATGGTATTTTCTCGAGGTCGAAACGTCGGCATGTGCAGTTTCTCCCTTCCAAGTTAACAACATGCAAAGACTCCCCTGAAAGTCCATATGTAACTTGAGTGTGATAATCATCAATCCTTTGTACCGTCATCAGTCTTGCGTCAGCAACACGACCCTATTATAAATGCATAAATAAATTATTACGGCTGAATTATGAAATGATACAGCTGACTTATTAATTAATAAGGCTGCTTTATTTGTCGGTTTGGCTGACTTATGTACAATGTAGGCTGAGTTTATAAAAGTTAAAACTGACTTATCTCTAGTAGTTTCTCGACACCACACGTAAGCGTGGTTGGTTTCATTCTAGCAGCCTCTCTCTGTTCAGCAAACTATATGGTCATCATAACCCGTATCGCTTCCAATAGTCTAACAATGTGAAGACCTCTACCATTTGACAGTGCTCTGTTCATCGATTCTGCTATGTTCGTAGTCATCAGATTGTACCTTTCACACGGGAAATGGACACGTGCCCATAGTCAGACATCAGCTCTTACCAGGTATCCATGAAGTTCAGGATTAATCGCTTCAATCTCCTCGAACATCGCATTAGAATCAGCCATCCTGAAACATCTTGCCGCTTTCTTCACCAGACGAAATGCATCTTTTCCTTTGTACCGTGCCAAAATGTTCTTGTATAAATGGTATGTGCAAATTCCCGGAGAAGCAAGCGGATACACATTCTCAATTGCTTTCCCTATCGCGTTATGCGTATCCGAGATTATAGCAAGACCCTCGTCATCGGGAATCAAAACTTTTAGTTGCGTAAAAAACCAGTCCCATGAATCCTCGTTTTTTGTGTCAACCACACCGAAGGCAATTGGAAAATTCTGAAAATTGCCATCCTGAGATAGGGCTGTGAGAAGCGTACCTTTGTATTTACCATTAAGAAACGTCCCGTCGACAACCACAACTTTACGCATGAAAGGAAACCCACTTATGCTCGCACCAAACGCAAGGAACACATACATGAATCTCCCAAACTCATCGATCTGAAGACGAGTAATTGTACCCGGATTTGCCCTTCTTATCATGTATAGATACGACGGCAGGTTTTCATACCCAATCTCAGGTGTTACCTCCTCGATTTCCCTTGCATATTTCAGCGTCCTATGTGATTTCCAATAATCCATCTGCACACATCAAAATGATACAAACAAGTCAGCCGCATCACATAATTAATTCAGCCAAAAATAAAACTTAAGTCTGCCTTAACGTAAACGTTACTCGGCCGTAACGTTATTATAAGTTAGCTGTACTGTAATAATAAGTCAGCCACAAATATAAATATTAAATCAGTCGTATCGTTAATCTAAGTCATCTCAGTCGTTACAATAACTCAGCCGCATATAAATAAATACCTTCACACCAAACTGCTTATTGATGGCTATTCCGACACTGGAAGGTCGAACGGTCAGACCAACGTCGCCGAGAAAGTCCCTGTACAACTGTCTTAAAATATCCGGTGTTGCTTGCCGAGATCGATTATGATCTCAGTTATAGAACATGAATGCTCCGAATTGAAAATACGAACATAAAACACCGGGGAATCCCCTTATGGAGAAGCACGAACTCTCCATAGGCATCCATCAATCCAACACCTAACAATGAGAAGATCCGTTCTGGATACTTCTACATGAAAATCAAATTTATCTTTCACTGTAAGAAGTTTCAGTTGTCTCTCCAAATCGGCTTTAGTGTCATATCGTTGCCCTACCACAAGGTCGAGTGCAGACAACTCCAATCTGATAACATCCGGATTCCCGTTTGATCCGCTCATCGACCAGTTCTGAGTTCTCTTCTTTGGAGGTAGCGACGGTGAACCTTCGTCTTCTACGTGAGACTCACCGTATAAGCTGAAATTATCATATTCAGACGATGCACCATCAGAGTCGTCGAACATATCAAATCGGCTATCAAATTCATCATCTTCTTTGTTTTGTTCGACTTCTTCATCTTCTCCGCCAGCGTTCTGTTTTTCTCCTTCCACTTTACTAGAGAAGTCATTCTCATCACGTTCATCCTCCAAACTTAGACCATCATCACCCCCACTGTAATCTTCGAATCTAGATTCCACTTTTGAGCGTTCAACATCTGAGAGTTCATCTTCTGAGCTAAAAGTGCATAACTTTTGACGCTTCTCTTTCAAACCGTCATTTTGACTGACGCCGTCATCCCTTTTCTCGGTAATCTCCACACGGAGACGTAGCTGTTCGATTTTCCTTAGGCTTAGAAAACCTTGTAACTGACGAGTATTGGAGACAAAAACCGGTGGAGTATCGTGCGCCAGTGTTTTCAGAGTTTTATTCGAGAACATTTAGCTCATCTTAATCTCATGACTCGACTCACTCAATTCGTAATCATCGAGTACCAACTTTGCGAGATTGTCCCGTGTTGTTCGCTCATCTATATTAAGAATTCTGCATCCTCTACAGTCTGCTACGAATACATATTTGTTTTTCTTAACCCAGTTACCAGAAACAATTATTATGTGATTCATTATCTCTCAGAGCAGGATGAAGAAGATAGATGAGATGATGAAGAAGATGAAGAAGTTGAAGAAGATGAAGAAATTCAAAATCGGGAAGTGGTAACGTTTTTTATGACATGGCAACTAAGAACTGATGACATGGATGATGACATGTCAAATCGATATGTCAGCCGACATAGGAACACATAACTCAGCTAGCGTAACTCAGCCATAACACAAAACGTATGTAAGCCGCAATGTGAATGCTATTCTAGTAATTAATCTTTTCTTAATACCCAGCCGTCAATACGCGGGAAAACAATAAGTCAGCCATATCACCACCTAAATCAGTCGTCAAGTGAATGTTATTCTAGTAATTAATCTATCGCTAATAGGTCAGCCGTAATAGGAATGAGATTTCTGTTTATCCAACCTATTACGGCTGATAAACGATAACTCAACCATTACAAGCTCTCTTAAGTTAGCCGAAAATTTAGTAACACAGTCCGCCGATGATCATTGAATCAGCATGCAAAAATATAACTCAGCCGTTTCTCAACTACATCTCAACCGATTTTTCAAAACCCAGCCAGTCGATGTGTAAGTCAGCCGTAACGTGTGTTTCTAAGTCAGCCGAGATCACATAATTCAGCCAGATTTCTATTAATCAGCCTTCACATGGGGCTGGCTTATAGACGTAAGTCACCCCTTTTCACATAAGTCAGCCATGTTAATTAAATCAGCCATAACGTACGCATAACTCAGTTGTAACGTAGTTTGTAACGCTTTGCGGCTGATTTCATTAATTCGCGTCAGCGAATTCCTACGTGGCGACGGTTTTTGGCTGATGTGACATGAAAAATTAATGGCATTCTTGGAATTATGTTTTTTCACACAACATGAAACAAGGGCACGCTGGGCATTTAAAAAATGGCAGTAATAAAAAAAAAGATTTGTATCCTTTTAGTCTTAAGTAATAAAATATGTGCTAGTTAAGTCAACTTCCCATAAAATATCATTTTTTGTAGAGGGATAATAGAGATTATTTCTCGCATACCTCTGAATCTCCCATAACAATAACATTGCGAACCACCCATACCCAGATTTCAGTGTATAGCAATCATGCCTCGTATAGTCATCTATAAGTCTATTTTGACTTGTGGTTAAATGTTTAATAAGATGAAAATCATTTGGAACCACAAGATATTCCAAAAATCTATCATCCCAAGTATTTTCTTCCCTTAGTATAAAATCCTTAACTTATGTTATAGGATGGACCACATGAGAAATTGCTCTAGCTGGCCTAGCTGGGATTGTAGGGAATTCATGGATCATCCATTCTCTCATCTCATAACCAGAATGAACTTTTTCCTCATAACTAGAATGAACCTTTTCCTAATACCCAATAAGAGTAAGGATTTTGATGCTAAAGTACTTGTCCAAACAAAGTAATGATTATTACATGATGTAGCACGCAAAGATGAGCTAAATCTAAACTATTTTCCTCTCAAAACCTTGTCATAAGCGCTTCTCGCTGAAGAATCTCCATGGTTGCGTAGCAAGAAGTGCTACATTAATATCATGTATCACTTTAAATCTCAACCACCTTTTTCTTTGGGTAGACACATCTTCTCGCATTTCATCCAATGAATTCCTGTTTTAGGATCAATACTTAAAAAAACTTTCATACTTGATCTGGATGGAGATCTTCTCACCATTTTTTGATCTTATCTTCCCTGTGAATTTCAAGGGCTTGTGAGAGTCAAAATATATTTTCATTCTTCCTATAGTTACATCTATTCATGGACAAGATCTAGCTTGTCTCCAATACTTTGAAGTTTTAACTCAGTACACAAATGCAATGGGATTTACAAAGCTGAATCAAAAAGTGACCATCTAAGGATAATCCTCATCAACAATAGGTTCCCAATGAACAAGAAAAAGCATTCAGAAATTGTAGTGGAATGCCCCAAGATTGAGTACATATTGTAAATTGTCCTCATTGGCAAAATTGAACATGAACCTTCCATTACCAAGATCATTTGCATTAATCTGGTCCTCCATACCCCATTGTTAAGGCATAAATACAATTAACTTTTCAGCATTCTGCATTTTTTTTAAAAAAAATTCGAAACCTTGCCTATAAGAGACAATCAGTACTCTTGAATCAGTTGTGAATCCGCTTGATCATGGATACCAATTGGTTCATCTTAATCATCAATCACAACCCTTTTTCCTTTCCAATCTTCCATGGAAACCATATGTCCTTGAGAAGATCCAAGATAAATGACATTTCTAACGTAGGAACACGAGATCAAATCCAACATGATGGATCAGATTCTTCGTGTTATACACCAACAACGACTCTCAATCACGAAAACGCAAAGACGAATGACTAAGGGATATATATATATATAGAGAGAGAGAGAGAGAGCGAGAGCGAGAGAGTGTAAATAGCAAGGACGATAGCAGAGATGGTAGATATGGACAAGCGAGAGACGTCAGGTGATCTATTGTCAAGGGATAAGTCAATCAGATGGTGAACTAAAACCCACCAACAACTTGATGAACCAGAACAAAATTGCCTTTGGTATTATGAGAAAGAGAGATCATATAAGTTTGAATCATGTTAGAGTAGAATAACAGAGCATGATATGGAAGAAGAGAAACATCAGGATGAAAGGAGCAAAAATATATACACAAGGAGCAATAGATCGTCGAGTCTCAATAAAGGTTTACCACCTTTACCACCTACACCGCCTTTACCACCCAAAAATTATTACATACTTAGAATCTTTTAATTCTGGAGAGAAAGGCAAGACTCCTTCAGAGATTTGTATTGGAACTCATTGTTTTCTAACATTATTCTAATTATGCATTCTATTCAGATTATTGTTATACTTTGCTTAATTTCTAAGTAGTTTCTCTGTTAGGTTTAGGGTTTTATTAGGGTTTATATGTTTTTCTGAGATATATAACTGCAAGGGTGAATCTATTAATGACCCTTCATCAGAATTGAACTTATTACTTGTGTTTTAGAGTAGCTAACTAAAACTATGAACTTAAGATACTTATAACTTCGACAGTAGGTTCATTACCTGATATTAATTTTGATGAGCTAGGATGTTAGACACATGTGACGGCTGGTCTAGATTAACTTAGTGAACATATCGATTAAGACGTTAATGCTTGCCTAAGGAAGTATCGATCGACACTCATCCCATAGTATTAGTTGACACTCGATCCTTGTCCGCATGCAACATCTGGAACAAAGACTTAGTCATTTGATTAGACTCACACCGAGAGCTGGATATCTACCATTGCATTCAAGTTTTAGGACGGTTTATCACACACACACATAGCATCTATAAATCACAATAGTATTGTTTGAAACCCTAAGTCTAACTATTTCATCTTATTGTTTACAAACAAACTTCTACTTATTTACTGCTCTATAATCTATTGCCTACCTTAATCTTAATATTAATAAGTCTATTGAGAACCCATGCTCTTTGTGGATTTAATCCTTAAGTACTACAACTGAACCTCTTATTTTAGAGAGAAAGTTACCCAGAGGGTTAATTTGAGAGCACATCACCCCCAAACCCTGTTGAATCAGATACCCATTCGCAGTGAGAGTTGGTTTAGGATTAATTGACCATTATCGAATCATGTTTACTGCTTGGTTGATTCACCTAGTTTGCAGCGAGATTTGAAACTTGATTAAGCTTCTGAATATTTTATTGCAGCGAGAGTTAGATAACTTACTATAGAATTCGAGTTCTTGAATTGAATCTATAAACCATTGGCATCATTCATTTGTGTTTTAAATCTCTTGATTGATAAATCCCTAGATCTAACACTTTATCTATCATCTTCACAACCTATTTATTTATTGTTTTATTTGGTTTCTACTTTTTGCCTTAGCTTAACTTGAAATTGATAGTCTATAGTGTGATTCCCAGTCCTTGTGGATTTGATCCTTAAGTAATACGATGACACTCTTATTTGAGAGAGTTGCTTTAGGTTAATTTGAACATATCAGAACTTCTTTTTTAACATTGGGCACATCATCATAAAATTTATATTTCTATTACAAATGATGATAAACTACATGTAACATATGCAATATTGATGAACAACTTCACCGATACTTTCATGACTAAACTTTCCCGTAACACTCAGACCGATGGACGGTTCTACATGTAGGATATTTTGGTGGACATGCTCTCTCCGCAGCATACGACCACAACGAACGACTCTAACTCAAGTACTATGAAACCTCCCATAAACTTACATCCTGTAATCTGTAATAGTCCAATTAAGATGTTTTAGACTTTCTCTAGAAACATCAGCACCTCCCAAAATGCTCTAGAGAATTCTTTTGGATAAGAATGTAAAATAAAATTAATCTATTATGGTGGTATTCTAGAGATTAGGATAAAGTTTGAAAAATATTTATCAACGTTGGAGTATTTTTTTATACACTACCACCGAAAGTCTACAAAGCCCAATTTAGCTTTATACAGTACAACATACCATTTAAAAAATAAAAACCTGGCCATCTAGCTAAATTTAAAGAAAGAAGCAAATCCAAACTAGAGGAACCTAATTCCCTAACATCACAACATGCCAAAATGAGTATAAGATCTAAATATATAACAGGACTATCAAAAGAGAGTAAAGACACCGCCTCAACACTACTAAGAACATGCATATAGCGAGGTGAACGACTCAAATTGAAGCGAGAATTAGAGGTTATAATAGCAGAGAACAGGAACTAAAACAAGCAAAATAAAAAAGGGCACGGTGGTGGAGACAAGATACGTACAAAGGCCACACCAACATACACCTTAGAAGATCACTTTTCAAATCAGCGGAGAAAGAATTTTTTTCCAGAAACTAATTAGAGGAAATTATCAAAAATAACTTAAAGCTTGATTTTAAATGTAAAAATACACTACAAAGTCAATCAAATGTAAAAGTAACCCAAAATACCAATAAAATTATAACTATTCTCTTATGACTAAACAAAAAACATTTATGCATTTTTACAAATATAACCTTGTCAAATCTTTCGTGGTGTGTGAAGTCTTCTGTAAGAAGAATCTCTTCCTATGAAGTCTTCTCATGTAGTATATATCTTAAAAATAATTCAAAAGTTTTACAAAAAATATTTTTATTGGAAAAACTGAAATCATGTAATTATAAACATTTCTGCATGATCTAAATTTATATTTATTTAAACTGAATTGTTTTAATTATAGATAGTATTCATTATAGATGATTGAATATAGGTTGTAAGTCATGATTATCTTTGGCTTAGGGTCTAGTAACATATGTTGTAGTATTGTTTTATTTTAGTGTTAGATTTTAGAATCTTAAGTTTTAAACGAAAATTCAATAAATAATATGTGTTTAGTTTTTTTTCTATATTAAACACTTTATAAGTTGTTAATATGTTTAATGTAGTGTTTGTTGATATTCAGTTATTTATTTGGAGTTGCAAAGAAAAGTTATTTATTTGGTTGAGGGTTTAGAAGACTTCTACGAAAGTTTTCTAAAATGTAATACATTAGAAGACTACATGGGACATCTTTTCAGACAAATAGTAAATATAGGGTTTATAAGAATTTTTGGGAAGTCTTATATACTGAAAGTCTTCTGAATCGATAATATTTAACGTAATTGGAACTTTTGTCTCTCTATATCAAAAAATTACACATTTTCTCTTCCTCTCAAATGGTTGTAACAAAAATGTAATGTTTCTTGACCCTAAAACTCTCCAACTTCTCTCTAATCTCTTTGAGCTAGAAAACACCAAACTTTATATCAATTTTCCAATTTTTTCATGTCTTTCTTACTAATTTATCTTTATTTTGCAGGTTTTTCATTATATTGTTCTCATCAATAGACTTCTCGAGAGACTTCCCAGAAGACTTTTTGGGAAGTCTTCTAACATATAATGCGATAGAAGATTTCATGGATGACTTCCCTTAAAGTCTTCTCCCATATCTCCTCTTTCTTAGCAGATTTGACCGTTTTGGTAGATCTCCATGTCTGGCTTTTCTTCATTTGGTACTCATCTTGTTGCTTAAAGCTCTTACCTTTTTCTTCATCTGGTAAACCGATCTGAGTGTATTGAAGCTGATGGAAGTTTAAGGTTTCAAGTTTTGGAAGACTTCCTAGAATACTTCATGCATGCAAAGTCTTCCAAAGTATTCCAAGAAGTTTTCCGAAGTCTTCTAAAGTCTTCCTACAAGAAAGCTTCAGAAGACTTCCCCGAAGACTTCACATGCATGAAGTATTGATGTGTTGTGTTTTAACACTTTTAACTCATTTTAGAACAAAGAATGATCGTTTTTGAAGGTATTTTGGTCTTCTCAGCGCCTTTTGTTGTTCTTCAATATATTTTACATGTTACAAGGTTAGCTTGTAGGAAAAGATAGTATTTCAAGAGGAATTTGGAGCAAAATGGATTACTGGTCGAATTATGCTAGAAATGTGACATGGAGTGCCCGCTCCGTCTATCCTGGAGCGTCAAATCCTTTCCTTGGAGCGCCCACTTTGTGTAACCTGGAGCGCCCACTTCGTGTAACCTGGAGCGCCATATATTTGCCATCTAGGGGCCGTTCCGTGAATCATGTATCGCCCAAACCTTGCCATCTGAAAGTAACTTTTTCATATTTGTGAAAATATGTGTGTTTGAAGACCTAAAAACCCAAGATTACTCGGTACTTTTTTTATCGATCTGTTCTTGTTCTTGACGGCGAGAGAGTCTTATGTGATTTGTGAGAGAATTATAACACTTGGATCATTTTGTAGACTTTTGGAAGAGGATTCTTCTTGTACTCATTTGGAGAAGATCTTCTTAACCATTCTCTATTTCAATACAATAATATGATGTTTTCTTCTTTGATTTTTTTTGTTATTGTTTGATTATGAGTGAGTAGTCTAGTTGGGCTAAGGGGATCTCATAAGGGATATCTTGATGTATTGATCTATAAAACTGTTAGGATAGAGATTTATGTTTTGGATCTTTGTCTATTGATTTTCTTAAGGTTGAGATTTGTTTGATCACCTAGCTATTAATTCTATGAATTTAATCGCACCTAAAATGTTGTTTAAATTCCTAAAATATCAGTAGATGAGCAAGGTTTTTGTAACCAACGAAAGTCGAAGTTATTGCGCCTTGTGAGCTGATCAAACCTGAACCTAACACTTGTTTAAAATCTGAGATACAGTGGAAGCTAGTACATAGGATTTTGAGCATAGGGTGTTAGTACTACGAAAACAAGTTAATTTCAATATTGTGATTTAAGTTCAAGACGTTGATGTACTTTGTTTCCCTATCTGTTTGTAGTGTGATAATTATTGAAGAGAGATCCGTAAGAATTCTTATTGCAACGCTTGTTTTAATTATTACAAACTCGTTTTATTGTTTCTTGTTTGCTAGTTATGTTCGTTATTGAATTTAGAAATTGAAAAACAAACAAACAAGTTCTTTTATCGCTTATCCAGTAACTTGTCTGCTACTCTAAGTGATGAGGCCATCAACCCAATGCCCTACTCAACCAGCCATGACACCAACCAGAATATGTGTTCAGTCAAAACGGCGTATCTCACTAACCAGGAGGAATTTTGCCATGAAACTAATTTTAATGCATTCTGAACTCAACAAGGAGTCAACCCCAATTGGTATAATCTTCAAAGCTACTGGGACCATGAAAATATGAATTTTACAATCCGAAGATTCTCTAGCCCGTCTATTTATGAGTATCCAAGTTTAGAAGTTGTTTCAAGCCCAATTAAGAAGTGTTCCAACCCAAAAAACTCATGGAATCCAAGATTGATCTCTTATATTTCCAACAAGCCAAGAATGAGAAGAAAGGTACACGAAATTATGGAGCTATGGCTCATTTCACTAAACCGGTCAAACCAGTTCTGCAATTGCCTAATTTGGAGTCTCACCGGTTCAATCTAAATCAAATCAAACAATGGCAACCAGGAGAGGTTTATGGGAAGTATATCCAATGATCCAGGAGGAGTAGAATAGTTCTTCCCATGCACCAGAACCCACATGATCAAGAGGATCTTATTGTTTGGGAACTTTCCAAAATTGGATGCATTCACACCTTGGGGAACAAGTCACTCACAACCAAGCCATCAAAGCTGCAACGTTTTGGAGTTATTACTTCCCTGTATCAAAGAAATAATATGCACCAGCACTCACCAAAACCCACGGGATCAACCAAGTCTTCACTTGACATTTTTGGAGCAATTCATGGGATTATTTGCCATCATTTCCCAACAGCTCTTTCCAAGCCAAGTCTACAATAATTTCGACCAATTCTTCAGAATTCAAGATGTTCCTAAGAAGCTTACCTACACCCTAGAACCGTCCAGATACAAAACCAGAAACAAATCCCTTGAAGAAAGCCTTTGGATCCAAGATATCTTCTAACGGCTAGTTTTATCGGTTTTCCTTATTTGTTTGCTTTTTTCTTTGTTTTAGTTTTCTAGCTAAGTTAAGGCACAAGCCTATATAAACTATGTTGATTATTAATTGTAAATCACCTTTCAATCTTTAAGAAATAATAATCAGTTTGTTTATTTTTATCAAAGAAGTGCCTTTGTACAAAATATCGGTCTTTAGGATTACATGAGAGATTCATTGTAGTTCTATAGATTTCGTGAACTCCATAGGTTTTTTTGAGAGTCATCAGCCTTGAAAATCACATATTGAGAGAGTCAATCAGCACCCACGGATTTAGAGAATCAATCATTATCTATCCAACATCATCCATCCACCATCGATCATCTATCTTCTATCCATCCATCATTCCATCCTTTATGTTTTAGTTTATGTTCTGATTTTCATTTCATAAACTCATTGTTTCTCTTTTGTTTTCAGGTTAGTTTGGACAGAAAGGGACAACAAGTCGGCTAACTTCACCATCCTTTCATTTGATCTTAATCTTTATCGATAAGATTGAACCATGACCATCCAACCCATCGACCCAGCTTCCGAGCCTGTATCACTATGTGTGGTAATCGGTTCTTGTGGATTCGATCTCTTATTACTACTGTGTGCTTCACTGCTCACCTGCAGTTAGATAATCAGGTTAAAATTTGACCTATCTAATCTTCTAGGAAGTCTTCAAAAACCTAAAACCTAAAACTTCCTTCAGCTTCAACACATTCAGATATGTTTCTTCCATCAACTTATTTGTGATCTTATGCTCTGTTGTTTATATAAAAGTTATTAAAGAAGGTAACATTATTGTTTATATAAGCAAATGAACATGGAGGACTATCAAAGTTTATGATGTTGATGTTATATTCTTTGGGTTGCAGATTTTCGAGATGAGTGTGATTCTCACTGCTTAGATAAGCTATGCTCACAGCTATCCTAAAGTGATACAAAAGGGATGATGTCAAGTGGAGTCCAAGCTTATCTACGTCGAGGAATGATCTCTAACTCCATGTGTAATAGTTCTGTTTATGGTCTGCTTTGTACAAATATGTTCATGTCTACAATATTATCTTGCCAAAAGTACTTGACATTATTGAAGTTATTGATACAACATACCAAGAAACCTTTTTACCATTATACTCACTCATGGTAAAACACAACAACACAAAAACTTAATCAGATTACTAAAACTAAGGGAAAAGACTTCAAGAAACATAGTCAAATGCACAAAAGATCAAACATTACATAGGTTCAAACATACAACACTTTCACTAGAAGTATTTTGGGAAGTCTTCATAAGAATTATCAAAAGACTTCTCGGAACACTTCACACGAATTAAGCATGAAATTAAAATATAGGCGAGAAATTGAGGCGCCAAATTAAAATTTTAAATGAAAAATTAAGTGAAATTTGAAACTTAAATCTCATGTCGGTTAAAAGGTATATCTTCTAATCTAAAAAGACACATTAAACCACAAGATTTGATATTTCTGAAGTTACTTAACATGTTTGGAAGTTAAAAAGAAACATATATTGAAGTTACTTAACGCTCTTGAAAATACAAGTTTTACAAAAATCTAACGTAGATGACTTCTCCAGAAGTCTTCTCTCATCAGCTAGAAACATTAATTAACATGACTGTTTGTAACCTCTTAACTATCACCAATTAAGTTATGAATTTCATCCAGGAGCCACAATATTGGCTAATATACAAGAATTAACAAAAAAAATATTATAAGAAATTTTAATCTTGAAGAAAATTAAAGTTTATCAAACATTAACATATAAGACTTCTACAGAAGTCTTACAGTTAGGCTATTTTGCAATTTCAAATTTACGAAGGAGGACTTTTAGAAGTCTACGCTACAATATACTTCTTAAGAAGACTTTCTTTGTAAATATTGGATATCTTTTGTATTTAAAAAATATCTCAAAAATATTATAGAAGACTTCTAGATAAATTTTCTCTAATAAAAATGTTAGTTTTGTAGTTGACAATAGTTTTGGAGATATTTGACTCTTTCTTAGAAGACTTTTTCACTTCTGGAGAAGAATTCCCTAGAAGTCTTTCTGGAGAAGAATTCCCTAAAAGTCTTCCTGGAGAAGAATTCCCTAGAAATCTTCTTGGAAAAGACTTCCAGAGAAGTCTTCCTTGAGAAGACTTCCAGAGAAGTCTTACTGGAGAAGACTTCCAGAGAAGTCTTCTTACACTCACATGAACTCTTCTTATTGTTGTAAGAAGTCTTTCAGCCTATGTTACCTTTGTAGTTGACCATATTTAAATTTTCCAGAGAAGACTTCTATGGTTTGACCAAAAACATGAAATAAAAACGATCAGAAGACTTCTATGTAAGCTTACTAATTAATATTAATTTTTTACTATAAATTGTCAATTGCAAAACTAATCTACGCGTACTTTTCGTGACAGTGAGAATACTTCATGTAACAGTAAAGAAGATTTCCCGAAAGTATGCCAATAGAACTTCTCGGGAAATTTTCTACGAAAAGTCAAATTTCTGACAAACTTTGGTCAATTGCAAAACTAACATGTTTATCCAAGAAGTCTTCTTGATTTTATCTGTTAAGACCAGCAAGAAACGTTTTTGCTTTGACTTGTGCATGGGTCCGACTATGTCCATCGACCATTGCATGAATGGATATGGTGCTGAGATCGATGAGAGGACCTCTGCTAGTTGATGGATAGTAGGGGCGTGCCTCTGGCATTTTTTGCATTTTCGCGCAAAGTTCTCAAAATCTTTGATCATCGTTTGTCAATAGTATCTGTGGCATTTGATTTTTATTGCGAGGGAGCTTCCACCAGAGTGGTATTCACAGGATCCAGAATGGACCTCTTCCATTATCTTTAGTGCTTTCTCTTATTCTACGCAGGTCATGAGTGGCCCAAAGAATCTCCACTTGTAGAGTTCCCCAACGATCAAGACGTATCGTGCGGCTTAGGTCTTAACCTTTCGGTCTGCCCATTTTTTAGACTGGAAGTTTCCCATCAGTGATATACACAAGGATTTTCTCTGTCCAAGGTTTGTCGAATCCATACTTAGATTGCTCGGAATCTTGTATAGCCTGGACGTCGACTTCGTCGGCATCGCTGTCGGGTGAATCGACTAAGTTTATGATGACAGGTGTTCCGATGCTAGGATGCTCTATGAATTCTATGGGAATCACCCTACTCAGACCTGGATCTGAACTGGATGCCAAGGCGGCTAAGGCGTTGGCCTAGGTATTTTCAGCGCGAGGAATCCGGGTGAGAGCGAATTGATCAAAACTTTGAGCCAAGTTTTGGACGAGTTTCAAGTAAGCATCCTTCGTCCCTTCCTTCATATTCCCCGTTGTATTGACTTGCCACAAGTTGGGAATCTCAGTAGGCATGAATGTTGTGTATCTTTATACCATGAGCCAATCGTAAGCCCGCGATCAGGGCTTAATACTCGGCTTCATTGTTTGAGGCGTGGAAACCCAGCCGGAATGACTATTCCAGTACTTCTCCTGTTGGTGACGTGAGTCGGATCCAAATTCCGGAGCCATGTTTGGATGAGGATCCATCTACGTGGAGGGTCCAGGTCGAGTCAAGTTCTTGGTTAGTCGTGCACCCTGCATGGAGTTCTACTAAGAAATCGGCGAGGACTTGGGATTTTGCGCAAGCTTTCGCTCGATACTCGATGTCGTACTCGCTCAAATCGATTCCCCATTTCGCTGACCTTCCAGATTGACTGGGGCTATGCAAGATTGTCCGTAGTGGGAACGATGTGAGTAATACTATTGTATGGGACTTGATTTATGGCCTTAGCTTTTGTGCTAACATTACAACCGCAAGTGCCAGTTTTTCCATCATCGGGTAACGCTTCTCTGCAAAGTTTTGCTTACGTAAAAGATGGGATTTTGCTCGCCGCGTTTCTCTCGGATGAGGACGCTTCTCACGGCTGTGACTGATACTGCGACGTACAGAAACAATGGTTCACCTTCTACGGGTTTTGCGAGTACCGGGGGAGTGGTTAAGTAGTGTTTCAGTTGTTGGAAAGATTTTTCACATTCTTCGGTCCACTCGAATTTCTTGTTCCCTTTCAAAGTGTCATAGAAAGGCAAACATTTGTCTGCTGATCGCGAGATATATATGTTATGCGCTGCGACCCTACCAGTCAATCTCTGCACCTCTCGTTTCATTCTCGGAGATGCCATTTCGATCAGCGCGGTGATTTTTTTTGCCTCGATCCCACGTTAGGTGACGGGTATCCCAGGAATTCTCCCGATGCTACTGAAGACCTGCACTTCGTGGGGTTTAGTTTCATATTGTGGAGGTTTAGCCTTTCAAAGCATTCTTGGAGGTGGGCGAAATGATTTTGCTCTTCGAGAGATTTTACGAGCATATCCTTGATGTATACCTCCATTGTTTTCTCGAGCTGTTCGTAGAACATACGGTTTACGAGACGTTGATAGTCGCGCCAGCATTCTTGAGACCGAACGACATTACCCTGTAACAGTATGTGCCACGATCAGTTATGAATGCAGTATTTTCTTGATCGTCGGAGTTCATACTAATCTAATTGCACCCGGAGAAGGCATCCATAAAGTACAAGAGTTTGTTCCCTGTGTTGCTTCGACTAAGCATTTGATGTGTGGCAGTGGGAGCTAACCTTTGGACACGCTTAATTGAGATCGGTTGAATTGACGCAAACTCACCACTTTCCGTTCTTCTTTTTTACAACGACTGGGTTAGCGAGCCAGTCGGAATTCCTGACATCTTTTATGGATCCGACTTTGGACTTTTTTGACCTCGTCATTAACCGCACTAAGGCGTTCTGGTCCCAACTTTCGTCTTTTTTGTTTGAAGGGTTTGAAATTTGAGTCGACGTTGAGCTCATGACATGTGATGTTGATGTCACTGGCATGTCTTCTGTGGTCCACTCGAACGTGTGAGAGTTATTTTTCAAACAAGCTATGAGCTCAATTTTCAAAGGCTCTCAGGTTCGAGCCGATTTCAACGCAGTGGTCTGGGAATGCCTCGTCTAGGCATACCAAGACAACAGATTCGCAGGTCGGGGGTCAAATTTTTCTTCCAAAGCTTTGATCACTCGTGACTGCCAAAAGATTTCATCTTGTTCTGGGGCATTGTCAACGACAGACGATTTATTTTTCTTTTTGGGGCAGAATCTCCGCTGACTGGTTTTTGCGTTTTAGTTCCGCGGCGAAGCAGACTTGGAAAACTCTCCGATATCCCCAGATGGTCTCGATTCCTCGAAGTGTAGGGAATATGAGACACATGTGGTATGCTGACGGGACAGCCTGCATTGAATTCACCCATGGAGTTCCCAGGATCGCGTTATATGATGTGGGTCGATCGGTGACTAGGAACTCCATGATTTTTGTTATGTTGTCGGCTCTAACCAAGAGGTTGATTGTGCTGAGAGTCATGGTAGCTTCTCCCGAGAGTCCTACTACCGAGTTTGGGTCCTCCGTGATTTCGGATGGATTGATTTCCATTCTCTCGAGGGTGCTTTTGAAGATGATACCGTCCAAGCTTTCGGTATCGACTAATATCCTTGCGACATCGATATTCTGGACTATCAGCTCGATAACAAGGAGATTGTTGAGAGGTTTGACCGAGTGGGTTGTTGCTCTTTCCTTGAAGGAGATGACGTCGCTACCTGTTTGGTCAGGCATATCGTTTCCAAGTCGTTCGTTGATTTTCGAGTTAAAGAATCTGACCCCCCTTCTTCTAGCGCTAAACTGTGGGAACCAAAACCCACACTGTCAATTTCCGTAAATTAAAGAAAGTCAAGTGAACCCGACTTTCCCAGAGGCCCCGGATTATCTTCGTAAACACACGAAAACGGAGAAGAAAGAGATAACAGAATATCGATAGTAAGTTGCACAGAGGCGTTATATTGATTGACAAGAACAAAGCTACAAGATTTTCCGAAGAAAAAAACGAGTAGAATCTAGCTAACCAAGAGAATCTCAGAACAAAGGTGAAGAAGAATCTAAGTACAGTTTCAAGTATACATCCACCTAAATTCTAGGTTCTTCTAAGCTAGTCGAGAGTTTCTAGGTCTAAATTCTTGGACCCCCTTGCGCCTGAGTTTCTAAACTTGGATTCAACGCATGAGTTTGATAATTTAGTACAAGTATATTATCAGAAGAAGAAGAATGAATTAGAGGAAGGCACGGAGGAGGACCATTGAAGAAGAAAAGAAAATGATGGAATACTTTTAAATAATATATTGAAAACAGTTTCATTTAGCATGTTTGTTGTTAGCTTTTAGCATTATAAACTTGTGATGAACGCATTTGAAAGTTTGGCTTTGGATTCAGGTTGAGACTCAGGTCTTGAGGAGATATTTTGTGGGTTACGTTAGTGATTCTCAAATCTGGATCTAGAGTATTTTCTTTATAAGTTAATCAAAGGATGTATTCATCCTTATTACTCTTAAGTCGTGTTCGAAAATGCAAGTGCCTAGCCGATAAATCGCCCGGTTAGGCACTCGATGGTAATCCACCACCACGATTTGGAATAAATTGAACAATCGTTTAATTAGCGAAAAACTGATTAATTTGTCTATTAATCAGTTAAAATCCGATTAATCAGTTAAATCTGATTAAAACAAAAAAACTAGACTTTGTTGACCAAAGTTAGAGCCATAAGACAAGTCTACTTGCAAAAAAAAGATGAGACTTTAACATGATTTATAGGTGACTTGAAGACCTTTCTTACTAAGAGATTGTCGATGTGGGACAAAATATAAGCTGACTTTTTCTTTCTTAAATCGCACTAATTTAAATAAATAAGGAAAGACGCGTTGTTTACGTATCAAACCCACAATTTCATCCACCAGATAAAGCCACAATAACCACTGGACTATGATGTTTTAACTTATTGTTTCCACATATTTTAGTATATATACTACATATGTCTATACTAAAAATACAAAAAAAACTAGATCCCGATTAATTCCCGCTTAATTTTTGATTTATTGATTAGGCGCTAAGCGCTAGCCCACTGCCCCACTAGTACCTAGAGAGTTCTTGAACATTGTTCTTAAGTGCTGAGATTTGTGATGGTAAAACTCTATCATTTCGTGCGATGAGTGTGGATCAAACTCAACGTTCAGATAAAATGTGAAATAATGCTTATACAAGAGTACTTTAAATATGTGAAACTGATCGTTGTTGTAGCCTTAGAAACTAGAAAAAGCAAGTGAAAAAATAAAGCAAGAAGGAAATAATAAGAGGGAGAGAGTTGTGGTTTATATAAGCTCTCTGTCACATCCCGGGCCTGGGCCCACTAAATAATGAGGAGTCCTGTGATGTTATGGCCCATGTAGAGAAAACCCTAGGGGTTTCCCATTTCTCTCTTATAAAAAGGAGGCATCCCTTTAGGTTTTTTCTAGAGGAGCAAAATGTAACGAAGCCTTTCCTGACTGAAGAGAAAGTAGCCGTCGACGAAGGAGAAGCCACCAGAGCCATCGCGAGTCACCGGAGAACCGCCAGACACTGTGTAGCGTCACAGGAGAGGAGATCTCGCTGTGTTTCAGTCCATTCTCGTTGTTTCCTTGAGTCTTCTACTCTTTTTTCTTCTAGATCCAGCAACTAGTAAGGAAACCCTAAACTCTCTCTCTTAGTTCTCTCTCATGTCTTTCTTCTTATAAATCTCTAATCTAGGGTTGGCTGGAAACCAACCCTTGTATTTGTAGATCTGGTTCGTGAGGAGTAGTATAACTCAAACCTACATCGTTTTATCTCTCGATCTGCAGATCTAGGCTAAGGTGAGGGCTTGTTGCAATCTCTATCTCCTTCTATCATTCTCTTGTAGAGGTGTCTAGGTTAATCATTTATCCCTACATGTTGTATTCTATAGATCTATAAATATATATACCTATACATATGATATATATATATCTTGATGCTTGATGTGTGAATGATGCATATCTATTGCTAGGTTGTTAAAACATGGTTGAATGATGTTTGCGGATTTTATGTGATGATTGTATTGACTGGGGTTAAGGTATTTGTGGGGTGATGTATATGTGGGTGGTGTATATGAGTTTGAGAAAAGGTATAAGGCCTATGTGTGCCAGCGTAACGTGGTGGAAGTATGTATGTCTAGGGCGTTGCATCGTTTCTTGTTGGATCATGTGGCAGTCGTGTGAGTTGCTATGATTCATCGCTAGAGCAGTCATGTGGCGTGCATGTGTGTGAAGTAAGAACGTAGTAGCGTGATGTCATGGAGACAACATGAAACTTATGAACATGGTGGCGGATCACACGAGAACCGAAGTCGGTAACGTGATTGCGCGAAGGCGTGGAACTCACAGAGTAAACGTGAGGTCGTACAGACAACGTATGTGGTGAGATCTCCCGTGACAACATGAGGAATGCAGGGACCGAACGAGGTGGCGTGGTCTCATGTTGGCACCGTTGGGGTTTATCCTCATTTCTTGTTGATTGCTTTTGCTTTACTGGATGTTTAAGTTAGATACTTATGCTATGTTGTGTGATGATGGATTGGTGATTGATTTATGGGCTCATAGAGTTTCTCTCACTAAGTATTTGTCGAAATGCTCACCCCTCCTTTCCTTTCAGGTGAGTTCGATGAAATGCAGGAATAGTCGTCTCGATGTAGTGCTAGGTTTAGAGTTGATGGATTTTCTTTAAGTTGTTTCATTTAATGACTTGATATTTGGTTTTAAGCGTTTCATATTCGTTTTAGTATGGTTTGTAAGACAGTTGGATTCGATCATTGGGAATGAGCTTTACATTTGCTTTTTTTCTAAAGTGTTTCTTGTTGGTGAAGACAATGTGAATATATGCCGTCTCAATTAAGTGAGAATCGGGACGTGACACTCTCACACATTCAGGTGATGATGCATTTTTAGTTTTCGAACAAAAACTCTCACAGCAATTTGCCGATTGTAATACTTCCCAATATGTTCGTTTTTGATCAGTTAAAGGACATGTCCAAGTTCAAACAAAGAGCAATCTGGGTTGGAACAAATTGAAAAATTTTCAAGGAAAAGTAGTGAGGGCAGTGTATATCTTTTACCAACTGAGAAAGGAATATCAAATTTGGAAACTAGCCAAGTTCTGCTCAAATAGCTATAAATAACAAAACGAAAATAATCTTTTGTATACACATTATGCATCTTATTCTGTAATGTGAAATTCTCAACCTCAACTGTGCAACTTCACATCAGGGTTCCTTATAGATTTTAGCCACATATCCGCCATAACTCTAGACGACAAGCTCCACAACACATCTTCGTCTTCTTCTTCTTTCTCCTTCCTCTTAACATTACTCTTCTTCTTACCTTTCTTACCCATTCCATACTCCACAAGCCACTGCGCCGCAGTCAACCTTCGCTTCTCCGCCCCATTGCTCTTCACTCCTCCAACGTGCAAGCTTCCCACTTTTAGCCCATTCTCCTGATCTTCAGCCTGCACCGCAACGACAACTGTACCTCCCACTGCCTCATATCTCCTCGTCGGGTCCCGGAGCTGCACTGTCGCAAAAACCGTCAACGTTTTCTGCTTGCGGTTCTCCTTGAGCCACTTGTCGAGCGGGATGGTCGACTCAAGTGGATTTGGCTGGCCTTTGGCAGCGGAGACCTCAAAAGGAGCATCATCCTCCACCATATCAGCTTGAATCTTTAGTCCTTCAATCACCATTTCTTCAAGTTTCTGTAAAGAAACGGCTAAAACCTCCTCTGCTGAAGTCAATGGATTCTCCTCCACGTTCCAGATTCCTGTCATTATCCTCTCTCTTCTTCCGCTGTTCATAGCGTTAGCCATCGTTTTAACAGCTGCAACAGTTCGTGCAGCGCTTGTGTTTGCTCGCTCTTTGTTCCTCCCATGTATAATCGCTGACGCTATACCTTCGAAAGCCACTTGTTCCCCTGTTTTCCCCATAAGCTCGTCTATCGCCATAAGCGAAGATATCTTTGAGTCAAGATCCTTATCGGCACCAGCCATTCTGTGAAACAATTCGAATCCAGTCGCTGATCCGGCTTCTGGTAGTACCACAATCTGTTTCGAGATTTGCATCACGAGCTTAGGAGGGTCCTTCCTCATCACCACCGTGTCAAAAGGGTTCATAGAGACTAAGTATCCCCCGTCTCTTGTCTGAACAACACAACCGATGCCCTTCCCAAGATCTGAGAGGTAATTCTCAGATTCTTCGTCTACTGATTCACCAGATCGCAGCTCGGAGATGTCCATTTTGTGCCGGTAGAACTTGAGATTCTCGGATTCTTCATCCTCAAGTAACTGAAGGAACTCTTTTGTGACAGTCTGCTCCTCTTCATCAAGCCTTGGTGACTCTGTCTCACCTTCCGCTCCGTGATTATCATCTTTCATCATAGATTCAAGTGCTTTGATCTGCTTTGCAATAGAATCTAACTCCGTTAGTCTCATTATGTGCCGTGGATCATCAACATTAACATGTTGTTCCTTCATCTCATCGGATTTCTCAGTTTCCATGTCGTCCTCAAACTCGACTCCTTTGTCGACAACCTCAAAATCAGGTTCTTGATCATCTTCTGGTTCCTCAGTTTTTGGAGCTGGTTGCTCCTCAGGTTCATCGAGATTGAGATGCTCAATCCTTTGAAGATCAGATGCAGACTCCACGCCACTTGCTGGAGTCCATGCCTGGCTCCTGCTCGTCATCTTTGGGCTCGGGACACTAAACGATGTTTTCGATTGCTTTCGACCAAAGGAACCAGAGAAATTCTTGGGTTTGCTGCTCGGTTTTATCCCTAATTCACCTTGTTTACTGTAGATTCCAGCTCCGCCATCTTTCTCCATGATCTGAAATCCTAATTTTAGAACGAGTTCACCCCCTTTGGCTTTACCTGAAAGCCCCCAACTCATATCCCATTGCCTAACCCTAGCTCCTTCATAACTCATCTTCTCCACAGATTCCTGGATTAAATCGCTCAAATCCACCATGTGTCTTCCAAACTCAAGCTCCTTAGCATCCACCGCGAAAAGATAAATCAAAAACGGCCGAGCCTCAAACTTGGCCGGAGCACCCTTCCCATTAGCCGGCGAGTAGTACACGTGGCACTTGATGAACAGCGTCTCCTCGAAATCCGCAGATCCCTGAGAAACCCGACACGGCATCGTCCGGACGGCACCGTCTTTCGTTTCCTTCTTCCTCACGCAAACCCCAAGTCGTAGACCGTTCATGGACGACGGTAGATTCTGCGCCGCCGCGACCTCCACCGATAACAAACAGCCCAGCTTCTGCATTCCGATTCGGGCCAGCCCACGAATGGGTTTCCAGCTCCATATCCCTTTTCTCTCTTCCTTGGCTTTGGACTCTTCTGGTGGTGTCTTGATGCTTATGTTCTCACTCATATTCTCTTCCTCCTCTACCTCAAGCTTGGGTCTAGACCGCCATGGAGACAGAGACAAACGCCGAGACCGTGGTTTTGGTATTGTCACATCCTCAGCAGAGGTCACGAGGGACGGAACGGAGCTGCGAGGGAGAGCCAGAGAATTAGTTCTGCGACCAACTGGACCCTGAGGTTTCTGGTACAGATTTTCACTTAGGGCTTCCAGTTCAGCGAGAAGCTGTGTGTTGGAACTTCGGCTACCCGAATATTCAGCCGCCATGAATTTGTGTTTTTTTTTGTTTTGTTTTTGTTACAAGGATAAGAAGCAGGACGAGGGTTTAATTGGGCAAATCAATAAATCTTTTTTTTTGTGTGAGTGTGTATGTGGTGGGGATTAGTGACAGGTTTTCATTATTGGTATTGTCTGAAGGGATTGGATGAGGTTTTAGAATGTCGTGGCCTTATTATATGCCCGAGCTCTCATACTGACAATAGATGGTCCCTTATCATTTAATTTTCACGGTACGTTTCAGATCGTTAGCCATACGCTAGTGTGTGGTTGTTAAGAGTTTGTCAGACGATGTTTCTACTCATTTATTTCACCGTACTGAACTTGGTACAGCTACTCTAGAGATTTAACATTGCGTTTAATGCGTCCATAAACATGTCATACAGCCTCAACACTTCTTTTCAAGTATACCGAACTTGGATACACTTTTGAAACTATAAACGGTTTAAAGAATCTCTGAAACTACACTTTCAATCTATTGGATTAACCGAATTGAAGCTTCTTTCTGTGTCAAATCGTCGAGAATGTCTCGATCCTGAAGTATCATTCACTGATCCATCAATCTTTCTCTTCTTGCTTCCCGCCTTGGACACGTCTTCTTTCTCATCCATGAGCGACAAGAATCTCTGGAGACGAGTAGACCGCAAGGACGAGGAGTCATGATTCTCTCTCCCAATGGCATCTTTTTCTTCTTGTCTTGGCTTTCCATTATAGAGCTGACGGATGATCTGAACAAAGTAGAGGAAGAGAGCGACGACACATGCAACTCCACATATGAGAAACAGTCCCCAGAAGCTTTTCAGATGAAGCCTGTCTGATTCAAGTTCGGCGTTCTCTAGAGTGCATGCGTTCTTCATCAGCCACTTATCATGGATCCTCTGCAGATCCCCGTTCTCTGCCAACTCCAAGATCGCTGTTGACAGATCTATTGCTAGAGGAGAGTCTCTAGGAAATGCCTAAGTAAAATAAACATTTGACTTTTTGTAATATGACTGAATGTGTACTATATATAAACAAAAAATTGCATTTTGGAGGACTTACAAATCCCCAGCCACTTTTGGTGAACTCCTGACCAACGATCCTATAAGCGCAATTGCTGGAAAGGAAGAGTTCAACATAAGGACGCTCGTCCACAATTGCAGCAACACCTCCTTTTCTTGGTCCATCCTTTAAAGCTTTGGCATAAGCTTCAGGTGAACCAAGCGGGACGAGCCTTGACTCTGATATGTTAAGTTCATCCCTCAGATAACGTTCTGCAAACGAACCCACCTGGTACCCAATCCGATCATCCATTTCTCTAAGGCTGTCAATTCCCTTGATTGGTGACGAGAGCTGCTGAACCGTCAGAATTGATGTGAGACTAGCCGTGTAGCTTGAGTTGATTATTAGTACAACAAATAGCCATATGATCAGTACCAACCGCCCAAGTGTACTGACTGTATTCTCTCCTGCATGAAACCAAGGGAAAGGCTTGTGTTAGTCAAAAGCCAGCCATCATCAGTGAGACTGTAAGTTTCTTGCTCTTTGCTTCACGTACTATGTGCGAAAAACATGGTCGAGAAGCTAAACCTGCAGATATCAAACAAAAAGTTACAAAGATATATCAGGCATGTTCTTTCAGTGTTACTCCTTTGAAATGTGGTTAAACTGACCAGAGAATTGTGACGCATTGCCTCTTAGGCGGACCTCTGAATTCATCGTTAATCCTGTGCTCCAAGATCCAAACAACAATGCCGACAAAGAGAAAGCAACAAGCCGTGACAGCCCACATAAGTCGATTGAAAGGTCGGAGGAAAGCCCAGGCTCCTGAGTTCAGTTTCTTAAAGGGAGCAACAACAACTAGGCCAGATGCTGCATACGGTTGTGTAAAGTCTACAATCTTTGTCCGGTTTGTTACGATGGCAACATCACCCACTACCCCATCAAAATTCTGCAGTAAGCAGAACAGAAATTATAACAGAAAAACAACTTTTATTAGGAAGAGGATTTGAAGAGGGCACTCACACCACTTGTTATCATCTCAACCATATGAGTGTAGCTTGGATTCTCCTTTCCGTTCCCATAAGGAATAAATTTGAAAGGGACTGCGTATGGTAAGAGATTCACTGCAGCTGTGAAGACATCAATGCAGAAGCCTTTGAACATATTCTCAGTTCCACGAATCTGTGAGACAAACTCCTTGTAACTTACGCGACGAGGCACACCGATCTTAAGCTCTTTCCCGTTGTTCGAAAAAGCCCATCCGCGTGGCTTTTGAAACGCTTCTCCAGGCCAAATCACATGTCTTAGCTTCGGACTTGCTGACATATTTGGTTGGGTGAGCGACTCAGGTGGCACAACTGATAAACCAGAATGATTTGACCAGTAGCCTATTTGGCGAACACCGGTTCCTGCCACATTGATAATATCATAAGCTGGTCGGATTCGAGACCTATCTGTAGTGAATTGAAGCTGTCCTGTCAAACCAACCATATGTGTTCCAAGGATATCCTTAAGCAGAGCCTCTCCACCATCAAAGACGGTCATTGCCTCTAAGTTGAGACTCCCGCTTTTCCCCAAAGCATCAAGCATTGAGTCATTAGAAAACGATATTTTCCCACCGTGTTTGAAGTACTTATCCAAAGCACGAGCTAAGAGCATAACAGAATCATAAGCATAGAGACCATAGGTGTGAAGAGCCAGAGGAGCATCAGGAATCTTACGCCACCTCGAGAAAAACTCCCGTTTTAAATTTGAGTCAGGTGTGTGCGGACGCAGAACAAGAGCACCTTGAATACTCTCAAGTCTCTCAGCGGGAAGCGGAGAGGAAGAGTCAAGAGTAGTAGACAACCAATCCGTAGCGATCCAAACGTACCCATTACCCATCATTCCAAGATACTTAGCCTCCTTGAAAACCGCGAAACCCAACTCTGAATAGACATGAATCACAATGATCCTTGGCTGAAGCAACATGATCTTGATGAGTATGTTCATGATCTCATTCTTGTTCACCGCATTGTCCGGATGTAAACCCGCCTTGTAAGTGATTCTCAACCTCCTACTCGCAAGCTTATCGTTAAGTGCAGCAACACCATTCCTTCCGTAATCATCATCCACAAACACAGCAATTACTTCTTTCCAACCGTACAAGTCTACAATCGACGCAATAGCGTCCATTTGGTATAAATCGCTCTGACTCGTCCTAATGAAATAAGGGAACTGGAGAGGCGACATTACAGGATCTGTAACAGCAAATGAGAGAAGAGGCACGCGTAGCTCGTTCGCCATGTGAGATATCATATGAGCAACTACAGAACATTGTGGTCCTATGATTCCAACTATGTCTTTCTCCATAAACCTCAATGCTATGACAAAACAACAAACAGAATTTATATTACCAAACAGATAAAACATTCTGCAAAAAAAAAAAAAAAATAATAATAATGGTACCTTACCTTCAACCATGCCCATAAAACCGCTGCAGTTTGAGTTCTGCATTGAAACTTGAAGACGTGTCCCTACGAGGATGTCCGGGTTTGAATTCACATCTCTCACCGCCTCCTCAATCGCAATCTTGGCAACTTTGCCAATCACTGAGTCGAAACTGAATATTGAACCGATTTTGACAAGTTCTGGTTTCTCAGAATGTCCGTTTCCGAAGAATCCAAGGCAAAGACAAGACAAGAACAAGAAAGACCAGAGCAGCTTCATCTCTGCTACAAAGACAGAAGAGAAAACAAAGAAAGATGTTGACTTTCTGGAAATTAAAATATACCCATCAATCGGACGATCAAACAAGCTCCGCAAGTTAAGTGAATCTAACGGATGAACTAGTGAGTTATACCTTTTCAACTTTTTTGTTGCTTATGAAAGCCAAACTAATAACCAAATATGAATGTCCAGACAGAGAGAGAGAGAGAGAGAAGAATTGAAGAAGGAGAAGAAAGAGGCAACAACAAAGTGACGGAATCAGATTCGCTGATGAATTGAGATTACTACCAGCCTCATATTCTTTAAAGAAGCGTGAAAATTCAGTCCTTCACGTGTCTTTTTGCTTCCCTTTTTCATTTCTTTATCCAATAACGAAACCTTCCAATGGCTTTATGTTAGGAAGTAAGAACAATGGCTTGGTTACCCCTACATCTCATGACAACTCACAAATGGACCCCTTATCATGGAGAAGAATAAAATATATTTTTTAAAGTGGCAAACAAAGTAAAATACCACAAAATGATAGGAAAATTGATATATTTACGAGTATTATCTGGTTTTATCCGATGGTAACTCGATCTGGATCGAACTGACATCCAAAATGTGAAAAACAAAAGAAAGCAGACCGAGTTTACACAAAACTAATTAATTAAACTCAATTTCAGATTCATTTTCTTAACCACTCCCATTTCAAAAATGATCTCAATTCCTTTCTCTTCTCTCTTCCCTCGCAAACCCTAAAAATCCAAAGTTCGAAATCCAAATTAATCCGATAATCAAAATTCTCTTTCCTTCTTGCTCTCTTGTGGGTAAATCAAAAGGAATCAGAACGAAAATGGTTGAAACCAGAAGACGTAAGAAGAAGGAGATTCCGACGAAAGAAGCAGAGAAAAAAGCAAAAAAAAGAAAAAAAAATGTGAAAACGAAAAAGATGAAAAAGACAACAAAGGAATCTGGGTCTGTGTCGGTGAGAGATGAATTCATCAGAATAAATTACCTCGTGGAAGCTGCTGTGGCTGTTGGGTATGAAAGAAGCAAATGTGATCCGACATTGGAGACTCCACAATCGAAAGAGGAGGAAAAAGAAGCGGATAACGACGGTGAAGATGGCGACGATAGAAATGAAAACGCGGCCAATGATGAAGACAAAGTAGGGGGCTCCGACGAAGAAAAAGAAGGGGGATCCAATGAAGAGCAAGAAGGGGTCCCCGATGAAGAGAAAGAAGGTGCCTCTGATGAAGAGCAAGAAAGAGGCCCGATGAAGAGAAAGAAAGTGGCTCTGATGAGGGAGAGGAGGAAGAGGAGCATAAAGAAAATGATGGTGAGGCAGGTGGCTCTGTTGAGGGAGATGACGAAGCAAAGCATGAAAGCGAGGCTATTGCATCGGATGAGGAGAATGAAGTTGAGACTAATGCCTCTGATGGAAATAGCGAGGAAGATTTAGAAGATAAGGATGTAAACAAGGATGAAAACAATGAGGAGGATGTAGAAGACGAAGATGGAAATAGCGAGGAGGAATCAGTAGGTATCGAAGAAGATCCAGAGAAAAGGCAGGTTGAGGTAAGAATTTAAGAATAGATCAATATAGGTACTTTTGAATGTTAATGTTTAGTTGAAGGAAAACTAGCAGTTATGGGTATAACTGTTCGTAATACTAGAACAACTAGGTGAAACTTTGTGAAATTGTAAAACTAGTAATACTTAGATATATAAGGAATACTTGAATAACTTGATAAAACTATTTGGAATAACTGAGATAACTGACGTAGAACTACATGTTACTTGCAAGAAATTGATGCTACCGAGGCAATCAAGCCAAGTAGGATGTTCTTCTATGAAACGGAGTACAGGAAACAAATAAAGCTAGGACAAGGTGTATGGTAACAGACGTTATCGAGACGTTTTTGTCACTGACCCTGGAGGCAAGTATTTCGGAGAAGAGGTGGTTTGAGGAGCATCCACAATTCTGTCACTTGTTCACAATAAATTGGATGCAAATGCACAAGAAGAGTTTAAAAGGAAGAAGAAGCAGAGTTCAAACCACAAGGTTCAAGGAATGTGGATGCTGGTACTGCATACTGCCGATGTTGAGAAGAGGAGAGAAGTGTGGTTCATTATCAAGGGTGTTCCCATCTGTTATGGGCTGAGGGAACACACATTGATATCATGCCTAAATTGCCGCAACTATCCTCTCGGATACAAGGAGTTTGGTAATAAGAAGTTTGTGAGGCGTCATTTCAAGAACGACAAATTAATAAGGTTGGAGGATGTGAAAGCGAAGCTGTTGGCAATGGGAGGCCATAAAGACAGGCTGAAGATGATGGTTATGTTCTTTTTAGAAAGTGTTGTTTGTGCCCAAAAGAAAGTTGGTACATGAGCCAATGATGTATTGGATTTTTTTCCAAAGATCTGTGGATGATCTTGAATATCGCAAGACCATTCCATGGGGGATATACCCCTTTCATTATATGGTTAAGGAGATCTCTCACACAATGGATCATTTTGGAGGATTGGTTAAAGAGAAGACGCTATGGCCACTTCTGAGTTTCTGTATTCCACTAGAGGTAAGTAATAAAAGATTAGAAAATTATCAAATTTTAGTATTGTTTTGTTAACTTTAAAAATGTTGGTTTTGTAGCTTCTTGCTTTCGAGGCAATACTTCAGCTTGGAAAGAGGTTTAGACAACCAGTTGAAGGAGCTGATCCAGGATGTCCGAGGATGTGCCAGTCAACGTTCAAAAAAACAGAAATGAAAGGGTTTCCTCTTGCAAGTGTTAGTTAAGAACTGAATAGGGTAAAGGTAAGTGTTTTCTTCTTCCTCCTGCCAAGTTCATTCGTAATAGTCAAATTTGGTAAAATTGTAGCGGAAACACTTGTAAAACTTGAGAAAATTAGATAAAACTAAGAAAAATTGGTAAAACTGTTTTTAAATAATCTTTGTTGTTAGCCACATGATATCGACAAAATCCTGCCTACCAAAAATGAAAATTAAAAAGCTCTTCTAGATTATGTATGGGAAGAGGACGACGACAAGGATAAGCCTGCTATTGCTGTGGACAGCTGGGTTAAGTGTATCAAGGAAGGATATACTGGCTTTTTTGACGACATGTTTGAGAAAGACATTGAAGTGCGAAAAGATAATGTAGAACATGCAGTGCATGAAGACATTTCACTAGTGGAAGAACAGAAGAATATGCTGGAGGATGCTCTGAAGAAAGTGGACAGCCTTGGAAATCAGCTAGAGAGAGTGTTGAAGACAGTAGACGACTTTGAGGATATGTTGGGCCTTCTTGAGTTATTTGTGAAAGAATCGCAGAAGGGATCAAAGAAGGGATCTAAGAAGAAGTAAAGTAGTTGGTGTTTTATGTCGGATTATGTATTTTAGCTACTTTTGTTGTTGATGTTTCAGCGGACCTGTTTCATTTCAGATTTTTGTATTTGAGGAACTTGAATGTTGTTGCTTGCGTGTCTAATTTGGAACCTTAATGTTGCTTATCTAATTTCATTTTATGTGCCTATGATTCGTATTTCAGTTTTAGAGTAGGAACAACCAATCTTAAATAATATACATCGACAAAATAAAGAGTAGGAACAACTAGTCTTAAACAAGAAGCAACCACATTCGAGATAGCTTATGTTTTTAGAACGAGTACACAAGTCAAATCTTAGGAGTTTTTACAAGTCTTAAAAAACCACAAAATAAAGACTTGCCTTCCTACTAAGATAAGCCGAAGAAATAAAGCAACTAGGAAACAAAACAGAAAAGACCATGAAACCAACAACAAACTGGATCCGAATCAAACGGACAACTACATTACTTTAAGCTTAGAACACGCTTGAGCTGATCCTTGAGCTCATAGATCTCTGCAGCCAATTCATCAACGCGCGTCAGTAAGCCCATAACCTCGTCTTGGGTAGCGAAGACCCATGGTTGACGGAAGTGGAGTCCATCATCCTGAAAATAGAAGGAACATGAATCATACATATGAAACCTAACACAATCGTCACTTGATTCAAATCAAAACCCTAATATATGACAAGTACCTCAAATTTGTCGCAGGTGAAGTATTTCCTTCTAGGCAGTGTATCAAATTCGTGGGGAAACTTCTTACCTGGAGAAACCTCGTCAACGATTCTTCCCCCACAAGGATATTTTTTTCGGGATCCCGTAATGAGCATCGGCGATGAACCCTAGCATGTCATCGTATTTCTTCAATTCCTTCATGTGCTTGTACTCCTCGTCTGGATGCGTCATGGTTGAGATGAAAGAGAGAAAGTTGAAAGTTGGGATGTTTGAAAGAGAAGTGAAGGAGAGAGAGATAGAGAGAAGTGAAGGAGAGAGAAAGATAGAGACAAGTGAAGGAGAGAGAGAGATAAATATGTGGTTGAGATGAATGAGAAGAGAAATATTTCGATGATTTGATTAATTTGGCTGGAAAATAAAATATTTTAGGCGCCAAACGAAATATTTATTTCCCTCCAAAAATTGTTCTTAGTTATACATAATATAATATTGTTACAAACTTTGTTCATAGTTATATTTTTGGTGATTTCTAACATATTTAGTGTTACTAATCCTTTCGATTTCGTTTTCCAGTTTTACTTCCGATTTAAGTACTTTTAAATGTTAGGCAGCATGTATCGTGTATTAATTTTCCAATTATATTTTAATTGAAAAATTTTATTTTCTAACATGTTCTTCGTTAACAAGTGTGAATAGAAAGTCAAGCTTTCTAATGGATATGTTTCGAGCTTTACAAAAATTTTCAAAAACTTTTGTAAATTACGCTTGAATTATAAGTTAGAGTTGAGGAATCAAATTGTAAAACTATGGTAGACTAATTTTGATATAGATAACACTAATGTCATTTCAAAACTAAAAGCAGTTTTACCAAGCAGATAACAAAGTTTTACGCAATATTACGCAGAAAACAAAATAATCTGTTTCATACAACACAAAGTAAACATAGCACCGAGAAAAATTCATGTTGTCGTGGGACTGCCATTTCCAAATAAAAACCAATTGAAACCATAGTTTTGCCTTGGCCACCTTTTGTTATGTGTCCTTTTACGCTGTTCGCCACAAGATGGATGCCTTTTAACTCTTTTCCTTCCCTTTCGCGTGATTCGATTGGGAGGTAGATCTTCAGCTCTTTGATATGATCGGATACATTCCATGAAGACCTGTCTGGCACGACATAAAGCGTCCTTGAATATGCTAATGCCCACAGTTCCGCCCAGTAGTATTTTGAGCAGAGTTCCTGATATACTATCTGGATAACACAGCGCCTGCCAACACCACTATCAACGTTCTTTTTGTCATATATGTAATCAGCCTGTCCGTGCAGACAAGGAAACCTTTCATAGTCCCACACCTTACAAGAACATGATTTCGCAACCAAGCTCTCCAAATACATTTTTCCATCATTGTCGGTGATCTCGTATTCAAGCTCGTAACTATTAAGTTCCCGCACATGTAGCCTTTGTGAAACAACCCATAGATCGTGGAAGTAATTCTCAACCATAGGCACCGGTTTGGTTTCGACTGATCCAGAAACAACATCTTTTCGATGTTCATTAATTCAATCAGAGAATGTCTTAATGATACAATCTAGCATTGGTATTAAAGCCCACCTCCTTGCCTCTTTAAACACATTGTTCATTGATTATAAACTGTTGCTTGTGACCAAGTTGTACCTGTCACGTGGAAAAAAACCCTAGCCCATTTGTCTTTTTCAATACCCCTCCACATACTGCCAAGCCGAAGGATATCTTCTCTTAAATGACTCGTACACATCGTTGAAGTCAGCCACCGTGTAATATTTTTCCAGCTCCAGGAATCTATGCCCGACTACATCTTTGTGACGTTACAAGCATGCCCTTTCACATTTTCCTTCAAATGCCATAAACAATGACCATGGTGAGCCTGTGGATATACGTTTGCTATAGCGAAGATCAAGCTTTGATTTCTGTCACTCATGAAAACCAGTTCCGAAGAGTCTCGTATAGCACTTTTTAGCTTCTCGAAAAACCAAGTCCAACTAGCATGATTCTCTCCATCTAGTACTCCAAACGCAAGTGAATAATGGTGACAATTAGGATCTTGAGCTTTAGCGAAAAACAAGAACACCCCCATATCCCTTCTTCAGCCATGTCACATCAACCATTATCACTTTCCTCATTACTGCAAAGTCTTCAATGCAAGCTCCCAAGGATATGAAAAGGTACTTGAATTGACCTGCCTCGTCCAATTTCAAACTGTTTTTTGTTCCTGGATTCACTTGCTCTAACGTGTAAAAATAGCAATTCATCATCTTTTAGTTATCTTCCGGACTGTCACGTCGTTCACAAACCATCCGGGCAACGCTGTGGAGTACGATATCATGACACTGAGATGGAACTTAACGAGGCCCTGAATCACTTTCGAACTGGAGTTTCCATGTCTCCTGGATATTGCTCAGTCAAAATAGTTGAGACTAGTTCGGATGACCCTCTTCTCTTGTCGTTGTTGTTACTTTGATCACTCCGTAAGCATGTATGCATCTTCGTGTACCTTCTAACTGAGAAAATTTCTGTCTCAGCAATCCTTACAGCTTATAATCCCCACTTACAGTTAGCTTGCGAACATTTTACCAATAATCGTCTACGATTAGACTTGTTAGTGATATAATGAAAGCATTCACTAAATGCAGCTCTATCGACAATCTTTTGAATTGCCTTCTTACTTGGAAATTTGTCATGCTTACTCAAACCATCACCCACTCCTTTATATACTTTGTCAATTGTAAAGAAGGTGGTTGTTCAACTTATTTATCAGCAGTTGGAACAACTGTATTGGTCTCTGCAGTGGTACCACTCTCCGCAGCGGTACCAGTCTCTATTCAGGTATCAGTCTCCGCAGCGGTCTCAGTCTCCATTCCAGTATCAGTCTCCATTCCGGTATCAATCTCCATTCCGGTCTCAGTCTCCATTCCGGTCTCAGTCTCCATTCCGGTTTCAGTCTCCATTATGGTCTCAGTCTCCATTCCGGTCTCATTCTCCATACCAATATCCGTTTCCATATAATAATCTTGTCTTGTAGCATCATCTTTCTCACCCTCTGTCACCTCGTCATTTCCCTGCTTCTCTACTACGTACAAAGTTATGGCATAAGTCCAATTTCATCCTCCAACGGCTGCAACTCTTCGTAGTTCATACCAACAGAACTTTTACCCACAATCGATAGTTTATCTATCGGTCCCGATCTTCCACTACTCCACAGCCAAAAGACTTCTTCGTTTCTCTTTATCCGTGGACGTTAGGTAAACAAAAAGATCCTCATCATCAATAAATATTTAAATGTTTCTCACATCCTACCATCAGTGGAATATAACTCATTTCTAGTTTTTCCTCACTATCATCCAAGCCAAGCTTCTTATACATCATCTCTTCTATCATTGACAAAGTAATTTCCTCCACTGATGTCTTCACAATTATACTAAACATTCTCTCTTTGAATATAAAATGTATGTTGACGTGATTTTTCATTCTATCATGCCAAAAAAATTGAAGAAACTCAAAATACAAACTGCAGTTATCTATAGTTCTACAAGTTGTTCCGAGTTATTCTAAGTTAACCACAGTGTTATTAGTTGTTCATAGTTTTCCCAAGTTATCCACTGTTCTATCAGTTGTTCCTAGTTATACAGTTTTAATAAATCAATCAAGAACCTATTTTACTAGTTATACAGTTTTAGAAGCCAAGCCATTGTTCCTCCCCCATTCTAACCGTAAAATGATTTTTTCGGTTCAAAAAATCAAGATTCCTCAGAAATTCCTCGGTATATTCCAAGGAAATTCTGAGGAAAGGGGTTTGTTCCTCGGAATTCCCTCAGAAAATACCGAGGAAATTCTGAGGAAGAGAACCTCTAAACTCAAATCCCCAAATCCAAATTTTTCACAAGGAATACTGAGGAAATTCCGAGGAATAACCCCTACTTCCTAAGAATTTCCTCGATTTTCTTAAAAAAAAAAACGAGCGTCTGATCTACTCCGATTCCGAGTCATCACCAGATATATTTGAATCTGAATCTTGCTGAAACTATCCAATCACAGGTTCATCCTCTTCGTGAACAACAACTTACTCTCCAAAGTCGGTTAAATCGACTACAAGGTCAGCATTTGCTAATTCTTCATATGCACTTAAGTTTCCGGATGTGCTTGGTTGTTGTGGGTCTTGATCAGAATTTCCGTGAACTCGCCCTCTCGGGTTGAGTGATGTAACTGTGACCCATGGATCATCTCTGTTCCTAACCCGAGGATACTTGATTTAGCAAACCTGTAAAATATTAAAAATTTATATGTGAATTAGTAACAGTAATATACAGACGAATGAATCATTATGAATAAATTGACATTTATATATTTACCTGATCAGCTTGCAAAGCAAGAATGAAAGGATCATAATATTGCAGCTTTCGTCGCGAATGTACTAATGTAACACCAAATGCATCTGTTCTCACGCCTCGATATGCAGTGTTGTCATACTAATCACAATAGAAAACAATACAACACAATCCAACCATGCCTGGATACTTGATTTCCAAAACTTTGCGTATATTCCCGTAGTACACAACATCTCCAGATGCAGACGAGACACCATCATCATAAGTTGTACTAGAACGTCACCTCTATTGAGTTGTGAATGCATATCCTCGAGTACAAAATCTCGGATATTACTTCGTAACATGTTGTGGTCCACACACCATCTCGAGTATCCAATCGTCAAATGTTTCACCTCTGGCAATTCCAGCATACACCTATTAATAGAAAATATGTTATAGCAATATCTGTGAATTGATATAGTTATGTGATTAATAATAATTTGTTTAAAGTACTCACATAACCAAGCATCTAAGCAACAGATTTTATCTGCTTCAGTTCTTCAAGTTCCTCTTCTGTGGCGTTTCTATGAGTGAACTGCTTTTCAGCCATGAAAATCCTGTACACATAAATAAAATTAATTAAGATTTAAATTACAACTTGTTCAAATAATAATTTTTAAACAGAATTATATATGTACCTCTCATATTGAAGAATATCTTCGCAGTTGGTGAGCAAATATATTTGCAAATGACTGTGCTCCTACTCAGTAAGTCGACGGTCCTTTGATTTTCCGCTAAGTCATCCAACATCTGTGAAGATGTTTGGAACCGTAACATAATATGTTGCCCTTTCGTCTCCATCATCATGCCGAGCATGTCTTCTGTTTTTGTCTGCACTTCGGTGAAAAGTAGTACTCAACAAAGTTTGAAGTTTCTTCATTGATCGTTTGTGCGACTATAAAACCTTCCACCTTACTTAAATTCTTGACCTTCTTCTTCAGATGAAACATATACCACTCGTAAAGATACATCCATCTATACTGCACAGGACCACCAAGTTCCAATTTTCTTGCAAAGTGAATAACATGATGCTCCATAACATCAAAAAATGATGAAAAAAATATCTTCTCTAGGTTGCACTGGATCGCAAGTATGTTAGACTTCAAATTTTGGATACCTTCTGGAGTCACTGATCTCATGCATAAATCGCGGAAGAAAACACTTATCCCTGCAATTGCTTCATGAACATTTTGTGATAATAGTCCCGAGAAGGCATACGGAAGGAGGCGCTGCATCATTACATGGCAATCATGACTCTTCAAGACGATAAACTTTCCTTCGTTTTTGTCTACCCAGTTATGCAAATTAGATGTGTAATCGTCTAGAAATTCCACATCGTTTGAAATCCAATAAAAAAACGCATCTTTTGCCGCTGCATCCAGTTGGTATATGGGAGCAGGAGCCCTACCATTCTCATCTATATGAAGTTCGGAATGAGCACATATATCGACTAAATCCAGTCTTAACTTCAAATTATCTTTTGTTTTACCTTGGTCGTTACGGATCGTGTTCATGATATTGTCAAAAAATTTCTTCTCAATATGCATGACATCTAAATTATGCCGCATGAGATGATCCTTCCAGTATGGCAGATCCCAGAAAACACTATTTTTGTGCCTATTATGTAGTTCTCTAACATCATCTACTAGATAATGCACATGTCCACCAATGTTTGGCGTCCTTTCTGCACCAAAATCTCTTATCTATGTCAACAAATCTGCCCCACAAATTTCCGGAGGTGGACTATCAAACACCTTCTTGTTCTTCGTAAACAAAGTCCTTCTCCTACGATATGGATGATCAGGTGGTAGGAATCTCATGTGACAGTCAAATCAACACGTTTTCCTTCCGTGTTTTAGTTGGAAAGCATTTGTGTTATCTTAACAATATGGAAATGATAGCCTTCCATGCGTTGTCCATCTAGATAACATACCATATGCTGGAAAATCCTTATTGTCCACATAAGTACTGCCCGCATTTCAAAGTTTTCATTACACGAAACATTGTATGTTTCAGCACCTTGAGCCCTTAGTTGTTGCAACTCATATATTATTGGCCGAAGAAACACATCAACTGATCTCCTAGGATGCTCTGGTCCGGGAACGAGAATGGAGAGAAACAAAAACTCTTTGCGCAAGCACACATTTGGCGGTAAGTTGTATGGTGTAAGAATGAATGGCCATAGAGAATATTGTCTTCAATGCTTGCCAAATGGGCTAAAACCATCGGTACATAATCCTAGGTAGACATTTCTTCTCTCATACGCGAATTCTGGATATGTTGATTGGAAATGCTTCCAAGCTTTTGCATCTGAAGGATGTCAAATCTCACCATCTGTTGAATGTTCTGCATGCCATTTCATTGGTTGGGCTGTGCGTTCAGACTGATACAACCTCTTCAACCTTTATGTCAAAGGCAAATACCACATCCTTTGGTATGTCACTGTAACTCTTCCACTCGTATCTCTATAACAAGCCTTCCCACAAAATTTTGCACTGAAGCAGGTTATCATCCGTCCTCCAATATATCATGCAGTTATCGATGCATACATCTATTACATGATACGATAAACCAAGACCAGCTACGAGTTTCTGAACTTGTAGTATGAACCCGAGGCTAGATTATCCTCTGGTAGAATACCTCTTACAAAATCAGCAATCGCATCCACACATTTTTCAGCCAAATTATAACTTGTTTTAATGTCCATCAGTCTTGTTGCAGATGATAAAGGTGAATGACCATCTTTGCAACCTTCGTACAAAGGTTGTTTGCCTGCTTCCAACATATCAAAAAATCTCCTAGCTTCTGCATTGGATAATTCTTCCCCTCTAAAATGATCATTTACCATCTACTCAGTACCTACACCATAATCTATACTCATTCTAATTGGTTCTTCTAACCTATCTGCAGTCTGAGGTTCGCTAGTACTACCATATTCATAATCAGTTTTCCCATGATGATACCAAATTTTGTAAATTCGTGTAAACCCGTTCAAATATAAATGTGTCCAAACATCCCACTCTTTTATAACCTTTTTATTTTTACAAGTAGAGCAAGAACATCTTAACATATTTGTTTTTTCTTCCGGTTGTTTTTGAACTAACCCCATGAATTCAGTTATACCTTCTTGATATTCATTCGTAAGCAATCTCGTGTTAGGATCCAAATGAGGTCGATCCATCCAAGAACAATAATAATTTGAAAAAGACATGATTTTTTGAATATGTTTTGTGTGTAAAGTAAGTGAGAGGATTAAAATATTTAGTGAATGAAGAGGGTGAGGGGTGCTTGTATTTATAGATTTAATGATGCCGACAATTCCGATGAAATTCCGACGGACACACGTTGTTCCTCGGAATTCCGTCAAAATTTTTCAAATCCCACAATGGCTCTTTAACGGCTATAAATTATCCTCGGATTTTTTTTCGGAAAAAACCAACAAAAGTTATTTCCTCGGCATTTTCTCGACTGCTTCCGACGAACTATGTAATTCTCGGAAAACCGTTGATATTTTCAAACGATATTCCGAGGAACCAAAAAAATTGTGTTTCCTCGTAATATCGTCGGAATTGCATTGGTATATTCTGAGGAAGTGTTTTTCCGTCGGAATATACCCTGTTTTCTTGTAGTGTAGAGGCTAAGGGTGATTTCGTCTTTTCGCGTTTGATTATTGAATTAGGGGTATATGGGATTATGCAGACCTATAAGAGATTTGCCCATGAGATGTAGGGGCAGCCAAGCCATTGTTCCTTTGTGTTATGAGAAATTTCTAAACTTGTGTACTGAATTCTTATAAGTTGGACAAAAATAAACAAAACATCACATTTTAGTTTTGCTTAGAAAAAAATGCTCTGTGCTATTAACCGGAAAAAAGAATTCTCGCATACACCTTACCGTTTTATTAATTTATTAAATCTTTATTTTAATTAGAAAATTTTGTAAAAGACCACGAAACCAAAACAAACTAGTATAGTTACAATCCTACCTAAGACTATCCAAACCGAACTCAACATTACCCGACAAACATCGAATCCCTACTTGAAATTCTCCTAATTTTTTTTTAATTAACTTAAGGTTGCACTCATTCTTTTTCGTTTATTCTATTCTTGAAATTATTAATTTTGCAGAAAACCTTCATCTCGAGATAATTTCCCACCAATTGATATCGTAGTTGAATCAAAACCCTACTCATGTTGAATCAAGTACACTCAAAGCAGAAGGAAGACAGGTCGAGTGGTGGAGGAGTAGAAACAGCTGTGGTCACGTATGAAACCGGTGAAGTTAGGGACGTCGAAATCCAAACAGCATCGACAAATATGTCGACCCGGAAACCGAGGAACCTCCCCCAGATACAGAAGAAAATGAAAAAAATCAAGTGAGAAAGAGGGAGAGAAGGAATCTGGAGTAGGAGGTGAGGTGGAACCCGAAGAAGGAGAGAAGGAATCCAGAGAAGGAGATGAAGTGGAATCAAAAAAAGGAGAGAAGGAATCCAAAAGAAATGACGAACAAGATGAATAGACAATGACGAAGGAATCTGAAGAGATCAGTGTCACAACACGAAACTGAGTCGCATGCAGAGGTAATGAACTACTAAGGATTTTTTAAAGAACTTAGAACACTGGGTGAAACTTGATTTGAATAGTATGACTTTAAGATTGTATAACTTTGTTAAACTATGTGAAATTTGAACTGATTTCGATTGTCTAATTTTGAGAAACAAAGTAAAACTATCACTGTATCGATTGTATAACTTTGTAAAACTAAGTTGAACATCAATTGTCTAAATTTGTGCAACTAAGGAAAACTAAATCTTTATGATTGTATAACTAAGTCCAACTTCGCGAAATTTTATGTTGAAGGTTCTAATACGACGTACGTGTTCCGTTTTTCTTTTGAGTTGCAACATCTAGATGACGAAGAAGAAGGCATGCAAACGTTGAAGCTGCACTTTCCTCAAGTAAATATTAAAAGGGTTTAAAGCTTTCCGGAAAATGTTACATGGAGACGGCACTAAGTAATATAAAAAACGATACTGAGGCCGAAGGAGGTGGACTGGTTCATAGAGTGCCCATATTTCCAACATTTCCTCCATTTGAAAAACCAAAGCAGAAGTGGATCGAAATTTTGATTGTCGTTTTGTGATCATCTTGTGTAATGAAGAAGTATGTGTTATGGTTTATTGTTAATGGCGTCCCAATTAGATACTCTCTAAGAGAACTTGGACTTGTCTCTGGACTATACTGCCATGACTATCCCCCGAACTATGAGATGTTGGGTGGTACATCCTTCAAGAACAAGTATTTTGAAGGGAAAAAGGTTAAGTACGCTAGCGTGGAGGAGCATATGTTGACAATGAAAAGAAAGCCATATCAAGATCATCAAAAGATGAGTCTTCTCTACTTCTTAGCCAAGATGAGTCGAGAGGGAGCATCACCTGTGGACAGTTTCTTCCTGAGAGTTTTAGATGACCTAGATGTGTGCCAAAAGTTCCTTTTGGGACGATATGCATTCGAGCAAAACTTGAAGGTTGTATGTAGCTTCTTGGAGAAGTGCGACGGGTTGTGCCGACGAGTTGGATTTTTCAAGCTTTCCTGATCATTTGGAGGTATTTTTAAGCTCTTCTTGTACTTCGGATAGTATATATGTTAATTTGATGTTAAAGTTTTTATTGTTTTCTGTAGTTGTTGGCCTTTGAGGAAATTCCAAGGTTGAGGAACAATTTCTGAGAAACTGTGATTGGTGCACACGCTGATTTCCCGTGCATGTGCAAGATGCAGTACAAACGCAAAGGTGGAACCAAGTCATACATTCTTAAAGAAATGAATGGAAAACTTGGTGAAACTAAGGTAATTTATGTTATATGTGTATTCGAATTCGAGACAAACTTGGTGAAACTAAGGTAACTTGTATCCACAGGATATTGAGAGTATATTGGTAGAAACAACGGCTGAGGAGGGACTTCAGAAAATAATAATGGGTAAGGAGAGTTGTTAGGCAGATGACAACGATGATGCATCAGTTGATGGTTGGACCAGGATAATACAAAAATGGAAGGATTTTTTTCCTTCTTTGAAGAACAATACAAGATCGATGTGGCTGCTCGTACAACTCAGGTTGAAGCAGAGGGTGAGTCTCATGCAAAATCGGCTGAGGCTCTTGGATTTGAGGCTTTAAAAGAGCTCAAAGGTCAGCTTATGAAAGCAATCATAGATGGTTTGAAGGAATTGTACAAAAAGTCGATTCATTGGGTAACAGACTAACTCCTCTAGAAAAATAAGTGAGATTTCTTAGGATGAGTGTTGTCGATGATGGTAATGATGGACAAGGAATGGGATGGTATCGATGTAAGTCAGAAAGATAAGGGTGTTCCAGCAAATCCAGATTTTCTCTGTATTGCTCAGCAAATCCAGATGGAACATGGTGGTAGGACGATGATGCTGGTAAGGGTAAGAACGATGATGTTGGTAAGGGTAATGATGATGATGTTGGTAAGGGTAAGGATGATGAATAATATGGTGGTGCTAAGGATACTGAGATGGATGATAGTATATTGGCTGAGAAGTGTGTGATGGCTGAGAAGATTGAGATTTCTGTGAAGGCAAAGAATCATGCCGCTAAGGATGGTAGTAAGGAAAAGGAAAGTGGGGATGTGAAAACCGAGATAAGGAAATACAAGAGGCAAAGGAAAAGTAATGCTAAAGAAGGAGGTCCTCCGAAAAGGGAAAAGAAAAGGGATATTGTGAGAAGTACCATTGGGACAAGAGCCAATAAGATTGTGAAGGAGGCATGTGAGAAGAAGGAGGCAAGTGACAAGAAGGAGTGATGTAGCCTATTTATTACCAGTTTTAGGCCATGTTTTAGGCTCTATAATGTGTGTCTAGGATATGTTTTAGAGTATTTACAGATCCAAGGACGTTTTGGAGATACTTGGAGCTTTTCGAGCATTTAGAGGAGAAGAATCCGTAGCTGACTATTGGAGGAGTCGAAGTACAAGACTGTCGTTGATCGATGAAAAATTCTTGGAATCTATTGATGATGAAAGACCAAGGTCAAATGATGTTTTATGCTTGCCATCAATCGGTGCCCAACTCGCAAGACAACCGACTGAAAAGCCCAGTTTAGAAGACAAAATACAAGAATGCTCTGGACGAGTTTTGATCAATATTTTAGGGTTTTCGTATTTATGCTCATGTATTGAGAGCATGAAAAGAGAGTGAAGTGCAAGCACAAGCTTGGGCAAGGCTTGACACAAACACATAACTTTATAATTTTAAGGTTTTAGGGGAGAAAATTCATAACTTCTTAAGGAGAGTGTATTGGAACCCAATATTTTATCTATTCATTCTTTTCAGATTATTATTCTTCCTTTCATTATGTCTGAGTGGTCATAGTTTAGGGTTGAATGATGGCAATCATGGATTAGCCCAAAAATAGGATTGCTAGTTAAGTTAATATCCATCAATTGAGTTATGCTTAATGCTTGCATTCTAGAGTAGGTAACTAGGATCTCGAAATTAGGATATGGACGACTACGAGAGTAGGTTCTGTGCCAGAACAGACCACATTGAACTAGGCTGTTAGGTGCATGCGAGAGCTGGTCTAACTAGATCTCTTTTGGCAAGAGTACTAATTGTGTGTTAAGACTAGGGTTAATTTGATAGTGGTTTATTTAGGATATTTATACCCTGCTAGAACAACTAAAACATGCGAGTCAAATTTGGCGCCGTTGTCGGGGAGCATTGAACGACATTAGATTTAATTTTTAGGATTTAGTCTAGGTTTATTACTACATTCAAGTTACTAAATTTTTCTTTTCCTTGTTTTCAGATGCATGTGAAGACACACCAGAAGCAATAAAGGACAAGAACTACTATTTTCTTATCCCGATAGAATCGATCGTATAATCCACAAAGAAAGACGATACACATCGATCGACGGCATCAACTCCACGTCGACCAACACATCTTTACGGACAGAATCAACCGACATCAGAACTCGAGCATCGACCGACTCTAATCACATACCAATGATCGACATCATAGTATCTGCATCGATCGACAGAAGCTGACGAGTTCATATGGATGTGACGTTGATATTGACTCGGGATGAGAATGGAAACCTGCATAACCTTGATGGTCATATGCGTAATGCAGCAGGACAAAAGATAGAGAAAAGAACAGAAGTTGGACATGAGCACCAACTCAATGCACTAGTTGAAGATGATTTTTGGGTAGAAGTGAAGATTTCGCGTAGAGAATTCAAAATTGCTCGGCAGATTGCACGGGCATCGATCGATGCAACGTCCAGGGAATCGATCGACGGTCCCTGTGGAAAAAGCGGAATCGAGAAAATTTTCATACATCTTTCAACGTACCAAGCGTATAATTGATCGACGATCGCAAGAAATAGAATGGGTCCATTTTCCAAAAGTCACGAATATGACAACTCCAGAACAGAAGATGGGTACATCGGAGCCCATGATGGCTGATAAACTGCCAAGGATCACCCCAAGAAGAAACATAGGATTGTTCTAGAGAAGAAAAGTGATCCTGGAAAATTTGTAGTGCCATATCTGATCAAAAGCCACAAGTTTCCCAACGGCCTCTGTGATACTGGATCATCAGTGAGCATTATGCCAATAACTATGGCAGAGGAGCTGAACCTGAAAGTAGAACCCTCCAATGATTCCTTCACATTTGTATACTGCTCAAAACTGAACTCAGGAGGGATGGTAAAAGATGTTCCAGTGCCAATCAACAACACCCTAGTACCAGTAGACTTCCATGTGATGGACATCATGATAGATTTGAACTCTTCACTACTACTTGGAAGAGCGTTCATGGCTATTGTATGAGCCATCTACGTTATGAAGTTAAACATGTTGTATCTATCTCTAATTAATCAAAATATTTTCTATGAACCTGTCAAGAATAAGAACAAGGCTACTCTGATTGAATTGAGTGATAATGCAGATCTTTTTGCCACATGCTTCTGCGATTATGACTTCGATGAAGAGTCAGAAGATGGAGCACCGATCGAAAACCAACCCAGACTATCGATCGACACGATTGAGGTTCAGCAATTGGTTGACACCCACCCTGTTTTATCGATCGACACTGAGACTCCAGAACCGATCAACCACGACCACACAGATGGTGATTACAACACAACCCACCCCGAGTACGACAAAGATTACAGAGAAGAAGAGATGATTGAGTACTGTTGAATTTCTATGGAAGAGGCTGGTGTTTTTCATATTTCCCATAGATTCGAGAATTCAACATCGATCGACGACAACCCTCTGCCATCGATCATACTGACCAAGAAGCAGCAGCTGAAATGGATTTAGTTGTATAACGCGAGAAGGAATATGGTTATCTACAACTAGACAAGTTCGGTATTATGAGAGATCCAGACGGTCATGCAAGAGATATGGATGGCATATTACTTAATGTCACGAGTGAAGATATTGCAGACATTTTTTTCCATGGCCAATGGAGCTGGAAACGTTTTCGCACAACAATCTGGTTATCGAGCATCAATCAGGTCACCATACACTATCGATTGACATGCATCTAGTATGCTATAGATACAATGAAGATTACAGAGAGGAAGAGCAGATGGAATGTCGCGGCCTGACATCAGAGGAAACTGGTTGGGTAAAGAACGCGAGAGTGGATAATCAAGCATCGATTACAGGATACTCATGGCCTTTGAATGACATCATACGCGAACCAGAACACCAACATGGAGCAGAGGAGAAAATATTGGTAACCTTAGACCATATGTGTTTGGTATTTTCAGAGACCCAGAGAAACATGCACGAGCTCTTGATGGGAGACTCCTACATTTATCCACGGAGGATGTAGCAGATGCCATTATTATGGCTAATGGATCAAATAATATATTTGGACGGCAGCAGAGGCCATCGACTGACGCACACCATTCAGCATCAATCGATATTGAAAAGCAGAGACACGAGCCGATCTGTACTGATGCCTACACCTTTCCACCATCGACCGAGACCGACATTCGAACATCGATCGATTTGCGTTATGAACAAGGTACACGAGCCTTTGATGCTGAAGGCAACAAACTTTTCCACTGGGAAAAGAAAGATGAGTAAGGCATCTACAAAGATGAGTATGGTAATGTGCGCGCTACAGATGGAAGAGTAGTGAATGTGCAAGCAGAAGACATAAGAGCAGTTCTAGAGAGAGCTAATATGTTCAAGCACAGCTACATATGTTTACCATAACATGCAGTAAAGATCGCTATGTCTATGAGGAACCATAAGACATACAATAGAGAAGAGATTGATGATATTGTGAATGCGATCTACAGAACTCAAGATATGTCACTAGATGATATTGTGAATGCGATCTACAGAACTCAAGAGATGTCACTAGATGATTTTTACTAGAGGTTGGATGATGTCTACTATCCTATAGACACCTGCCTTACCGGTTTGACTGCACACATGGATGAGATGAAGCAAGATTTTGGATACTGTTCAAAGATAATATGCGATTGAGGCAGAAAACTGAGCATCGATCGACTGCAACATCAAAAAATCGATCGACACTAATGAACACGGACAGAAGACAACATCAAAAATATAATTAGACGATAAGTTTGATGAGGTTGCAATTTCTCAGAGCCTGATGAAGGAAGATATTTCTCAGCAATTAGAGGATTCATCAGAGACTAAAACTGCCAGACTTAGAATGCTACAACGCAATATTGAGAAACTACAACAATGGATGCATTCAATGGACATTTTTTCAGAACAGTGACAAGGAATGAGGAAACCAGAAAATATGATGAACTAAGGGACTTCATCAGTACATGGTTTCAGAAGAGCAAAGAAGATGTCACACTTATTTTCCAAGTGTTGATACAACTTCCTACTAGTCAAAGAGTTCAAAAACGTCAAGCTAAAGACTATAACCAAGCGCTGAGTGGGAGATAACCCACTATTTAGTAAAATTTTATTTAGTTTTTACTTATACTACTACTTATTTCGAGTTTTACTTTGTTTTATAGACCTTTTGAGTCATCATCGATCAACACCATAGAGGCACCATCAGTCTACACTGAATCGCGACCATCGATCGACCACACATGCTTACCATTGATTGATACTTTTCACAGAGTTTGGTATCGAGTTTTTCTGCTTAATCTATTTACTTATGATTTATTTTTCCTAACCAAACTCGGGTGGATTACACCGGGGACAATATAATTCCAGTACGGGGGAGGTACGCTAATGCTATTTGTTTTCTTTTGAGTTTTATTTACTATATATATAAGTTTTTCAAAAAGGTTTATTGAGTCAAGAAGGAGATTATGATCAAGATTTATTATTGACTAACCACACTTTAGTACCATTATTAGAAGGTTGTTACAGAGATTACTAGAGATACCAAAGTGGATCATCCTACCACTATCTCACACTTGCTTAGAAAGTTTGAAGGAACCAAAGCTGATTTCCAATACTTATTCTGACATTATTTGCTTGCTATACACTGGATCGGATTCCTTCTGCAAGTTTGTAGGTACAAGTCATTGCACCTTTGGTTCCCTTCTCTTTTCTCTTTAGCATCTACCTAATAGCTTAAAAGATTGAGATGACTTCTAGAGATGCAGAGGGGTAGGTAAATTACCTATGACCCCATTATTCTAATTCGGAGGAACGATCACACATTGTTGGAAGCGAGGGGTAGATACATTACCGATGACCCCACTATTTGCCTACAACTTTTCCCAAAAAGCAAAAGAAAAGAAAAAGAAAATAAAACAAAAATAAAATCGAAAAATAGATGGCAAGATGGAATGTATCATCATCATTGTCCATTGAGTTTAAGATCTAGAAAGATTGAGAGAGAAATAGGAAAAAAGGAATCAGAGAAGACTTTGTGCCTGGTTGTTCAGATACTTGCAGAGGAAGAGTTCATTTGTCATTTGATCGATACTCGCAAGGTAAAGTGTACACCTTTATTTTATGCAAAGAAATGAGACCAGTAGAGGGGTGAGTCATACTATATTTGCTAAGTTGTTGGTAGAATGGATTTGGTTGCTATACTAGGATATGGGATATAAAGTTTCTCTGTGATTGGCTTGATAGGAAGTGGTTGCAACAAAGTAAGGTGACAGTTATACTTAGATATTGTATGAGTCTCCACTTTTCAAAACCTTTTCACAGGCTTAATTTGCTTGAGGACAAGCAAAAGGTTAAGTTTGGAGGAGTTGATATAGCCTATTTATTACCAGTTTTAGGCCATGTTCTAGGCTCTATTTGGGGTTTATTATGTGTGTCTAGAATATGTTTTAGATTATTTACAGGTCCATGGACGTTTTGGAGATAAATAGAGATATTTGGAGCTTTTGGAGCATTTAGAGGGGAAGAATCCGTTGCTGACTATTAGAGAAGTCAAAGTACAAGACTGTTGTCGATCAGTGACACATTATTGGAATCGACCGATGATGAAAGTCAAGGTTGATCGATGTTGCACGCTTGCCATCGATCGATGCCCAACTCGCAGGACAGGCGACTAAAATTCCCAAGTTCAGAAAACAAAACACAAGAATGCCATGGACGAGTTTGGACCTAGATTTTAGAGTTTTCATATTTATGTTCACGTATTGAGAGAGTGAAAAGATGGCGAAGTGCAAGTGCAAGCACAAGCACAAGCTTAGGCAAGGCTTGACAGAAACACATAGCTTTATAGTATTAGGGTTTTAGGGGAGAAGATTCATAACTCCTTAGGGAGATTGTATTGGAACCTCAATATTTTATCTATGCATTCTATTCAGATTATTATTCTTCCTTTGATTATTTCTGAGTAGTTGTCCACTAAGTTTAGGGTTGAAAGATGGCAATATTGGATTAGTCCAAAAGTAGGATTGCTAGTTAAGTTAATATCCATCAATTGAGTTATGCTTAATGCTTGCATTCTAGAGTAGGTAACTAGGATCTCGAAATTAGGATATGGACGACTACGAGAGTAGGTTCTGTGCCAGAACAGACCACATTGAACTAGGCTGTTAGGTGCATGCGAGAGCTGGTCTAACTAGTCTGGTGGACTTATCAAATCTCGTTCACACTTCCTTCTGATTTCACCGTCGATCGACATCATGCCTTTGCCGTAGATCAATAGTCCTTTTGCTCGCATACGAGAGTTGGAGTTACAAGGGTCAGAATAGTTAATATTTGAGTCTTAATATATTTACATATTTGTGATTCATATCCACTATAATCCATTAAGGTTGAAACCCTAGATTTAGCATATTAACATTTGCATCAAGTTAGTTTATTACTATATTTCCATATTTGCATTATTAGCATTTTCCATATTTGTATTATTAGTCTATTTCCATATTGCATCTCTATTTCTTGAAAAGGAATATTTCCTTAACTGATTGTTTGCCAACCAATATATATATTCACCTAGCTTAATCTTTAGAAACAAGAAATCTATTGTGTGCCATTGCTCTTTGTGGATTCGATCCCAAAGTACTACACCTGAACTCTTTTGGCAAGAGTACTATTTGTGTGTTAAGACTAGGGTTAATTTGATAGTGATTTGTTTAGGATATTTATACCCTGCTATAGCAACTAAAACACGCGAGTCAAGAGGCAGGTGAGAAGAAGGAGAACAAGGACAAGAAGGGAGGTAAGAAGAAGGACAAGAAGGCTTGAAATTACTCTATTGTTGTTTCTCTTTTAATTATATGAGACAAGTATGTGGTTTGTATGACATTGTGGTTTGTATGACTTATGTTCTTTTGTCTAACTTCGTATAACTCCGCTAAACTTCGTAAATTTTGTGGTTCATGATTGTGCAAGTAGTTGAAAAATTTGAAAAGTTGATTGGTTTGTGTTTAACGATAGGTTGCTCTAAATTGCCTTATTTTCTTAGGACCGGCTGCTCTGAAGATGCCCCCATTTCTTTGTCATTGTATAACTCTGTAAAACTTGTTGTTCGTGATTGTGCAACTAGGTGAAACTTTCCCAAAGTTTCACTTTGTCATTGTACAACTCTGCTAAACTTCGTAATTGTGGTTCATGATTGTCCAAGTAGGTGAAACTTTGGAAAAGTTTCACTTTGTCATCGTACAACTTCGTAAAACTTCGTGAAACTTGTTGTTCGTGATTGTGCAAGTAGGTGAAACTTTGTCACTGTACAACTCTGTAAAACTTCGTGAAAGTTGTGGTTCGTGGTTGTGCAAATAGGTTAAACTTTCCCAACGTTTAACTTTGTCACTGTACAACTCCGTAAAACTTCGTGAAAGTTGTAATAGATAGACTTCAAGAACATAAGATAGAAGAGACATCCTCCTCAAGCTTACAAGTTACAAGTCTTAAACAGACAAAATGAAGAGTTTCGACAAAGTTTAAAAGTAGCGTAGAGTAGGTTGGGAAAGAGAACAACAAGATTACATAGATCCGACTCATCTCATGGACGAGTAAGATTATCCTTAAGTTCACAATCTCCGTAGCCATCTGATCCACAAACTTAATTAACATTCCGACCTCTTGCTGGACACACAAGACTTATGGTTGACAGAAATTGAAGCCATCATTCTGCACATAAAACCGGAAAGTATCAAACTCTGCACATTAACCCAAAAGTATCCATAAATTACCTCAAACTTGATGTAAGTGAAGTATTTTCTCCGTGGAAAAGAATCAAAATTGGTGGGATGCTTTGGATCCGGTGACACCTCGTTGATGATTCTCTCCTTACAAGGTCAGTTGGTTGGAATCCCGTACTCGGCATCCGCCACGAACCCAAGCATGTTGTTGTGTCTCTTCAAGGCCTTCATGTACCTGTGCTCCTCATATGGATGAGTCTGATTCCGAGTTAGAAAGAAACAAGAGGATTCGAAACAAAAGAGAGAAAATCACAGAGAGAAAATTGGAGAGAGAGAGAGAGAGAGAGAGAGAGAGAGAGAGAGAGAGAGAGATGTGGTTGAGATAAATGGGGAAAACAAAAAAGGGTTTAATACATGTCTTCTTCGAGTTCGCATCAATTTTGGCGAGAGGGAAAATTCAAAAAAATGGGTGGCAAAATCAAAAAGCTGGGAGGGAATTTTTTTTAACGATTTTAGTGTTTGAAATTTTACCAAGTTTTGTAGTTTTACAAAAAACTTCAAATTTTTACTTTGTATTTTTTTGCAATTTTCTTAGTTTTGCTGCAGTTAGATGAAATTTTTTACGGTTATATCAACTTTATTTTATTTCTTATATGAATTTCTCATGTAATTATGTATGAATCTCCTTGATTTCATGACATATAAAATTTTTCTAAACCCACAAGGTCATGTCTAGGAAAAAACTATAAAAAGATTAATGTATTTTCTTCCCAGTGAATACAAATATGTAATGTATTCTAAATTTAAAAAAATATTTTATAACATATAAATAAGTATTGTGATGCATAATTTTAAAATTTTCATTTTGAATCATAGAGCTGAAGAGTTCTATATTTTCAATATATAATATTTTTTAAGTTATACGAAGTTTTGCTATGTTTACCAATCGTAATTGTAGAATAATAAAGTTCTAAGAATTCGCCTTACAATTAATACATTACAACCGAAAGTTTGAGCCAGACATGCAAAACCTACTGAGTTCATTGAGTTCCTTGAGTTGATTGTGATCCTCCAGTACCTTGTGATCCTTGGGTTTCTTGTGTTCCTTGTGATCGTTGGGTTTCTTGTGTTCTTTGTGTTCCATGCGAGCAACTGAATTAGCGACCCAAATTCATGTTCGGCACATACTTTTTGTAACTTTGACGTTCTCCTACCGAAGAGTTCAACGAAGTAACCGTTATTTTTCACCTTTCGGTACTCTTTTATGTATTTTATTCGCCACAAAAGGAACTAATTTTCGTGATGATGATCCGACTGCAGCATCCTTCCTATGTCTTTTGAACCACTCAGACATTTTGTCAACAACTGTATCAATCATAGGCAGGAAAGAGTACTTTCATGCCATATTAAAAAGCGAATTCATAGACTCCACACAATTAGAGGTGTCTATGTTGTACCTTGCACTGGGGAAATAAAATTTCGCCCAATTTTTAACAGATAGTCTTTTATCAAGATACGTAGCACACACTGGATACATCTGCCTAAACTCTTCATACTTCTGTTCAAACTCAGGCTCTGAATAAATTTTTGCAGCTGTTCTAAATTATCTTTCAACCTTGTCCCTGTTCTGTTTCACATTTAATTTCACACTGTTAGATAGATGCCAAATACAACACTTCAGCAATGGCTTTTAACAGACTTGCATTTCTGTCAGAAACAATAGCTTCAACACATCTTGGTGTCGCTTTCCTTTTGATTCCAATACTTGAATCAACAGGAGAGCATGAATGCATCTTTACGTATCTTCTTATTGAGAACACTTCAGACTTCCTTATCTTTGTAGCTCTCACAAACCATTTACAACCTTCATCCGCTCCTCGAAATTTAACCAAAAATCGACTCTTATCCGAGTTCAAGATACAGATTCCAAAATTGTTATGCTGTGATTCTCTATCAATTAAATCTTTCACCGCTTCTTTACTCCGAAATTCTTGAAACATCTCAATACCCATACCATCTTCCCACTCAGTTACCAGTGGAGTTTCTATTGAAAACTGTGGCAGCTCAACGTAGTTGCAAATACCACCAATACCCATAGAGTTATCCACGCTTTCCATGTTATTCAAACCAATGCCCCCATAATCTCCTTCTCCATTGACAACATTTTCCACCCGTTCAATACCCTCTAGAAATCGTTATGATTCTTCTATAGGAGTAAATAGAGTGAGTGCACCTGGATTACCTTCAACTTCGGGTATTCCACTCGCAAGCTCACTATAGTTGCCACCATATGAGCTTCTTGATTGTGACTGTTGTTCGGTTATTGGAACTATTTCCAATTATTTAATGACCTCTACATGCAAAATACTTCTTATTTGCCCTTTATCCACTGATGTTAGAAAAACAAACAGATTTTCATCATCAAAAATATATGATTGCCTCTTAGGTTCCACTACAATGGAATGTAACTTAGATTCAGCATATTCCTACACGAATCTATGGTAATCTTCTTGCATATCCTCTCCTTCAACAAGGAATAAGCGATCTCCTCCATTGATGATGTCTTAAAGAATAGAGCATACAAACGACCATCACTTGGAATCCATTCATAATCATCTACAGACTTCACATAATGTCCATCATAGTCAAACTGTATGTTCTTAGAAGAATAACCTATTGTCTTTTGTATTAAAAAAACCATTAAAGCTAAACCGAGTTATACATTTATACCCTTAAAGCTATATTAAGTTATGCCTAGTTATACAATTATGCTACTGAAGTTATACTAAGTTTTACCTAGTTACGCATATCTACGGTTCAACTAATACTAATTTTTACAAAGTTCGAACTGTCTAGTCTTACCAAGTTTTACGTTTTACCGTTTAACTTATACCATAGTTATTCTAAGGTTTCCAAATGTTTCTTCCTCTTGAAATCAAAATAATCATCTTTCATTCTCGATATTCTATCATTCCTTATGATTATACTAGTTGTTGACTATCCAATTCCCTAACAGACACACAATCCATACTTTCTAATCCTCAACTAGTTCATTGTCAACACAAATATAATGTCTAATATCAGAAGCACAAAACATGTTATCATGTATGATGGATTCAAAATATGAGGTTTTACGACGATTAAAGCTACATACCAAGATAATGCCTTACCTGAAGCAATGATTTTAGCTGAATTGGGAATCAATAGCTCAATGATTCCGCATCAAACCAAAGAGCTAGCTGATTTGGAATTGGAACTGGCACCGCCTCTCTGATTTTACCACTCTCGCGAAACTGGGAGAAGAGAGAGAGAGAAGAGGCGAAGAAAAAGAGGGAATGAGCGGACCCACTAGAGAGAGAAAGATTTTGAATGGTCATGTGTTGAGGGAATGATTCGCCTTAGTACATGGATCAGTACATGGAGCCAGCACCGGATGCAGATCAGGATGATCAGATTACCTCAACTGAGGTTCACCCATCCGACCGTACCAGACATACTGACCGAGGAGTGTACCGGATCAACCCGCGTACGCCCGACAAGGAGATAAGGTTGGATCCACGACCTGATGACCGATCCAACCTCCCAAAGACCGTATTTCCCGACCATCTCAACATTCTAAGGATGGTAGTCAAGCCAGACTTAGATTGAGTCGTGAAGAACCCGAAGACGGACATGCATTCACCCTTTTGGGTCGTTTTGTTCATCCCGACGAACGTGTCCACGAACTTCAGTCCATGTTCGATCCAGTTATGGACTTTCACCATCCAAATTTCTCTAAGGCAATGATTCTCCATCTTTCTGAAGACTTAGGCCATGTTTGGACCACTCGTTCTTGAAGATCACCTGGCGGACCATCAAGACAGTCCTGCGTGTGTACTTCTCTAAACCGCCGTGCACCCATCTGGTTTGGATGAAACTGGACAGTAGGCGAAGGGTCACCTATCGACCAGGCTAGGTTTGTATGAACCTGGACGGTAGACAAAGGGTCACTTTTGACGAGAACTAGAACCAAAGAGTCATTTGACTATTTTCAGTCTTTGTTGCTTTTCCTAGGTGTGTTTTTCCAGAAATTCTAAGTCTTTTAATATGTCATTGCTACTATAAATATGTAATCCTTCTTCAGCAATAAACAATTCGATTTTTCCCTTATTTTGAGTTCATTCTCTTTGTTCTTTGCATAGAACATTTCTGTTTCTTGGTGAGGTTATCTCCGACTAAACAAACCTTCTTTTTCTTGGACTTGTGAGTCATATCAAGCAACAATCAAAATCTGGTAGTATCAAGAGACTTTCCGCACCTCTTGTGTTAATGTTCAACCCATCAGTTCTCCCTTTTAGCGGGTACATATCCCTAAGTCTGTTTGAGTGATCATGTTCGTACATAGGACGTATCAAGTGGTATCAGAGCCAATCAACCGGTACTATCTTTTCATCTTCTCATCTTCCATTTCTAAACACTACTTCTTCATCTTTTTATCTCAAATCTGGGCCATCTCTTTACCTATTTCCCCAATATAAAAAAAGAGAAAAAAAGAAAAGAAAAGAAAAGAAAAAGGAAGATCTATTTAAAAAAAGAATCAAAAGATCGATTTTTGGCTAGGTGGTGGAAGAGAAATCCTGCTGGCTGAGGAGAAATCCAGCCTTCGAGTGGTTAATAAGGATTTTTAAAACCAATTTCTTATCTTTCTATCTTGTGTTTCATCCTTTGTTTGCTTGGAGAAATCCATTGGGTTACTTGATTTGTTTTCTTAGAACCTTGAGAGGAGACTTTTGTGCGATCACTAAAATCTGAGAGAAACACGTGTGTGGGTGAGTTTAAGCACATGAGAGAGTGAGAAATATCTTTTGTCTTCTAACCTTGTGTTTAGATTTGACAGGAAACGATAAGTAGTAAAGAAGAACGAAACCAACCTGGAAATTCTGTAGCCGGTGTATCTAACTTGCAAATGCGAGCTTTGAATGAATCTATGTCTAATCTTGTGAATGCAGGTTTAGAACATATACACCAGAGGCTTGATGAGATTCAAGCTGGACAACAAACTCGTTCTAGAACCACAACACAGAGAGATCGACCAAGGAGGCCCAACCGGTCCGATGATGAGATCCAAGAAGAGGAATTATAAGAGGATGATGACAGATCCATCAACCGACATAGGAGAGGACATAGAAACCATGATCAAGGTGATGTTAATCCTTTTGCTAGAAATGAAAGAGTTGATGACAGTTTGGGAGGTTTGAAACTCAAAATTGCAACTTTTGATGGCAAAAATGACCCGAATGCTTTCCTTGAATGGAAAAGAAAGTTTGAACTTGTCTTTGATTGTCAAAACTTTTTTGATCTTAAGAAAGTTATATCGGCAGCAACTGAGTTTACTGGCTATGATATTAACTTCTCAGGTGAACATCCGATAGCTTCATGGGACGAGCTTACAATGCTGATGCGGAGACGATTTAATCCTACCCATTACCACCGAGAACTACACCAGAAACTCAGACGATTGTTTCAAGGAACCAAGTCAGTGGAGGAATATTACCAAGAGATGGAAATCTTGATGATAAAAGCAGATGTGGACGAGCCCTTGGACGCCACCATAGCCAGATTCCTTTCCGGTCTCAACCGTGACATCCAAGATTGGATGGAGCTTCAAGAATATGGAAGTGTGGAGCAGATGTTAGACAAGTCTATTCTGACCGAACAGAAAGTCAAAATAAAGAGCTACTCAAAACCGGCCTTTGCTGCCAAACCGAGCTACCAAGAAAAAGGTAAGTCTCCAGCCTAAACAAACACTACTTTCAAGACTAATGTTCCTGCTCGTGTTGATAGAGACAAAACAGTAGAAGCTTCTAAACGGACTAGAGACATCCAGTGATTTAGATGTCATGGTCTTGGACACTATGCTAACAGATGTCTGAACCAGAAGGTGATTATTCTCTTGGAGAATGGAGAAGTTGAGTCCGCGGACGATAAGGAAGATGTAGGTCCAATCTATGATAAGGAGTAAGAACCATTTGATTATCCACATCATGGGCACATCTTGTTGCTAGAAGACCCTTGGACTATGCACTTGGTCCCATCTTCGATGAGGAGGTCGAACACTTGGACTATGAATCTGGTCCGACCTTTGATAATGATTATGGTCTGATCATTGATGAGTAGGACAACCACTTCAACTACCCAATTCATGGTCCACTCCTTGTAACTAGGAGATCATTATGTGTTCAGCCCAAGACTAATGAACGAGAACAAAGGGAGAGGAATCTATTTTATTCTAGATGTTTGGTTTCTGATAAAGTTTGTTATGTGATTATTGATGGTGGTAGTTGTACTAACGTTGCTAATGACACACTTTTTAGAAAACTCAGACTTGAGACCAAGCCACTCTCCGACCTTTCAGGTTGGAATGGCTAAACGAAGCTGGGGAGCAGTACGTGAAGGAGAAAGTCGCAGTTCCTCTTACCATTGGTCGATATGAGGACGAGGTGCTTTGTAATGTCCTTCCCATGGACACATGCCACATTCTTTTGGTGCGACAATGGCAGTTTGATAAGAAAGCAGTGCATGATGGTTACACAAACCGACACTCCTTTGATCATAACGGAAATAAAATCACGCTGGTTCTCTTGACTCCTTTGGAGGTTCACCAAGATCAAGTCCAACTTAAGAGGGGCCGAGAAAAAGAACCTAAGCCAGACAAACCTGAGGTATATCAAAGAAATTCCAATTTCTTTATCAAAGAAAGTCAAGTCAGGAAATCCTTATTTTCTCAGCAGCCATTTCATTTGCTTGTTTACAAATAAACACTAATGGCTTCATCTTCTAACATTGCACCGGAACTTCCGAGGAATTTGAAAGAAGTCTTGTAGGAATTTTTTGATGTGTTTCCAGATGAGAATCCTAAGGGATTACCACCCATAAGAGGCATTGAGCACCAGATTGACTTTGTCCCGGGTGCGTCTCTTCCAAACCGTCCAGCTTACCGTACCAACTCGGTGGAAACAAAGGAACTTTAGAAGCAGATTGTTGAACTCCTTGAGAAGGGTTACATCAGCGAAAGCCTTAGCCCATGTGCCGTGCATGTGCTCCTTGTGCCATGGCTCTTGGCGCATGTGTGTGGACTGCCGTGCCATCAACAACATTATGGTAAAGTATAGACATCGCATTCCTAGGCTTGATGAGTTGCTTGGTTCCATTATTTTCTCTAAGATAGATTTGAGAAGTGGCTATCACCAAATTCACATGAAAGAAGGTGATGAATGGAAAACTGCATTTAAGACTAAGCTAGGTTTGTATGAGTGGCTTGTCATGCCATTTGGTCTCACTAATGCACCTAGTACATTCATGCGTTTGATGAATCATGTTGTGCAGTCTTTCATAGGTCAATTAGTTGTGGTCTACTTTGATGACATTCTTATCTACATCAAGAGTTTTGATGATCACAAACTACACCTGAAATCTGTTCTTGAAGTCCTTAGGAAAGAACATTTGTTCGCTTACCTTGGAAAATGCTCTATTGGAACAGACCACGTGGTCTTCTTAGGCTCTATTGTAGGTGCAGATGGACTACGAGTGGACGAGGAAAAGATCAAGGCCATCCGTGATTAGCCAAGTTTAACAACCGAAGGTGAGGTAAGGACTTTCCATGGTTTTGCTGGATTCTACCGAAGGTTTGTGCAAAATTTCAGCACTATAGCAGCTCCACTCACGGAAGTGATCAAGAAGAACATTGGGTTAAAATGGGGACAAGCTCATGAAGAAGCATTTCAGATCCTCAAAGGAAAGTTAACTCAAGCACCTTTACTTGTACTTCCTGACTTTTATAAGACTTTTGAGATTGAATGTGATGCTTCCGGAGTTGGTATTGGTGTTGTCTTGATGCAGGATAGGAAACCCATTGCTTACTTCAGTGAGAAGCTTGGAGGCGCCATACTCAACTACCCTACTTACGACCAAGAGATGCATGCTTTGGTGAGAGCTCTACAAACATGGCAACACTACCTCTCGCCTAATGAGTTTGTGATCCATACGGATCATCAGTCTTTGAAACACCTTAAGGGCCAGCAAAAGCTGAACAAGCGGAATGCACGTTGGGTTGAGTTCATTGAGACATTTCCTTATGTCATTATTACAAACAAGGTAAGGAAAATGTGGTGGCTGATGCCTTTTGAGGAGGTATGTACTTCTTCCAGCTCTTGAAACAAAGTCGATTAGTTTTGAATTTATCAAGGATTTATATGCAACTGATTCAGATTTCAAAGAGATTTTCAGAAAGTGTTCAAAAGCGGCTTATGGCAAGTATTATCAAGTTTCTGGATTTTTATTCTTTGATAACCGCTTGTTTGTACCCCAATGTTCTTTGAAGGAGTTGTTTCTCAGGGAAGAACATGGAGGAGGACTAATGGGACATTTTGAAATCAGGAAAACACACAAGGTTGTGTATGAGCATTTATTTTGACCGAGCTTGATGAAGGATGTGGAACGGATCTGTGGTCGTTGTGTGGTTTGCAAGAAAGCCAAGTCTAAAGCCATAAACCAAGGTTTGTATTCTGCTCTTCCCATCCCTTCTCATTCGTGGATTGACATATCTATGGACTTTGTGCCTGGTTTACCTAGATAAAAATCTGGGAGAGATTCTATCTTTGTGGTGGGTGATATGATGAACAAAGAGCACAAATATGCAAAAACAGTTTTTATGGCTTTTGGATTTATGAATGCAAAAAAAAAAGCGAAACTAAATATGATGAAAGGATAGAATGTACCTGATTCAGAAGCTTGAGCGCTGATACAAAATGATACATCCCAGACTGAGGGTCATCCCAAATGGTTGATGGAAGTTCAAATCAGATCAACCAAGGAAGTGATTAATTGGTCGATATGTATAGAATCTGACTTGCAACCCTGAAACAAATGGAAATGAAATGAGATGAGGTTTATGATATGAATAAAAAAAGAATAATAAAAACAGGAAGATGATAGATATTGTGGAATCAAGATGTTGGACGTGTATCACTCTCAGCTTGATCAAATGATGGATTGAAGTGTATTTGTGGATGAAGCTTTGATTTAATCTCTCAGTCTGATGGACTGATGGAACAATGTGATTGACTGTCTCAACCTGTGTACTAAGCCTTTTCTATTTTTCACAAATAAACTAGACTCACTAAATCAATACAACAAAGTATCTCTCTTTGAATCCTAAAGATAGATATTTTACACAAAGACAAACTTTGATAAAAACTAAATAAGCTTATATTCAATTGGTGATTGAGGGTACTTTCTACAATGGACGACAATGATCTAATATAATGCTCGGATACAAGATTCTAAACCTTCATAAAATAAAATAAAGGAAACAAATCAAAACTAAGCAAGAAATCGAAAACTAGTCGTTCGAGAGATTGATGGGATTTTGCCTTGAAGAGGAAAGCTTGAGTAATCTTTAACCTGGACGATTTTAATGGATAAGAGAGTTTCCTTGGGACCTTCTTGGATCTTTCTATGTGCTGATTTCTTCCATAGCTTGATAGGAAATGAGCTGTTGGACATTAATGTCCGTTGGTTTCATATAAGGCAAGTTGAAGTGCAAGAGAATTCTACTAATCCTCTGGATTCTGGATGGACACCTTCTGGAGGGTGTAGAATGTCTCCTGGATTCAAAAAATAGGTTTGGTTTGAGCCAAATTGATTTGATTGGAAACTTTCCCCAATTGATGTAGGTTTGGCATGTTCTGAGAAATTGATTGCATCTTGGTTTTTCCATGACCAATTCTTCTGATTTCAGACATTATGGAAATCTAGTAATACCTTATTGAATCCAATTATTGATTTTTGAGAAGGACGCTTCATAGTTAGGCTGAAATCCGCTTCTAAGGGTTGAAACCCGCAAATGGATGGGCTGGGAAATATCCATTTTCTAAAATCCATAAATTCTTGGTACGTGAAGGGTTTCTTAAAATTTCAAGCCTCTGTGATCCTTAATGAGTAATCCTTCTTATAAAGTTGGTTTCATGCCAAACGGCCTTCTGGTTGCTGAGATATTTGCGTTTTACTGAACCTTGGTAGTTGAAACCTCTAAACTGGTCGGTACAGACAGTTTGGTGAGACTCTGGTCGAGCTTCTGGTATGTTGGCGCATCAGTATGACGGTTTGGTCTTGTATCCAGGTTTTGCCCTATATAATAAGACCCATTTGTACGTATTAGAATCACCTTTCAATCAATAAAATAGTATGCAAAGCATTTTCTGTTCTAAGAGTGTTCTTTGAGTGTTCTTTGAGTGTTCTTTAGATTCTAAGTTGTGAGAAGCATTAGAAGTCTACTGACATTGTTTTTCAAAGGTCCTTGCAGATTGAGATATTCAATCAGCATCCCCGGCTTGAGAGAGTCAATCACCATTCATGGATCATGATCTCCATCATCGATCAACTTCCATCTTTTATCCATCCATCATCCCATACTTTTTTTAGTTCATGTTCTTATTTTCATTATTCATAAAATAATTGTTCTTCCTTTGTTTCAGGTTATCTTGGACATAAAAGGACAATAGTTCATCCAACAACCACCTTCATCATTATCGATATCTCCATCATCGACCATTTCACCATCCTAACTTCCGGGGTTGTATCATTTAGTATCAGAGCTTTAAAAGGTCATGAACCAGGTTTTATCAATCCTCATTCTTGCGTAGTTTGCATTTTATAAAATCAAAACCATAAAATTTGTTAGTTGCTTCAAGTTTGCATCTCTGCATTTTTGTGTTCTTTTGTAAAAAGAAGAAGGATTTTTTGAGTTTTGATCCACGAAATTGTCTGAGAAACACTTTTTTGTGTGTTTGCATTCATTTTCCCAGCTCCCCTTGCCATATTTGAAATTTTCATTAGTTTATTTCCTTGGTTAGGTTGCATTTCGAAAATTGCATAAGAAAAAGAAAGGGAATCATTTAGACCATAGTTTAAGTTCGTTGCATTTTTATTTTCGTGAATATCATACCATATTATATTGTGCATTTAAAAAAATCTTTTAGTCTTGTTTGCATTAAATTTATAAAATTGTTTCCATTTTCGGTTATTTGCATTTCATACAAAACAAAAATTTCAAATACATATATATATTGTCATTGAATTTTTTTACTTGCCATTGTATCTATAATCTTGCTTCTATATTCAATATCAATCAGATTTATTTCGTGCATACCATTGTGCATTCAAAAACAAAATAAAAATAATTTGCAACATAGTTGTAGAAAGGTCGGTTCAAGGTATTTTGATATTTTATAAAAATCCGCCATTACCCATAAAAGCATTTGACTACTATTTTTGTGTGTTCCGTTCAGGTAGTAAATGGGAGGAAGAAGATCATTGGCCATAAGACCAATCCATGCTTGACGAAGAAAGTAGTTATGGAGATGATCAATGGTCCGATTGCTCCAACACTGATTTTGAAGAGAATCCTTATGAAGGAGATCCTGAGCCAGTACCACCAGACCACTGCCACGATGAAAACTACTACAATCACGTTTCTAGAAGAGAAGCTATTCTAGAAGAAGGTTATGAAAGTGGTTCGTGGCAGGAAGAAGCTGGAGATGAAACAGTCTAGAAAAATCAGAAAAATCGGAACATGAAGCTGATGAAGATACTCAGTTTCAACTGGACGCCAAGGAGAATTCGTGGGAGAATAAAAACCATCTTGATCCTTTCCAAGAAAGAAGGCCATGGTGTGAAGACACCAACTTTCATATCAGTTATGAAGATGATGAAGAGACTTTGAACCAAGAGGCTGAACCAAAAGATGCCTTTGGTGATAACTCAGGAAGTGAGGAGATAAACCAGAGACCTAATTCTGACCAAGATATGGAAGGAAGTTCATGGTGTAGAGAGCCCTTATCTGTTCATGAGGAAATAAAAACATTGTGTATGAAGTCTTACCGACATTTTGGATCATGGTATGAGGAAACTGATTCTCAAATCAGTGATGATGAAGCAATATAGTCCACTCATGAGGCGGAGATCCATGGAGATGATGTAGGCGTGCCTGAAGAGGAGGAAGCCATAAATGAAGATGGAAGAAATGTTACAGAATCCCAACTTGTTTTGGCTGAAGAGGAAGAAGTTGAAAGTGAGGCCGGAAGAAATGATATCGAGCTTGAGCTACACTCCATACTCTTTTCAGGTTATGGCCAAAGAAGCAAAGCCTATCTAAAGTGGGAGGATAACTTCGAAACTTTCTTCCAGAAGCACCACGTTCCAAAAGAGGAAAAGCTGTCATATGCCACTAAGAGACTCACTGTACCAGCCTATGCATGGTGGGAAAAGAGCAGTATTCGCAATGATTCTATAAAAAACCGGATCACACTTGGGAGAGTTTCAAACTCGAGATGCTTGAGGAGTTTGTGAAGAAAAATCCAGATCAGGAATATCAGTTCCCTATAAGTTTTTCTCATGAAAGGTATACTCCAACCTTAACCCCAAGCTTTAAGGCTGTAAGTAAGAAAGCTAATGACCACTACAGTCCACAAAAGGTGGAGCCGGCCATAGAAAAGCCCACTTCCAAGCAAGCAAAGAGTTCACAGCCGAGTTCACTACAACTTCCAAAAGATCCAGAAATCCACACAAGGAAAAATGGAGATTTAGAACCTACAGTAGGCAAGGCCACAGTAGTCAATATCAAAGGAGGTCCACGGCCTGAAGATGAAGCTATGACAAAAGGTTTGCAAAAGCCACCAGCATCATCAAGGCAGTGCAAGTCCTCTAACTCTAAGAATATTAAAACTCAGACATGTAATAGGTGTCATAAGAGGGGACACTTTGCTGTACATTGTACATCTAGAAATTTATTAGGATCCACATCACTGGAGTTGAAACCAGAACCAAGTAAAATAAGTGATAGTCTTGTTACTTTAGAACTTTCAAATTCTGGATTTATGCACTTGTCGTTGCCAAGGAGTTTTGATCCAGGTATAAGAGAAGGAGATGGAAGACCAAACAATTTTGAGAGGTTGAAAGAGAACCAGGGACATCACCAGACTTGTCCACAAAATGTTGAAGAAGATGCAAGACACAATAAGAGCAGACAAGCTGCCAAAGAGCAAGTCATTCTTCAACTAGCTGAAACCATTTGGGTAAGTCTGATTTTTACTTGTCCAAATTATAATTTCTAAAACAAAGATATAATTCACTTGTTTAATGCCAAAAGTGTTGAGATCATTTTAGGAACAGTGGTTAAGGATCCCATAGGCGATCCCCAAAAGGAGATCACAAGGTCTGTAGATGCCAAAGGAAGGCAAGAAGTTACCATCAACAACTTCTTGATTCCAGACGCAACACCAGATCATAGAAAAACACCCAGAAGGCCAGATCAATATATATGAGTATTCCTGTCCTTCCTACTCAAGGGATAGCCACAAGATTTCCCAGCAAAGATCAAATCGACAAAATACCAAGGTAAGGCCCTAGAATCACAAAAGAGGATGAAACTTTACTTGCTCTGTCTTGGTGCAGGTTATCCAGTTTCTTGGTTGAAACTTTGTCAAGGGGGAGGGTATGATGAGGCCATCAAACCAGTAGCTGAACTGGAGGTCGACCCATTTCCCTCCTCAACCAGCTATGGCACCAACCAAGATTTGTGTTCAGTTAAAATAGTGTATCTCACCAAACAAAAGGAGGTTTGCTATGAAACAAATTTTAATGCATTTTAAACTCCAAGGATTCAACCCAATTGGAATCATCTTCAAACCTACTTTTACCAGAATATATGAATTTTACAAACCGGAGGTTCTCCAGCTCGTACATTTGCGAGTATCCGAGTTTTGAAATTGTTTCAAGCCCAATGAAGAAGCGTTCCAACCGAAACCAACTTCTGGAATTCAAATAGATCTCTTAGCTTTACAACAAGCCCAAAATGAAGAAAAATGGCCACAAAATTATGAAACTATGATGCAATTTCCAAAACCAGCCAAACCAGTTCTACACTTACCTCAATTGGAAGCTAACATGTTCAATCAGCTTCAAACCAAACATTATCCTAAATCTATGAGTTACGGAGGCTTATAAAATTATCCAGAGGAGTCAAACATGTTCGTTCCATTCACCAGAAACCATAGGATCAGGAAGATCCACATAAAGAACAACTTGCCTCATCGAGACTAATTCACACTTGGAGCCATAAATCATCAACTAACCAGCCATCAAAACTAAAACGTTTTGGAGTCACTTTAAAATTATACAGGATCCCCAAGATGCACCAGAACACACTGGATCAGGCGGATCCCAATCAGGCCAGAAGATAGAACCGGTTTGCTTAATTTGGCCAAACCGACATTATTTGAAGGAGGTCTTCTACTCCTTCAGTTTGGTTCGACCCAAACATATTCATGGAATCCAGGAGATACTATATACCATCCAGAAGGTATCGTATTCGTCCTACCATGTGACAGAATCCAGAGGATTAGGAGAATCCTCTTGCACTCCGACTTGCCGTATATGGAGCCAACCGACATCAATGTCCAACAACTCTTCTCCCTTGAGTTTATGCACGAGGTCAGCACCCTACAGTCCATCCAGAAGGTTCCCAGTAAGCTCCCCCATCCCCTTAAATCTTCCAGATTCAAAGATACTCAAGCCAAGACAAAATCCCAAAGATATCTCTTCAACGGCTATATTTCGATCATGATCAGCACCATATAAGCCTTTTGTTTATTTTTTTTCCTTTAGCTTCATTTTGGTGTTTGTTCTTGTTTTCCAGTTAGTTCCCTATACAAGGAGATCCATATGTACATTTGAGAATCACCTTTCAATCAATAAAATAACATGCAAAGCATTTTCTTTTCAAAGAGTGTTCTTTGAGTGTTTTTTTGATTCTATGTTGTGAGAAGCATTAGAAGTCTACTGAGCTCGTGGTTCATAGGTCCTTGTGTGATTCAAGAGCCTGGATATCATATATTGAGAGAGTCAATCAGCACCCACAGATTGAGAGAGTCAATCACCATCTATCCATCACAATATCCATCATGTATCATCTTCTATCCTCTATCCATCCATCATCCCATCCTTTATCTTTAGTTTATGTTCTTATTTTCATTACTATAAACTCATCATTCTTCCTTTGTTGCAGGTTATCTTGGACGTGAAGAGACAATAGTTCATCCAACAACCACCTTCATCTTTATCGATTTCTCAATCATCGCCATTTTATCGACCATCTCACCATCCTAGCTTCCAGGGCTGTATCACACCTGAAGAAATTGGCTTCATCCGTCGTCATCGTAGTAACATCATTCCCTATAAAAACCGTGCTCCACAAGCTCGAGGTATCAGGAAGATTAGCCAAATGGGCGGTGGAGCTAGGAGAATATGATGTAATCTACCGACCTGCTACAGCCATCAAATCGCAAATCTTAGCCGACTTTGTGGTGGAATTTTCTCCGACCATGCTCCTGGCTCTAGAACAAGAATGAATCTCATAAGCGAAAAAGAAGGAATCGGATAATGGACCCTGCATGTAGACGGGTCCAAGAATATCTGAGAAGGTGGAGTAGGGATAGTCCTCACCTCTCCTACGGGGGACACAACCTCAAGAGCCGCAAGGTGCAACTTCAAAGCCACAAACAACGAAAGCACGTACGAGCACTAGCAAAGCAAATGGGGGCATAAATATCCAGGTCTTCAGTGATTCCTAGCTTGTAATCAACCAAGTTCAGGGAGAATACAAGCTAAGGATGCAAGCATGATCAAACACCTCTCGATTGCCAAGCGCCTGATCGATTAGTTTTAAAGCTGCAAGCTCACGCAAATCCCAAGAGAACAAAACTCCAAGGCCGACACTCTGGCTAACCTAGGGTACGCCCTAGACACTGATATAGTGTGTTTTTAACATACTTTGATTGTGATTTATTGATCTTTCTCATGCAATTGTAGGGTACTTACAGCTCTATTCCAGACATTTCAAGTACAAAAGAGGTTGTGGAACTTTGGAGGGAAACATGAAGAAAAAGGGGAAATTTGAATTCTGTCCCGGATAAAAACCTCACAGGTCAAGCAGAGCCTTGATCCCCGCGGAGATATTTTTGGAAACTGCAGATTTTCTAAGGATTTACCCTAATTTTATTTCCCCCTCCTTCCAGCCGCCACAAAAAGCTTTAAAAAGAGGGGCACGACCATTTAGGAGGGCAGACTCTTTTCAGCTCGATTCTCTCTTAGATTTTTCAGCAATAACTCATTCGGATTCATTACTTTGTAAGGGAGAAAGAAATCTTGACCTTGTTCTTGCGATTAGAGAAGATTTCTTGAACCCTATTTTTTTTTAGTTTTTGATTTCGATTTATGGAGTATTATTTAGTAATCCTTGCTGTGTTTATTACTATGATTGTTGAGTAGTCAATATTGTTAGTTTAGGGTGTTAGGGTGTTAGATTTATTCAAGCTACACATAAATAAGTTGTATGTTCATTGATGGCTTTTATTCTAAACTTAGCTGAATGCTAGCATGAATCTGATCACCTTATGTTAGATTTAGGGTTTCATCTATTCATTAACCGTGTTCTAGATTGCCTGATCTGTTTAGAATAAGTATTATATCCCTAATCAGCGAAAGTAGATATTAGGGTGTAATATGAACTGAGTAGGCCTGATCTTTACTGTTCATAGACAGAACTCAGAACAAGCGACATCTTAGTCTCTGGGTCTGTTCTCTGAAAGGAACAAGAACCACGACAGTGGGCTGTTCTAGCCATTGATCTATGTTCTAGGCTCATTCTTAATTCGAACTTGAATAATTGTGTGGCTTGATGATATCTAACACCCGTTTAATCACCCTAAGCTAGCTTTTCACCAAATTAAAACAGCTCAAACCGTACCTTGATCTATGCTATTTTTACCTTGTTCTCTGTTAAATCTGAAAGTTTTAGCTAAGAATTTAAAACTCATAAGATATAGTGTGAAACAGTCCTCTGAAATTGAATCTCAAGTACAACAACTACAACTGTTAAATTGGCAGTAGCAAGATCCGATTTTTAGTGTATCAGACACCCAAAGCCAGATGAATACCCCCTTGCTAATGCTCCAATGGCCAGCAACGGAGGAGGAAGCGAAACCTGAGTAAGTATCAACTATTGAAGAAGAAATAACTTAGATGACCCCTATCTTCAAGTATCTAGAAAGAGATATCCTCCCGGGGGATCACAGTGAGAGCAGGATAATCAGAAATCAGGCTGCGAGATACTGCATATCCCAAGGGAAACTATTTAGAAGATCTTTCTCCAGCCCATATATTTGGTGCATTACACCCAAACAAGCTGATCTAGCTTTTCTTATGCACTCTCAAATTAATCCTATGAGCTACTTTTTACTCTCTCAGATAAGATGTTCAATGTAGCACTTGGGGATTAAATCCACAGACACTCTAAGATCACACAATAGATTTACTTTTTTGAAATAAAGCTAGATAAAATTATAGATTTGTGAATAGTGAATCAAAAATTGGTTTGGTTTATGAAGATTATTAGGAAGGATTGGACTTGGGGGAAATCTTAGATAGAAAACTAGTAGAATGTTAACGGTTTTAGTGAAGTGATGTTCTGAACTCAAACTTTAGTGTTTAGTTAAGTCTCTCTCGTGAATCTTAGCGGAGTCGGCCACTGAGTTGCATCGATCGGCACTACTTCTAAATAGATACGATTCATGTGTTTGACGTGCTCTCTAATCCTCTAGTTCAACTCTCATTTGTTACTAGAGTTTTAGACTGTTTAAGATAAGTTTTTTTGGTATAGCTAAGCTCTCGCTTGTGCTATAACATCCTATAATCTAAGATTCAAGAGATCAATTCAATTTAGCATTAAGATCTACTTAAATAAATAACTAATTAGAATAACCCTAACAATTTCATAATATTAGCAAGCCATTAACTACCATAGAAGAACCCTAAATCTAACAATAAACTATTCAGACATGATTGAGATAAACACGATGAACATATGAATAAATTGCATAGAAATAATAATAATGAAACAAGGTTGTTCAAGATCCTAGTATGGTAGTCATATAGATCTCTCTCTCTCCAAAGGTATCCGTCAAGGTTGCAAGTATCAAAAAGATTGTAAGAATAAGTGTCCCCTTGCAAAACATCTAATAAACCTAATAAATAGCCTAAAAATGGTCAGGGACTTGTCTTGCAAATAGTAGAACTTCTGGGTAGAATCATGATTTCATCAAATCTTAAATAATTTTAGAAGTGTTGACCGTCGATCGACACTCGGGGTGAGATGTCGATCGATGGTCTTTACGTTTCTTTGTTCTGAATTCGAGTTTTCGGCTGAGCGTTCTTCAATGCTCTAGAATGATCCAAAAGCTCTCTTTACTTCCAATGAGTACCTGAACCTGTAAAGACTCTAAAACAATACGAATTTCTTAATAAATACTCTTAACCGTATACATATCGTGGGTAAAATCAGAGAAAAACCATGACATATCAACTCCCCTAAACTTATCCTTTGCTTTCACTCAAGCAAAATATAGAATGAATCAGAGAAAGGTTTGAAACACACAGAGACTTACAATCTTCTTAGAACATTGTTTCACCTAAGTTTCTATTGCAGCCACATTTAGAGTATTTCCATGTACTTCCTTTAGCTAATGAAACTCCCCTACCATAACCTACAAAAAGCTATCTGACATACCCTCTACTATCCTCATTTAAATACATAATATAGGGTGCATGCTTTATCCTGGGAATATCGATCAGAGGACACAAGGACTCTTACCCAAGCGAGTGTCTGAACCACATGTAACTTTTCTAATCATTTTCCTCTCTCTTCTTTCTCCTCTGAATCTTTTTATATCTCAAATTCGACGGACAATGATGCTGATACATTCCATCTTGCCATCTCATTTTTGATATATTTTTTTTGGGCAGAGTTATAGGCGAATAATGGGGTTATCGGCAATGAAGCTACCGCTCGCTCCCAACAATGTGTGGTCATTCTTTTGAATTAGAATTAGTTTGGGGGGTCATCGGTAATGTACCTACCCCTCTGCACCCCAGGAAATTATCTCAATCTTTTCTTTATAGATGATGAAGAAAGATGACAGGAGGAGCAGGTAGTAAAGTATTTATAGCTTCCAGGTTTGAAAAGGAATCCGATCCTAGGTATACCAAGCCCCAGAACAAGAAATTATAGTTACTTATTTGGAGGTTAGCTTTGTTTCTTCAGAAGCTCTTAGCAAGTGTGAGTGTTACAAAATATTCAATCTACTTAGCTTTTCCATTCAACCTAAGAATGGTCCTAGAAAATGGTGCAACAAACTCTTCCAGAAAAGGTTATAGTTTATAACTAACTTCTAATTTTGACTCAATAAAACATTTGTAAAATATATATATATATTTTTGTTAGTAAGAAATAAAACATCAAAAATAAAAAAATGGTGTTAATAACTACCTTCCCCATACATGAATAACATTGTCTCAGCGTGAAAATAATCTGAGATTGGTGGGATTAAAGAAATTGATATGTAAATAAGTTAATTGTTAGGATTTAAGAACTCGTACCTTTCCATCGATCGACGGCGCCAAAGGAGTATCGATCGATGGTCGACAGACAGCATGAACTCGTCAGAGAGTAACCGTAAAAATTGTCCAAGACCTCCACATTCTGATCATCTCTCTTTGTGTTAGCTCTGTTAGACACTAAAAAATCAAGTTAAATCAGCAAGTAATGATAATAAACATGAGTTGTAAAAATCCAACAAACTAAACAATCATCATAAGATAAGTCATGCATGAGTCTGACATAACGATAAAAGGGAGTAGAGCAAAAATGTAAGCTACTCCTCCTCGGTGGTAACCATATCTGTCTGGAGTGGTGGTGGTGATGCTGCTGGTGGAGACCTCATACACGGGCTGCTGAAACACTAGCACCGAGTCATAGCCTCCAACCTACCCCATATAGCCTGAAGTGCTCCCACCACAAATCGCTGGAAGTCTCTGTGACCTTGAGTGGGGATCTATGGGATTTGCGGGAATGCTGGCAGAGGTGGTGGAGGTGCTGCTGCCTGGTCCTCATCAGGCACATGTGCTTCTCTGAGTCATCCTTTGCGCCATATATGGACGGGTGCATTGCGCATGAGGCGCTCGTCCGGCCTGAACTCAAGGCGTGCATGGGTATCATCAATAGCTGTCACACTGGGCGCTGGGAGCTCTATCATATGGGGACCCGCATCATCTAGAAAGAACCAGAAGCGTCCTTCCTTCAGCCATCCGGCCCTAGTCAGGTGAGCCTCATCTAGATACTCAAAATCAGACTCCACGGAGGCTCCTTGAAGGCTGATATCAAGGTGTAGAAAAATCGGTGTCAGGAGGCTTCCTACCGTCTCTTGCTTCCTGCTGGATCCCTTCACGGGTTTCCCCTTTAGGGACACTAAGTGCTCAGCGAAGATGGCTCCCAGGTTCACCATCTGGTGGCTCATGGGTGGTAAATGACCTCGTCATCGAGCTCAACCACGTCCCTGACTGAGTCGTACAAAAATGTATACTTCTGAACCCTCAGCTTGTTGGGATCCATCTTGCACAACAAGGTGTTGGCAAGGATCTTCAGAAACTAGCGCATGGACGGGTGGCGAACATTTATTGGTGTGGCTGCGCTTGAGTCGAAATGGCATGTGGCAATGAGCCCCTAGAAGGCGGTCTGCCTAGGGAAGGGAGGGACGGTGCAACCAAGGTACTCGGGGTTGTTAAGCCCGTAGCTGAGGCAGAGATCATGGATGGTGATATTATGCCTGATGCCCCTGATCATGAAGGTCAAATAGGCCTCGGTTGCGGCCCTCTTTTCCCTCGAGTTCTTATAGATCACCCGAGCTGTGGCCATGAACTGTCTGACTAAGTCTGGATAAAGTGTAAATGGCTTAGTAGCTGACAACATTCGGGTTAAGGTTTATAATTAGGTAGACAATCTATCAAATTAACCATGTAAACTACTTTTGCCAAGAGAGGTCAAATTGTAGTACTTAGGAATCAAATCCACAGAGAGCGAGGGCACACAATAGATTTCTGAATTCTAAGTTATAAAAAGGAGGTTTGTTCGAAGGTTATTTCAAAAAGAAATTTGTCTAAATAAGTTAACTGATTCAAATATGGAATAGATAGATCTAGGGTTTGAGGCAAGTGAATCATAGTGGATGGGATACAAGGAATTATGAATATGCAAGGAGCTTAATCACAATCCTACCTGCTCATGTTCCAACTCTCGTATGAAAAAAGAGGAGTCGAATGTCGATCGGCGGCTAAGGCTGATTGTCAATCGTTGGTAATCAGACAGGAAGTACGTCTGCTAGGTTAATTAAACCAGCTCTCGCATGTATCTAACAACCTAACACTAAAGAATTAATTATGGCACAAAACCTACTCTCGCAATTGTCTATGTCCTAGGTTCAAGTTTCTAGTTAGCTACTCTAGAACGCAAGCATTAAACACAATCCCAAAGATGAATATCTCTTCATCCTAGCAATCCTATTTTTGGGCTAATTCATAAACACCATAGTAAACCCTAAATCTAACAAGAGAATTACTCAGACATAATCATAGAAAGAATGATAAACTGAATAATAATATGCATAAAATAAATATGGATTCCAATACAAATCTCTAAAAGAGTTCAGATGTTCTCCCTAAAACTACTAAGAAAACTAAAAAGTTGTAAATAATACTTTGTGCGTTAGGAAATCTGTGTGTTTATTGCCTAAACATTGGCAAGACCTCTATAAACTAGGTCAAAAATCGTTCAAGGGCATTCTTGTAATTTGTCTTGACTTAGGCTTGAAGTCGGTCAATATCTCTGCGAGTAGACCGTCGATCGACAGTAAGAATGCTCCGTCGATCGACAACAAGAATGCTCCGTCGATCGATGGTAAGGCTTGACCACGACTTTGACTTAGCTGATTGTGAACAACTACTGGATATCTTCTCTGAATGTTCTAACAAGCTCCATTATCTCCATAATGCTCCAAAACGTACCTTGACCTGAAAAGACTCTAAAATACAGTATACACATACATAGCAGACTCCAAACATGGTCCAAATGATGGTCTTAAACTAGTAAATAACAAGGTATTTAAACTCCCCCAGACTTAAGCTTTTGCTTTTCCTCAAGTAAAACAAAGGTAGCATGTGAAAGAGGTTTGAAAAGCGGGAACTCACATAATACATAAGCATAACTATCACCTACTATATCTCAACCACATCGAATAATGCTAATAAAGAGAAACTTTATAAGTCTTATCCTAGTATAGCAACCAAATCCATTCTATCAGCAACTCATCAATTACTATTTTGACTCACCCCTCTACTGATCTCATTTCTTTGCATAAAAATAAAATGCAGGCTTTACCTTGGGATTATCGATCAAAGGACACATGATATCAACTCTTGCAAACTTGCATGCCATCTCTTTCCTCTTTTCTCTCATAATCTTCTAAATCTCAAATTCAATGGACAATGATGCTGCTACAGTCCATCTTGCCATCTTATTTTTGATTTTTTTAATACAAAGTTGTAGGAGAATAATGGGGTCATCGGTAATGTACATACCCCTCACTTCCAACAATGTGTGATAATTCATTTGAATTAGAATAATGGGATCATTGGTAATCTACATACACCTCTACATCTCAGGAAATCATCTTAATCTTTTCGATTATAGATCCTGAAGAGAAAGAGAGAAAGGAAATCAGAAATAACAGATTAGTGCCTTACAGACTTGCAAAAGGAATCCGATCCGATGTATACCATACCTCAAAGCAAGGAGGGTAATCAGTATTAGGTTGGAGATCTTCTTTGGTTCCTTCAAACTTTCTTAGTAAATGTGACGTAATGGCAGGATGTTCCACTTTGGCATCTCTAGTAATCTCTGCAATCAGCATGCTAAGAATAGTGCTAAAGTATGGTTAGTCAATAAATAAGTTCTGATCATAATCCTTTTCTTGACTCTATAAAAACAATTTTGAAAAAATTATTAGATAAAAGCTAAAAATATGTAAAAGCACCAGCGAACCTCCCCCATACTTAAATAACATTGTCCCAAGTGATATCCCGTCGGGGTTGGTTAATAAAAACTAAAGCATAATTAAACGGATGAGAGAAATCGATTTTACCAAAATCCGTAAAGAGTATCGATTGATGGTGAGTGTTGAGTGTCGACCAATGGCGAACCATCAAAGCCGTCGACCAATGGTGAGGTTCTGGTGTCGATTGATGCTTGTTTCAGACTTTGTTCTGCTCCTCCTATAGTAAATAGATAAAACATATTTAATAACTAAATAATGAAAAATGAAATGAAAACTTACTACAAGGTGGGTTGTCTCCCACTCAGCGCTTGGTTATAGTCTTAAACTCGACGTTATGACCTCTGGACTAGGAGGGTAAGTCGTAAAACCATAGTAGAAAGCAAGTATCCACATATTCACTGCTCGTCTAAAAGCATGCACTGATAAAACCTCTTACAGCCTCATTTGCTATATGGTTTGCAGATTTTCCATCTTCCTCTGAGCGATTTCCATGCTGCTCATCCTTAATTTGAGTGCTTAAATGCATCCCATCAACATGTTAAGCCTGGCATCACTGGGCTTTGCAATATCTTCCAAACTCTAGTAGAGGCTTTTCCTCATCAAGTCTTGAGAAATATAAACTTCATCATGCTTGTTTTCCAATAGTTCCTTTGTTACCGGCCTCTGCCCTGATGCTGCGTGGTGACTGTTGATTGTTGGCCGAGTGTTGCCGTCAATCGATGGTAAACTGAATGCCTCACCCGTCATTTGATTTCTGAAGAGATTCTCTAATCCGTTGTCCATAGCCAGTATATCCGCGATATCCTCCTCGAATACATTAAGAACTTGTCCATCCATTGCCCGTGCATATCCATCCGGATCTCTCATAATTCCAAACTCATCTGGCCTGAGGTATCCATAATCCTCATCGCATCCTGTCAGGTTTTTGTCGATCGATGGTGTAGAGTCACCATCAATTGATGCCGATTTCCAGCTTCCAAAACATTCTATGAAGTTTCCAGATTCTTCTAGTTCAATGGAATGGTACTCGATTGTTTCTTCTTCAAAGTAGGAATCATCGTACTCTAAGTTGGTTGTTTCTGTCATCCTCTCATGGTTTTGCTGCCCTATGTAGACTATGTCTTCTTGATTGTCTTTGTCGTTTTGATCTTTGGCATAACCATCGACCGATGGTGGATAGTGAGCGTAGATCGATGCCGAAGGATGATTTTTGTACTTGTTATGGTTGAAGGGACCGTCGACCTGATGCCAATGGTTGGGTGTCGATTGATACTGTATCCGAATACTCATTGTCTTGATCGTATTTGCAGAAGAATGTAGCGATCAAACCTGGATCATCATCCAATTCTATCTGAGTAGTCTTGTTCTTGACATTAACATGTTCATAAAAATTGTATGAATCAATCAAGGATAGATACAACCTGTTTGACTTTATGTCGCAGATGGCTCCCACTGTTGCCATGAATGCTCTTCCGGGGAGCAAGGAAGAATTTCAATCAATCTTTATATCCATAACATGGAAGTCGACTGGAACTAAGACATTGCGAATCTGCACTGGAAAATCTCTGGCTATTCCTATGGAATTTATTTTGGAGCAATCCACAAAGTTGAACGAGTCACTGGAAGGCTCAACTTGGATGCTTAGCTTCTCTGCCATGACTTTAGGCATAATGCTAACTGCTGATCCAGTGTCGCAGAGAGTGTTTGGATACTCGTGACCCTTGACAAGACATGTGATCACAAACTTCCCATGGTCATTTTCTTCATGATGATAGTTCTCTGCCTCAGCTTCTCCCTGATGTCATTGAACATGCGTTCTATGTATGCTTATGTTTCCTTGAATTCCTTGAAAAACATCTACAATGTATGAGTATAATGTGCCTCATCAAATAGAGTATCTAAAGGAATTTTAAAAATTCTTTTGGCAAGGTCATCCATCTTTTTATCAGATGCTTCTCTGGGAAGAGTTGGGAATCTTCTGTTTCCTTTTGGAGCGCCCTTCTGATGTCATAGGACCAGGTGAATTGGCATTATGTCCTTTAGTCTTCATCCTCGAAGGTCTTACAAACAGACCAGCACTCAGACTAAGTAAACAAATAGGTTCTGTTGTTGGGCGCCTTTGATCGACGCTGGCTTCTCATTGTCGATAATCCTTAGAAGATTCACATGAAGCGACAAATTGTGAAGGTTTCGTCGATCGACGTTCTAGCTCTGGAGTCGATCGACACCAATGTGAACTGCCGAAGGACATGACACTTTCCACATGAAAATCTCCTTCTTGGATGACATGGTGTGTTTATAAGTATCCTAAACAATTAACTATCAAATTAACCCTAATCTTAACACACAAATAATACTCTTGCCAAGAGAGATCAAGTGTAGTACTTAGGGAACAAATTTACAGAGAGCAATGGCACACAATATATTTCTTATTTCTAAAGACTAAGCTAGGTGAATATATCTATTAGTGGTGAAAAATTAATTAAGGAAATATTCTTTATTAAGAAGTAGGGGTTCAATATGGAAATATGCAAATAATGTAAATAAGGAAATATGCTGATAAACTAACTAGAGGTAAATGTAAATATGCTAAACCTAGGGTGTCAAGCCTAATGGATTATGGGAAATAGAAAGCACGAAAATGTAAATATTTTAAAACTCAAATATTAACTATTCCGCCCCTTTGAACTCCAACTCTCGTTTGCGAGCAAATGGAAAGACCATAGATCAATGACTAAGGCTTGATGTCGATCGATGGTGAAATCAAAAGAAAGTGTGAACAAGATTTGATAAGTCCACCAGCCTTATTAGACCAGCTCTCGCATGCGCGTAACAACCTAGTTCAATGGAGTCTATTCTGGCACAAAACATACTTTAGTAGTCATCTATATCCTACTTTTGAGATCCTAGTTAGCACTCTAGAATACAAGCATGAAGCACAACTCAATTTATGGATACTAACTTAACTTATCAATCCTACTTTTAGGCTAATCCATGATTGCTATCATTCAACCCTAAATCTGGTTGATAACTACTCAGACATATATAAAGAAAGGACAATATTTTGAATATAATGCATAGATAGAATACTTGGGTTTCAATACAAATCTCCCTAAGGAGTTATGAATCTTCTCATGTAAAAGCCCTAAAACTATAACAGAAAACTAAAACTCCTTGTGCATAAAACTCTGTACTCCATGCACACATGCACGTCTCTTTTCACCTCAATACATAAAGCATTAATATAAAAAACCTAAAACTTTGTTCAAAACTTGTCTAGGGCATTTTCGTCATTTGTCTCTAACCTGGCCTTTAAATCAGCTATCTGTGATTTGGACATCGATTGATGGCACATGTGCAGCATCGATCGACCTTGGTCTTTCAACATCGGTTGACGCCAAGTTTGTGCCGTCCATCGACGACTGTCTTGTACTTCGACTCCCTAAATGATCAGCTACTGATTCTTCTTCTGTAAATGCTCCAAAAGCTCCAAGTATCTCCATATATCGCCAAAATGTTTCTTGACCTATAAATACTCCAAAACGTAGCATAGACACACATAATAGATCCTAAATAGAGCCTATAACATGGCCTAAACGGTAATAAATTGGCTATATCAACTCCCCCATACTTAGTCCTTACGCAAACCGGGCCGGTGAAAAAGGTTTTGAAAAGCGGAGACTCACATAATGTTTAAGTATAACTGCATGTATCTGAAAAACCAGTATCAATCGAAGAACACATGGACTCTTACCACTGCAAGTATCTGGAAAAACCAGGCCCAAAGTCTTATCTGATTCTCTTCCCCTTTTTCTCTCTGAATCTTTTTAGATCTCAAACTTAATGGACAATGATGCTGATTGCCATTTTATTTTTGATTTTCTTCCTCTTTATTATTATTCTTTTTCTTTTTTTTTTCTTTTGCTTTGTGGGCAAAGTTGTAGGCGAATAGTGGGGTCATCGGTAATGTACATACCCCTTACTTCCAACAATGTGCGATCGTAGCTTCGAATTAGAATAGTGAGGTCATCGGTAATGTACCTACCACTCTGCATCCTGGGAAATCATCTCAATCATTTAAGCTTTTAGGCAGATGCTGAAGAGAGAGAGAAGGGAACCAAAGGTGCAATGACTTGTACCTACAGAATTGCAGAAGTAATTCGATCCAGTGTATACCAAGCCCCAAAGCAAACATATAATGTCAGGACTAGTGTTGGAAATCAGCTTCGGTTCCTTAAAATTTCTAAGCATGTGTTATATAGTGGCAGGATGATCTACTTTGGTATCTCTAGTAATCTCCGCAAACAACCTTCTAAGAATGGTGCTAAAGTGTGGTTAATCAATAATAAATCTTGATCATAGTCTCCTTCTTGACTCAATAAAACTTCTTGAAAAACTTACATATATATATATATATATATATATATAGTAAATAAGGCTCAAAACAAATAAAATAGCATTAGCGAACCTCCCCCAGACTTAAATTACATTGTTCCCAGTGTAATTTGTCCCGGATCGGTTAGAAAAATTAAATCATAAGTAAATAGCCTAAGTAGAAAACTCGATACCCCTCTCTGTAAGAGAGTGTCGTTCGATGGTAAGTGTGAGGAGTCGATCGGTGGTCACGATCTGTTGTCGACTGATGGTGACTATATGGTGTCAATCGATGTTGGACTCAAACAGAATACAAAACAAAGTAAAACTTGAAATAAATAGTAGTATAACTAAAATGAAATACAAGCTTACTGAACAGGGGTTGCCTCCCATTCAGCGCTTGGTTATAGTCTTAAGCTCGACGTTGTGAACTCTCTGGCTGAAAAACAAGTGTCTACATCTTTTTTGCTCTTCTGAAACCATGTACAAATGAAGCTCCTCGTTGCCTCATATCTTTTGGTTTTCTCTGTCCTTATAACTCCTCTAGAAACCTCCATTGATGCATTCTCCTTTGTAGGTTCTCAATACTGTATTGTAGCATTCTAAGCCTGGCAGCTGTAGTCTCTGATATATCCTACAATTGCTGAGAAATATCTTCCTTCATTAGGCTATGAGAAAAAGCAATCTCATCGAACTTATGTTACAATTGTGTTTCTGCTGCAGTCTACTGTCCATTGGCCTCAGTGTCGATCGATGGCCTGATGATGCTGTCGACCAATTCCAGTCCATTTGCCCCAATTTCATGATGTCTCTGAACAGTATCCAGACGTTGCTTCATCTCATCCATGCGTGTAGTCCAACTGGTGAGGCAATTGTGTATAGGATAGTAAACATCATCCAGCCTCTTGTAGAAATCAACAAGTGACATCTCTTAAGTTTTGTAGATCTCATGCACAATATCATCAATCTCTGCTCTGCTGTATGTCCTTTGATTCTTCACAGACATAGCGATCCTTGCTGCATTACCTGGTAAACATATGTAGCTCTGCTGAAACATAGTAGCTCTCTCTAGATCTGCTCTGATGTCTTCAGCTTGTATATTCTTCTGACTATAGCTCATGCATTACCATTTTAATCTCTGTAGATGCCATACTCATATTTATTTTCCCAAAGGGAAATTCTTATGCGCTTAGCATCAAAAGCTCTCGTACCTTACTCGAAACAACCGTTGATCAATAGTGGGTTGATCCAATTGATTCATTGTGGACTTCCCGAATTATATGCATTGGAAGGACAAAGTTTGTGCACCTCTGGAGGTGTATCGACCATTACTGGTTGGCTCGTTCTTCTGCTCCTCAATGTCGATCGACGATGTAAAAGTGCGTCGATCGATGGCTGCCGCTGTTGTCCAAATAAATTTCCCAATCCATTAGCCATAATGAGGGCATCTGCTACATCCTCCTTACATATATGTAAGATTCTCCCATAAAGAGCCAGTGCACGTCCCTCTGGGTCTCATGAAAATTCTGAACTCATCCGGTCTAAGATGACCAATATCTGTATCTTCTGCTCCAAGTTCGTGTTCTGGTACGCGTCTGATGTCTTTTGATGGCCAAGAGTTTTCGTTGATCGATGCTTGATTATCTACTTTCGCGTTCATCACCCAGCCATCTTTTTCTGATGCTAAGCGCAATATTCAATTAGCTCTTCCTCTCTGTAATCTTCATCGTATTCTCCGTAAGCTTCACCGTATCCTCGGCGTGTCGGACGTGTATCGATCGATGGTGTATGGTGGCCGTCGAACAATGCTTGATAACCAAATTGTTGCCCGAGAAGGTTTCCAGCTCCATTAGCCATGGCAAGTATATCTGCTACATCTTTCCTCGTGACATTTAGTATTCTGCCAACCATAGCTCTTACATGACCGTCTGGATCTCTCATGATAGTGAACTCATCTGGTTGTATATAACCATATTCCTTCTCGCAGCTGAATCTAGTTCGAACTCTGCCTCTAGATTAGTATTGATCAATGGCGTAAGGTTACCGTCGATCAATATTTATTTCCAGAGTCGATGGGAAACTTGAAAAACACCAGCCTCTTCCATAGCAATACCACGGTACTTGATTATCTCTTCTTCTCTGTAATATTCGTCGTACTTGAGGTAGGATGGGTAGTAAACGCCATCTGCGTGGTAGGTGTTGATTGGTTCAGGAGTAGGGTTGTCGATCGAGAACAAAGGATGGGTGTCGACCCATTGTGAACTGCAAACGCGTCGATCGATTTTCTAGGCTGGGTATCGATCGATGCTCCATCTTCCGACTCTTCATTGAACTCATAATCACACAAGCATGTGGCCACAAGTTCTGCATCATTACATAATTCAATCAGAGTAGCTCTACTCTTATTCTTGACAAGTTCATAGAAAATATTTTGATCAACTAGAGATAGATAAAACCTGTTTAATGTCATATCGCAGATAGATCCCACGGTAGCCATGAATGTTCTCCCAAGTAGTAGTGAAGAGTTCCAATCTATCCTGATGTCCATGACGTGGGAGTCTACTAGGACTAAGGTGTTGTTAATCTGTACTGGAACATCTTTTACCATCCCTCTTGAGTTCACTTTTGAGCAGTCTACAAATGTGAAAGAATCATTGGAGGGTTCCCCTTTCAGGTTCATCTCCCCTGACATTGTTCTTGCCATAATGCTCACCGATGATCCAATATCACAGAGGGCATTGGGGTATTCGTTGCCCTTGTGAAGCAAGGAACCACAAATTTCTTAGGGTCGCTTTTGTACTTCAGACAAGTCCTCTGTTTTATCTTCTCTCTAAGATGATTGAACATGATCTCTATATGATCGTCTGTCTAAAGAAATTTTGAAAACTCTTTTGGCTAAGCTATCCATCTTTTTTTCATTGGCTTCTCTGCGTTGATGTTTGGGGATCTTTTGCTTCCTCTTGGAGTGTTCCTCATCTTCTCTATCAAGATCTGTAGCTTCACACGTGTCAGTATCCTGTTCTGAAACCGTCATGATTGGACGCAGGATCAAATTCAAAGTGATGCTAGGTAGTCGAACCGGCTTTCTCATCAGTCGATAGATACCTCTTATTTCTGTGTAGGTCGTTTGTATCGTGTCGGTGTCGATCGACGTTAGTCGACTCACACGAAGCTAGTGATACTGCTGGAATCATTGTCGATCGATACTCATTGCTTGGTGTCGATCGACACCAATGCAAACTGTCGAATGACATGGAATTTTCCACACAAAAATGTCTTTCTTGGGGCTTTTTGTCCTTAACTTCCTGGCAAAAATTATCATCAATCAATGAATTGCCATGGTGCTTCTGTCCAGCCACTATTTTCTCCTTGATCTTTTGACCTGCTGCATTACGTAGATGACCGTCGAGGTCACGCATGTATCTATTCCCATCCCAAACCAATATTAAAGTCGCAACCATCTGATGCGGGTAAGTCTCTGTTGATCGATGCTATGTGATCAGTGTCAGTCGATGCTCGAGTTCTGATGTCGGTTTATGGTGTCCTTAAAGAAGTGTCGGTCGATGCAGTATAAGTGATGTCGATCGATGGTTGACGTCTTTCTTTGCGGATCGTACGTTCGAGTTTGTCCGGGTCAGAGAATAGTAGTTCTTGTCTTTAATTGCTCCTGGTTCTTCTTTGCATGTACCTGAAAAACAAAGGAAAAGAAAAATTAGTAAGTTGAAAGTAGTAACAAACCTAGACTAAATCCTAGATATTAAATCAAATGGCGATCAATGCTCCTCGACAACGACACCAAATTTGACATGGTCTGTGTATTGTTCTAGCAGGGTATAAATATCATAAACAATTAACTATCAAATTAACCCTAATCCTAACACACAAATAATACTCTTTCCAAGAGAGATCATGTGTAGCTTATGGATCGAATCGACAGAGAGGAATGGCAAAAATAGTTTTCTTATTTCTAAAGACTAAACTAGGTGAATATATATATTAGTGGTGAACAATTAATTAAGAAAATATTCCTTATCAAGAAGTAGGATGCAATATGGATATATGCTAATAATGTAAATATGGAAATATGTTGATAAACAAACTAGATGTAAATGTAAATATGCTAGATCTAGGGTTTCAAGCCTAATGGATTATAATGAATATGAAGCATGAAAATGTAAATATTCTAGAACTCAAATATTAACTATTATGAACCTTTAAAGTCCAACTCTTGTATGCGAGCAAAAGGAAAAACCATCGATCTACGGCTATGGCCTGATGTTAATCGATGGTGAAATCAGAAGGAAGTGTGAACGAGATTTGATAAGTCCACCAGACTTATTAGACCAGATATCGCATGCACCTAACAACCTAATTCAATGGAGTCTATTCTGGCACATAACCTACTCTCATAGTTGTCCATGTCCTACTTTTGAGATCCTAGTTAGCTACTAAAATTCAAGCATGAAGAACAACTCAATTGATGGATATTAACTTAACCTAGCAATCCTAGTTTTGGGCTAATCCATGATTGATATCATTGAACCCTAAATCTGGTTTATAGCTACTCAGACATAATTAAAGAAAGGACAATAGTCTGAATATAATGCATAGGTAGAATATTGGGGTTCCAATACAATCTCCTTAAGTAGTTATGAATCTTCTCCCCTAAAAAACCTAAAACTATAATAGAAAAATAAAACTCCTTGTGTGCAAGACTCTGCACTCCATGCACACATGCACGTCTCTTTTCACCTCAATAAATAAGGCATAAATATAAAAACCCTAAAACATAGGTCAAAACTCATCCAGTGAATTTCGTCATTTGTCTTTAACTTAGGCTTTAAATCGGCTGTCTGTGATTTGGATGTCGATCGATGGCAAGTGTGCAGCATCAATCGACTTTGGTCTTTTAACATCGGTCGACACCAAGTTTTTGTTGTCGATCGACGATTGTCTTGTACTTCGACTCCTTAAATAATTTGCAACAAATTATTCTCCTCTAAATGCTCCAAAAGCTCCAAGTATCTCCATATATCTCCAAAACGTTCTTGGACCTTTAAATACTCCAAGACATAGCATCGACACACATAATAGACCCTAAATAGAGCCTATAACATGGTCCAGAACTTGTAATAAATAGGCTATATCAACTCCCTACAGACTCAAACTTTTGCTTCTCCGCAAGCAAATCAAGCCGGTGAAAAAGGTTTTGAAAAGCGGAGACTCACATAATTTCTAAGTATAAATGTCACCCTATCTTGTTGCAACCACATTCTATCAAGTCAATCATAGAGAAAATCTATATACACTATCCTATTATAGCAACAAGATCCATTCTACCAACAACTTTGAAAATACTAGTCCGACTCACCCCTCTACTAATTTCATTTCTTTGCATAGAATAAAAGTGCAGGCTTTACCTTGGGAGTATCGGTCAAAGAACACATGGACTCTTACCTCTGCAAGTATTTGAACAACCAGGCACAAAGTCTTGTCTGATTCTTTTCTTCCCCCTTTTCTCTCTCAATCTTTTTAGATCTCAAACTTAATGGACAATGATGCTGATACAGTCCATCTTGCCATCTTATTTTCAATTTTCTTCTTGTTTTATTTTCGTTTATTTTATTCCTTTTGTTTTTTGGGCAAAGCTGCAGGCGAATAGTGGGGTCATCGGTAATGTACCTACCCCTCGTTTCAAACAATGTGTAATCATACCTCTGAATTAGAATAATGGGGTCATCGGTGATGTACCTACCCCTCTGCATCTCGGGAAGTCATCTCAACCTTTTAAGATTTTAGGTAGATGCTGAAGAGAGAGAGAGAGAGAGAGAGAGAGAGAGAGAGAGAGAGAGAGATAAGGGAACCAACGGTGCAATTACTTGTACTTACAGACTAGCAGAAAGAATCTAATCCAGTGTATACCATGCCCCAAAGAAACCAAATAATGTCAGTATTAGTGTTGGAAATAAGCTTCGGTTCCTTCAAACTTTGGAAGCATGATGATCCACTTTGGTATCTCTAGTAATCTCTGCAAACAACCTTCTAGGAATGGTGCTAAAGTGTGGTTAATCAATAATAAATGTTGATCATAGTCCCCTTCTTCTATATGTATGTGGAGTGGGTTTTCAAATTCCTCACTTGCACATTTCCACAAACTTTTTTCAAGAATCAAATGATTTTCTCCTCTCTTTCCTTCCTTTGGTAAAAAGAAAGTTATGTCTTTGAGAAGAAAGGTTTCCTCTAAGTCTCGTGGCGACCGTTCTGTCCCTGATGGTTCCAGTTTGCAAGACAATGATGCTGGGCCAAAGGTGGAATTCTTGGCTCACTCGGTTGATCCTGAAGAAGTCGAGGCGTATTGGGCGGCCCGGGGAGAAGTGAAACTTCCCAGACCTGGTACTTGGGCCTTGCCTCCGTTTCATGCCAAACCCATTGAGGATTGTCCCAGCGGAGGCTGTCCGAATGGGCTAACTGCCATTCAGAGCCATTGCCAAGTTCCTGAGTTAGTCAACTTTCGTCTTCTGGAGGCTGGAGAGGTCGCCCGAGGGTTACTTTACGTGTTATGAGGTGTACCTGATGCAGTGCCATTTTTGGTTTCCTATTCCTGAGATCATACCGCGACTTCTCGACTCTTCGAAGATATCGATTAGTCAAATATACCCATGTGATTTGCAGCATATTGTTGGGACTCTTGTGCTGAGTTAAGAATTAGATATGACCCTCGATGCCAACCATCTCAACGCTTTGCTTAAACCAGTCGAGAAGTCATCCATAGTTTAGTTGAGGCCTCGATCGGGGATGACGATCATAAGGGAATTCGTATCGAACCATCATAACAGGCGGAAGCACTTCTTTTTCGTTCGCGTTGACGATGAGTCTATAGAAGCAAAAGGCCTCTCCATCTTTTGGACTAAATGAGGTCTGAAAGGTATCCTTGATCAAGTGTCACCCCCTCTCTTTTTTTGGTTTTGGTGAAGTTCGATCTTTAATATATTTTGCTTACATTTTATTTTTAGAGAATAATCTTTTCCCTCCAAGTCCATTAGGTCTGGATACCATCCGACACTTGCTTTGTGGTCGCCCGTGTTTTTGGGCAACGTTTAACCCAAAAAGGATCTGTCGTGCTGTTGCCTTCCAACGTTCTTGGTACCAGCCAGATCTGCCGGTAGAAGAAGGTTTGGAGGTGACCATGGACGGATTTGTTCCGTGCGCGGTGTGCACGAGAGAGGAACGATCAAAGACTCGTAAATACAAACACATCATTGTCAAGGATGAAACGGCTAACGAGTGGTGCTCCTCCGACAATATACTAAGAGACTACTTAAATAGTCAAGTAGGTGGGAGTAGTGGTGAACGGGACGATCTCGATGAGCTATTTGGTTTTTACTATCCTCCGAGTGTAGGTGGGTCTAATGAGACCCCTGAGTTTACCCAGGCGTCAAGGATGGTCAACGGGGTAAGTTTTTATTATTCTCTTTCGAGGACGAGATTTTTCTTGACTTTGAGATAATTTGCAGGGTCTCCTTAAGATGAACCGATCACTTGAAGCGAGCTGCCAGGAGGCACGCATGGCTCAGTTCAGGGCTGAGACAGTCAACAATGAGATTGCTCGTCTAAGAGATGAGTTGGAAAGTTCTCGTCATCATGAGAGAGATTCAGTCATGATGGAGGTTTGTTGCGCTTATAGGCGAGGGAAGAGAGAAATGGCTGAAGGCATGAAGACCTGTCGCAAAAAGTTATGGTATGCATTCGAGGAGCTTACGAAGGGTTATAAGGACTTCAGAGATTATCGCGAGTGTCGCGACGCTGTGGGCGGACTATACCTCACGCAGGCTGCTGATTATTCGTTTGGTTCCAAATATGCAAGGCAGACCGGGCGCATGAACGAGAGGGATAGAGACTTTGCGATTCCTCAGATCAAGGAGCGGATTTGGGAACAATGGGACCCAGTTCCTATTTCTCCCAACACGGTGGAGGGCGAGGCGGGGACCGCTGATGAAGCGGGTGAGGTAAACCATCCAACGGCTCCTCTGGATGTCAATGACTATTAACCTGGTAGATTGATGACCGGGTGCTTTTATTTTGACGTGTAATCGTGAAGTCACGACTGATTCGGGAATGTGTTCTTTTGCATTATTGTATGTTTCTGTTTTGTTCGTTGTCGGCCGACTATGGTCGTATGTAGCGGGGCTGGCCGAGTGTGTCCTTGAATCCATATCTTTTATTATCTTTCATTCGAAAAATTCTTTTTATGATAAGTGGGTTTTTGGAAAGATGTTTTGAATTTTTTAGTGTAGAAGGAAAAATCGAGTTGTCATCTCGACTTTCTCCTTTTTTTGCGGATCATCCTATTCTTTGTTCGTACGAGATGTTCAAGGAGTTTTCGAAGCGTCGAGAACGTTTAGATACGGATGAAGAGACATGCTTTTAGGATCTCTTATCTTTTTGATATCATGCCTTGAGATTTTAGAGACCAGTGTGTTGGGTTTAGGGCAAGACCTAGGCTTACTTTTGGTTTAAGGCTTTGCGATGACTAATCGGCTTTTGGTTTGCCTGTTTCAATTTTTACCTGACTCCATTCCGATTTAAAGTCCGCGATAGGTTCTCGGCTTATATGACTTGTCTGGTTGGAGCCAAGCATCTCTTCAGGGACAATTTTTAAGTCTCCCGAAAATGGTGACCAAAATTTCAGATTTCTTTTATAGCGCGCTATTTATCCTAGTCAGATGTGAGAGGATCCGTCCTTAGGACGGACCTGGGTGTGTTCGTTTAAGACGGCTAAAGTGCTTGGCGGGGCCAATTGCCAAATGTTTTATAGTTGTGAGTGGACTAGAGGTGTGTTCTCAAAAATTCAGACGACGTCTCGCCTATTTTTTTCGAAAACTTACTTTGCGTAAGTAATGCTTTGAGCATATGGAACAGGGTCTCGTGCTTCGGTCGGGAATCAAAATTGAAGATTCGACCAAGATAAGATAGTGTGGAGTTGATCTGTTTCGAGGAAGACGATTTTTTCGCGAGTTTCCATTTCTGGGATGGTGCGATAATCATTTTTTTTCGTATATGTATGACACAATGTTTCTTTGCGGGATGATAGAAAATTTACGAAATTATAAAAAGTCTATATTGCCGAAATGTTTTTCAAAATTTCGAGTACAATGCAAATTTTTTATTTCTGAATGTGGGAATATACGAGTATTCGTATATGTACCCACTTCCCCCTTTTTAGAAAGGGGGATATCTGAACTCATCTATTGACGAGCTGCTTACGTACATCTTTTGAGGATCAAGCCATCTCGTAGTTCTGCTTGTTTGGGCAAGTCTGTTTACTCGGTTATTGTGTTTGTGTCACCTGCGTTAGTTGGTGGGTCGACGTTTTCCGTTAGACTTGTCTTCTCCTGTAAGTTTAACGCGTTGGGGCTGGAACTGGTTGTTCACTGGCCGTTGCTTGAGCCGACCGTTCTGGGTCGTCTTTGTCCAAAAATATCTTTGGCTGATACCTAGGCTATCTTTGGGCGTTTGGTCTTTGCCATCGCGGTTCGTGATTTGACTTAGCTTGTGCTCGGCCAGAAAGCAGCATCTCGACTGCTTCTGGCAGGCCCGAATCACGGCAATTCCGTTATGAGTTGGGAACTTAATGCCTAAGTGATAAATCGATGGAAATGCCTTCATGACGTTTAGCCAAGGCGTGCCTATGATAAAGTTGTAGATAGACTGGTGGTCGATGACCACAAAATCGATGTTCTTGGTGACTTCTTTTGCCGCAACAGGTAATTTGATTGACCCGGGGGTCATTGATGTCGTGTCAGAGAAACCGGCTGGAGGCTTAGGCGATGGTACTACTTTGCCTAACTCTAAGTTCATCCTTTTGAGAGTGTCACAAAAGATGACGTTGATCGTGCTTCCCGTGTCGATAAGAACCATAGCGACCTCTAGCTCTCTTATCACGAGATCAATTACGAGTGTATCGCAATGTGGCTGATCGATCCCTCTGGCCTCTTCCTCTTCGAAGGTGATAGCCCCTTTGGGAGTGTCATTGATAGTGGCCCAGATTGGCGAATTCAAGCTTCTCTCGGCCTTGCTCTGATAAGCTTTGATGGCTGAGACAGTGTCGCTGCAGTATTGCGATCCGCCGATGATTATGTTTACCCCGCGACGATTGCTGTCGTTGCCCTTCTCGTCCTGCCTTCTTCTACGTTTTTCTCCAGATTTGTTCCCTTGGGAAGGGTTCTCAGTTTGAGGAGTCCTGTTGTTTTTTTTTTTTTGGGGGGGGGGGGTCCGAGTCGCGGATGAGATCTTTCACGCTTGAGATTCCGAAGAGTTCTACGGCGAGCAGCTTCGCAGCCAACCTCGCACCAAGAACTTTGCAGTTAATGGTCGAGTGTACGCGGGGTTGGTGAAAGTCGCAGAAGGCATTTTCGTCATAATTTAGGTTTCGGGTCCATGTGTTACCCGTCTTCTGGCCTTTCTCCGATTCGGAGTTTTTAGCGTAGCTATGCGCTCCTTGCGTTTCTTTGTCTCCGCGATGGGCGCTTTTGTCATTGCGAGGGTTTTTATTCTATAATTTCTGCTCCAACCTCAGATCTTTTGAAGCATTCTTCGTTGGCTTCCATTTATGGGACAAGACCTTTGTCTTTTCTTCGATGATGATGTAATCTGTGTCTTTGTGAAAAGCGTCCTGGATTGTATGCGGCTTTTCTAAAGTTATCCACTTCTTTAACTTTGACTTGAACCATAACGTTTTTTGAAGTGCGTTTATTCCGACTTTGTCACTTATCGGGCTAACTTTAGCCATGACGGTTTTGAACAGTTTAATGAAGTCGCGGAGAGTTTTGTTCTCTCCCTGGGATAAGGTCCAAAGGTACACGTCGGAGGTTTCTCGCTCTATGAACATTGAGTATTGTTTGAGGAATTCTGAGGCGAGCTGGCGGAACCTTCTGATGGAGTATCGTCTGAGGCGAGGGAACCATTCTAGCGCTGCTCCGCGGAGGTTTTCTACGAAGAGGGGCATTTGTCGGTGTCTATCTTGTTTTCTCTGAACCTGGATCTACCCTTCGCAACTTGAAAAGCCTGTAGGTGTGCCTTAGGATCAGAAGTTTTGTCGTATGGCATCACTTTGATTTTCCCAAGATCTGAAACCCTAGTTTCGGTGATACGAGTATTAAAGGGTATTTTACAAGCCTCTTCGAGCAGCAAATCGATATTCAGTGCGGTGCTAGTAGCATGGTGGATTTGGGACTTTACTGCCCTAACTGCGGCCCCCGTTTTCATGAGATCATCCCAGAGATTGCGAATTTTGGAACTTTTGCTAGCAGATTTCCGACTTTGTCGGCGTTTGCTGCGAGTGTTCCGAGTCTGCTCCTTGGCCATTTTTTCCTATTCATTCCAGAAGATAGGCTCTTCCTCTTTGTTCATAGGGTTTTCGAACTAGGATTCTTCCCGAGCCGCTCGCTCCTTGTGCGATGCAGATGTATGTCTGCATCTTCATCCGTGGGTTTGGACTTACTGCTGACTATGAGATTCCACGTTGACACATTCGACTTCTCTTCTTTCTTTATCTTCTTCAATAGGAGGACGATCTCTTAGGTTTTTCTTTGTGTTGGCGCGGGGGTCACTTTTTCAGGGTTTTGTCCAGATAGTTTTCCTTGCGCATTGTCGGACCGCTCCAAAGGTGTTGTGAAGTCGGTTCTTCTTCCGCAGATTCGGGTTGTTCCACGCGGAAAATGGCCTTGTTCCTTGCTGTAAGGGTTTCAACCTGTTTAGCAAGGGAGTTCATGACCTTATCCTGTTCCACCAACTTTTTCTCAAAAGTCGAGAACATCTTCTTCACCTCCTTGAACGCTGCGGTGTTTGTGTCGGCATTGACCGCAATGACGTTCATCGTTGGAGTGTTTTCAAAGTTTTCGTCGACGCCGTTGTCATCACGAGGCTGTTGGTTGTTGAAATCTGACATGGTTTGATTGAACTTTGATGCCTGAGAGTTAGATTGATCTGTAACCCCCCCTTCCTTCTAGCGCCAAACTGTGGGAACCAAAATTCGCACTATCAATTTCCGTTGAATTAGGAACGCAGGGTAAACCCTAGTTTCCCAGAGGCCTCGGATATTAGCTAAACCACACGCCAATCAATCAGAATACGAAGTAAAGATGGAAAAATAAATTGAGAATCGAAAAGAGAGGAAATAAATGTCTTATTTCAAATTTGCGTAAGAGCGTTTACAAAAGGATATGAGCCTTGGCTATGAGAGCTGTCAATGAGATCCCTAGTTCTAAGGCCATCTCCATCCATTAAGAACCCCATAGGGGCTCTTAATTTTTTTCTTTTTTTTTATTTTTCGTTTATCAAAAAAAATTTAAAAATGAACCAATCGTGAGCTGCCAAATGTCAGTAGGACCCACAAAATAGTGCAAGAATCAGTTCTTAATTTGGAATTTTTTGAACTGGGTTCTTAGGAAAAGTGGTGGGACCCACCACCTTTTTGGGTTAAGAACCCCCTAAGAACCCCTTGATGGAGGTGCTCTAACAACCTAAGATTCAAAAGCCTAGTTGAGTCGTAGCTCGAATAACAAAAATGGAAAGTTGCCTAAATGCTCTAAGTGCTATGTTTGCTCTCATTTGAGATTTCGTGTCCCTGTGCCTCATCACCCACGAAGTCCTTATACACTCCTCTTGAGGCGGTTCTCTTTCCTCTTCTACCCTTGGTCAAATTTATCGTTTCACAAAAATATTCTTCTTTTCCTCGATCTTCATGATTATCTTTGGAAACTTAACATTTATCCTCCGATCTTGACATTTATCCCTTCTCGAGAATAAAAGATAAACCGTCACAAAGTTTGGGCTCCATTACGGAAAAAAACGCGAGTGGGCCTTTAGCTGAGTTTTAGACCTTCTCTGGCCGTTTTTTGACTTAAGCGTTTTTATGATTTTACCGAAAGAGCATTCCTAATGCGATGTCGTCTGAGAGTTAGGATATTTCGTATAGGGCGTGCGACTCCAAGTTTTTAGTTAAACGTTATCGTCTTATACGCGAACCGATCCTTTCACTAGAGAACGTGGTTTTTGCGGTAAAGTTCCAATGTCGATCTTGATCGAGGCGAAACAAAGATAAGTTCGATCAAGTTTCAAAATACGAAGTTACGAGAAAGAGGTGAAAATCGATTGATTGATCCAATTCGCCGAACAAGCGAGTCAGATTGCTTGTGCTACCTAACTCGTCGACTGGACGAGTTGGTCGTCTTGATCAACCCAACTCGCCGAACGGGCGAGTTGGTTGAGCCATGATGTCCAACTTGCCGAATGGGAGATTTTTTCGGCCCATGTTGTCCAACTCGCGAACAGGCGAGTTGGTCAGCCCACGCTGTCCAACTCACCCGTTTGGCGAGTTGGTCGGCGTGTTGGTCAGCCCACCCTATCCAACTCGTCGGACGAGTTGGTCGGTTCTTGTGGTTTGATTTGCCCGTTCGACGAGCTGGACGTCTTGCCTGGCCAACTTATCCGTCCAGGGACTAGGATGATCGATTTGTCTAGTCGTTTTGTCGTGTTTTCGTTCGAGGATACATTGACCCTAGGTCTTAAGACAAAATCTTCTTTATGGCTCAATTATACAGATCATTCCTTCGTGGTCAGCCAAGATTTGACTTTGATTTTTCCCGTTCCCCTTTTTCCGAGATATTATCTCTTTTTTTTACAAAAGGTGCATTTCCTGGTAGGTTTATGACATTGATTCTGTCGTAACCGATTTTGACCCCAACACGGACCGACTCATTTTTCCGCTCGTAAATGTTGATCGACGATGTAAAATGTGCGTCGATCGATGGCTGCTGTTGTTGTCCAAATAAATTTCCAATCCATTAGCCATAATAAGGGCATCTGCTACATCCTCCTTAGATATATGTAGGATTATCCTATAAAGAGCCCATGCACGTCCCTCTGGGTCTCTGAAAATTCCAAACTCATTCTATTTAAGATGGCCAATATCTGTATCTTCTGCTCACAGTTCGTGTTCTGGTTCACGTTTGATGTCCTTTGATGGCCAAGAGTTGCCGTCGATTGATGCTTTATTATCTACTTTCGCGTGCATCACTCATCCATTATCTCCTGATGCTAACCCGCGATATTCAATCATCTCTTCCTTTCTGTAATCTTCATCGTATTCTTTGTAAGCTTCACCGTATCCTCGACATGTCGTACATGTATCGATCGATGGTGTTTGGTGACCGTCGATCGATGCTTGATAACGAAATTATTGCCCGAGAAGGTTTCCAGCTCCATTAGCCATGGCAAGTATATCCTCTACATCTTCCCTCGTGACATTTAGTATTATGCCATCCATAGCTCTTGCGTGACCGTGTTGATATCTCATGATACCGAACTCATCTGGTTGTAGATGACCACATTCCATCTCGTATTATGCAGCTGATTCTAGATTGGACTCTACTTCTAGATAAGTATCGATCGATGGCTTAAGGTTACCATTGATCGATGTTGATATCCCGAGTTGATGGGAAATTTGAAAAACACCAGCCTCTTCCATAGCAATACCACAGTACTCAATTATCTATTCTTCTCCGTAATCTTTGTCGTACCCGAGGTAGGCTGGGTTGTAACCACCGTCCTCGTGGTAAATGTTGATTTGTTCTGTAGTAGGGTTGCCGATGGATAACGAAGGGTGGGTGTCTACCGATTGCTGAACTGCAAACGCGTCGATCAATTGTCTGGGCTGGGTATTGATCGATGCTCCATCTTCCGACTCTTTATTGAACTCATAATCGCAGAAGCATATGGCCACAAGTTCTGCATCATTAAATAATTCAATAAGAGTAGCCTTGCTCTTATTCTTGACAGGTTCATAGAAAGTATTTTGATTAATTAGAGAAAGATACAACCTGCTTATTTTCATATCGCAGATAGCTCCCACGGTAGCCCTGAATGCTCTCCCAAGTAGTGGTGAAGAGTTCCAATCTATCATGATGTCCATCACGTGGAAGTCCACTAGGACTAGGGTGTCGTTAATCTATATTGGAATATCATTTATCATCCCTCCTAAGTTCACTTTTGAGCAGTTTACAAATGTGAAAGAATCATTGGAGAGTTTCACTTCCAAGTTCAGCTCCTCTGCCATAGTTCTTGGCATAATGCTCACTAATGATCCAGTATCACAAAGGGCATTGGGTATTCGTTGCCCTTGATGAAGCATGGAACCATGAATTTCCTTCGGTCACTTTTCTTCTTTAGACAAGTTCTTTGTTTCATCTTCTCTCTGAGATGATTGAACCCGATCTCTATATCATCATCTGTGTCCTTTGTTTCCCTGAAAAACATCCACAACCTGTGAGTATAATAAGCTACATCAAAAGCAGTATCTAAAGGAAGTTTGAAAACTTTTTAGCAAAGCTATCCATCCTTTTTTCATTGGCTTCTCTGTGTTGATGTTTGGGGATTTTTGCTTCCTCTTGGAGTGTCCCTCATCTTCTCTGTCAAGGCCCATAGGTTCAGACATGCCAGTAGTCTGCTCTGAAACCGTCATGGTTGGACGCACAATCACATTTGCAGTGATGCTTGGCAGTCGAACCGGTTTTCTCATTTATTGATTGATGCTCATGTTGCATTGTCGATAGATACCTCTTATCACTCTGTAAGTCGATTGTCTCGGGTCGTTGTCGATCGACGTTAGTTGATTCACACGAAGCTACTGATACTGCAGGAATCGTTTTCGATCGATGCTCATTGCTTGGTGTCGATCGACACCAATGCGAACTCTTGAATGACATGGAATTTTCCACACAAAAATGTCCATCTTGGAGCTTTTCCCTCTTAACTTCCTGCCAAAAATCATCTTCAATCAATGCATTGATATAGTTCTTCTGTCCATCCTCTTTTTTATCCTTGATCTTTTGACCTGCTTCATTACGTAGATGACCGTCGCGGTCATGCATGTCTCTATTCTCATCCCGAACCAATATTAAAGTCTCAACCAATTGAACTCACCTGATTCTTTTGATCGATGCGGGTAAGTTACTGTCGATCGATGCTATGTGATCAGTGTCGGCTGATGCTCGAGTTCTGATGTCGGTTGATGATGTTCGTAAAGAAGTGTCGGTCGACGCGGTATAGGTGATGTCAATCGATGCTCGGTGTCTTTCTTTGCGGATCGTACGTTCGAGTTTGACCAGAAAAGAGAATAGTAGTTCTTGTCTTTTATTGCTCCTGGTGCTTCTTTGCATGTACCTGAAAAACAAAGGAAAGAAAATTACTAACATGAAAAGTAGTAACAAACCTAGACCAAATCCTAGAAATAAAATCTAATGGCGACCAATGCTCCCCGGAAAGGGCACCAAATTTGACAAAGTGTGTGTATTGTTCTAGCAGGGTATAAATATCCTAAACAACTAACTATCAAATTAACCCTAATCTTAACACCCAAATAATACTCTTGCCAAGAGAGATCAGATGTAGTACTTAGGGATTGAAGCCGCATAGAGCAATGACACATAGTAGATTTCTTATTTCTAAAGACTAAGCTAGGTGAATATATATATTAGTGGTGAACAATTAATTAAGGAAGTATTCCTTATCAAGAAGTATGGATGCAATATGGAAATATGTTAATAGTGTAAATATGGAAATATGCTGATAGACTAACTAGATGTAGATGTAAATAAGTTGATCTAGGGTTTCAAGCCTAATGGATTATAGGGAATATAAAGCATAGAAATTGTAAATATCATAGAACTCAAATTCTAACTATTCTGACCCTTTAAACATCAACTCTGGTATGCGAGCAAAAGGAAAGACCATCGATCGACGGCTAAGGATTGATGTCGATCGATGGTGAAATCAGAAGGAAGTGTGAACGAGATTTGATAAGTCAACCAGACTTATTAGACAAGATATCGCATGCACCTAACAACCTAGTTCAATGGAGTCTATTATGGCACGTAACCTACTATCATAGTCGTCCATGTCCTACTTTCGAGATCCTAGTTAGCTACTGTAGAATGCAATCATGAAGTACAACTTAATTTATGGATATTTACTTAACCTAGCAATCCTACTTTTGGGCTAATCCATTATTGCTATCATTCAACCCTAAATCTGGTTGATAAGTACTCAGACATAAGTAAAGAAAGGACAATATTTTGAATATAATGCATAGATAGAAAATTGGGGTTCCCAATAAAAAATTTCGTAAGGAGTTATGAATCTTCTCCTCTAAAAACCCTAAAACTATAATAGAAAACTAATACTCCTAGTCCACAAAACTCTGCACTCCATGCACAGAGGCACATCTCTGTTCAACTTAAAACATAAGCCATAAATATAAAAACCCTAAAACTTAGGTCAAAACTCGTCTAGGGCATTTTTGCCATTTGTCTCTAATTTGGGCCTTAAATCGGATGTCTATGATTTGGACGTCGATCGATGGCAAGTGTGCAGCATCGATTGACCTTGGTCATTCAACACCATTCTACGCCAAGTTTGGGTCGTCGACTGACGACTGTCACTTTGACTCTTTAAATGATCAACTACTGATGCATCTCCTCTAAATGCTCCAAAAGCTCCAACTATCTCCATATATATCAAAAACGTTCCTGGACCTGTAAATGCACCAAAATATAGCCTAGTCACACATAATAGACCCTAAATAGAGCCTATAACATGGCCTAAAACTGGTTATAAATAGGCTATATCACTGAAGCTGTTCTTTCTCCACTTCTAGCCAGAAATCATCTCTTTTAGTGCAGTGACGTGGTGCTTCTGATTAGCCTCCCCTTTCTCTTTGATCAAGGTCTCATGTCTCTGAATGGCTTAACTCGTCTGGACCACTTGACTCTCTAGCTTCTTGACATGGGTGTTGAGAGTTTCAAACTTGGTGTTCAGGTTGATGTACTGGGCATCTATCTTTCCATTGAAGTTAACAGTCATCTGCTTCTGCTGCTACAATATCTTATCAACCATAGCTTCCAATTTTCTCTCATGACGCTTCTACTATTGTGAATTCTTATTGTAGTTACTCCTGTTTCCACCATAGATGTTTTTGTTGTAGCCTGGATTTCCTTGTCTCTAGAAACCATTTCCATATATAAAATTCACAGATTCTTCCTCATTTCATCTTCCAGGGCTTTCACTTCCTGCTTTTTGAGAAAGTTCTTAACACTTTCCAGCTTACCTTTGTATTCATCAGTCTACTTTCTTCTTAAAGTTGGAGCTGATTTCTTATAGGCAGTGTTCTTGGTGTTATTGCTAGACGCCAAGTTCTTAATAAGTCTCGTCGCTTCCTATGAATTCCTAGTGCTGAAGTTTCCTTCACTAGCAGTGTCTAAAGCCGTCTAGTACTGTAGATCAATACCTTTGAAGAAAGTATTGAGCAGCTGCATTTCATTGAAACCGTGGTGTGGACAGTCTCTTTGGTAAGACTTGAATCTGAACCAAGAGTTTCTGAATGATTCTCCAGGCTCCTAAGTGAATGTGGCAATCCTACTTCTCAAGTCTTCTGCACGTGCATCGTCGAAGAAATTGGGCAGGAACGCGTTCGTGATGTCTGTCAAGGATGTGAGAGATCATGGTAGTAGTTGCTTAAGCCAATGCGACGCATCTCAAGCGAGTGAGTATTTGAAGAGCTTGCATAATAGATAGTCCTATGGACTCAATTGGCTTAAATCGCCGATACTAGATCCTCAAATCGCTCCACGTGATCCATTTGGTGCTAATAACGCAACCCATGGTAAGGTGTCTGTGCAACAAGTGCGAAGAAGGACAGTTTGATCTCAAAATCATTCCTCTGGAGAGCTGGAGGGCGAATAGCGGATCTGTTGGCGTTGAACTGGTAATGACGATTGTAGTCTGCCTGTGTTCGTTTAGCAGCTTGGGAGGCAGCTTCAGGTCGAGCTGCTGCAGCGTCTGCTTCTGGTTCAGGGATTACACCTCCCTGATCGTCAATTCTTTGACCTGCGGCATTACGCAGATGACCTTCAAGGTCATACAAGTCTCCTATCTCATCTTGAACCACAACCAAAGCCGCAACCATTTTCCCCAAATCACCGTCAATCGATGCCGAATGGGTAATGTCGATCGATATTGACACGTGACATGGTGTGTTTTATTGTTCTAGCAGGGTATAAATATCCTAAACAATTAACTATCAAATTAACCTTATTCCTAAAACACAAATAATACTCTTGCCAAGAGAGATCAGGTGTAGTACTTAGGGATCGAATCCATAGAGAGAAATGACACACAATAGATTTTTTATTTCTAACGATTAAGCTATGTGAATATATATATATATATATATATATATATATATATATATATATATGTATTGGTAGTAAGCAAATTAAGTAAGGAAATATTCGTTATCAGAAGTAGGGATGCAATATGGAAATATGCTAATGATGCACATATGGAAATATGCAAATATAGAAATATGCTATTTAACTAACTAGATGTAGATGCAAATATGCTAGATCTAGGGTTTCGAACTTAATGGATTATATGTAATAGGAATCACAGAAATGTAAATATTCTAGAATTCAAATATTAACTATTCTGACCTTTTTAACTCAAACTCTCATATGCGAGCAAAAGGAAAGATCATCGATCGACGGCTAAGGCCTTATGTCGATCGATGGTGAAATCAGAAAGAAGTGTGAACAAGATTTTATAAGTCCACTAAACTTAGGTCAAAAGGGCACTTTGTCATTTGTCTCTAACTTGGGCTTTGAATCGTCTCTGCGGATTCGACGTCGATCGATGGCAAATGTGTAACATCGATCGACCTTGCTCCTTTAACATCGCTCGACACTAAGGTTGTGTTGTCGATCAACGACAGTCTTGTACTTCAACGCCTCAAATGGTCAGCTACGGAATCTTTTCCTCTAAATGCTCCAAAAACTCCAAGTATCTCCATATATCTCCAAAATGTTCATGGACCTGTAAATACTCCAAAACATAGTCTAGACACACATAATAGACCCTAAATAGAGCCTATAACATCGCCTAAAACTGGTAATAAATAGGCTATATCAACTCCCCCAGACTTAACATTTTGCTTGTCTTCAAGCAAACCAAGCATGTGAAAGGGGTTTTGAAAAGTTGAGACTCACATAATGTCTAAGTATAACTGTCACCCTACTTTGTTGCAAGCACATCCTATCAAGTAATCCACGGAGAAATTTTGTATACCTTATCTTAGTATAGCAACCAAATTCATTCTACCAACAACTTAGCAAATAATTGTAACGCCCCAACCGCCCCTACCGGTGAGTCACCCATCCCTCTATCGGGCTCGTGGGCCCCACCCCTGTCCGACGGTCGGTGCGTTAATTTTTCCAAGGCTCGAAATCATTGTTTACTGACCCTGCAATCACCACCCGACCTTTCCCCATGTTTTGGCCTCACTCGCACGGTATCGTGAATCACTTCCCGACAGGTCACCCATCCTTTCACTACTCCAGCATAAGCACGCTTAACCCTGGAGTTCTAAACGGATGTGTGACGGAAAAGGTAAGTCAACTTTGGTGACATAGGTAGCCAAATCAATTCTCTTAAGCCTTTCCACATATCACAACTCGGGGTGTTACAATTCACCCCCTCTCAAAGAACGCAACGTCCTCGTTGCGCCCCACGACAGGTCTCAAGACGTCTCTCAGGTCAGAACTGAGACGGCTAACCAGCTCTGATACCACTTGTACCGCCCCAACCGCCCCTACCGGTGAGTCACCCATCCCTCTATCGGGCTCGTGGGCCCCACCCCTGTCCGACGGTCGGTGCGTTAATTTTTCCAAGGCTCGAAATCATTGTTTACTGACCCTGCAATCACCACCCGACCTTTCCCCGTGTTTTGGCCTCACTCGCACGGTATCGTGAATCACTTCCCGATAGGTCACCCATCCTTTCACTACTCCAGCATAAGCACGCTTAACCCTGTAGTTCTAAACGGATGTGTGACGGAAAAGGTAAGTCAACTTTGGTGACATAGGTAGCCAAATCAATTCTCTTAAGCCTTTCCACATATCACAACTCGGAATTGTAACGACCCTGATTTTGGCTTAGTAGCTCATGGTTTGGTTTTATTTATTTATTTGATTGAACCAAACCATTAATGAACCGAGAGCTACATATCCATGTGTATATAATCCCTTCTAAAACCTAAGGAAAGACAAAGCTTTGTTGTATCGAGAGAGAGATCAGCCGCCTTTGTTACCACCTCAAACCGGAGACGTGGAGAAGCGACGAGCAAAACGGAGCCACCGTCCACCATGGATCACCACCACGACTCTTTCTCTACCAGAGATGAACGTTATCTTGTCATAGGCTATCACCGCTACCTCGTTGACGTTATGTAGTCAGAGACATGTAGAACGTGAGAAAAGTTGGACCACCGTGCATCACCACCACCGGCTTCGATCTACACGTCCGCTAGTTGTGAGCCATTGGGGAAACAAGGAATGTCACCGGAGGGTTGTGCCGTGATCACTAGAGATCGTACCAAATGCCGTCATCAACCGTGGTCCAAGCCGTATTAGCTAAGTGTTGCCTTCTTTGTTACTTGTGATACAAGGAACATATATATGTCTTAAACCTTTATCGTTTCCTTGCATGTGCGTAATGGAACCTTGTGCCAACCTATTTTTTTGGAGTTACTCGTCCATCATTTAAAGAGAAGGCGTAAGAAGAGTTAGTGGAGTATGTTTAATTCAATAATATGAAGGAATCTTTTAAAGTGTTACTGGTCGAGATATATTTCCGAGCATTTTCTGATCCATCTCTGATCTTGGCTAAGGTGAGGGTCTATTCCGTAAACTATACTAAAAATAGAATTCTTCCTATCGTAGTTTAGTTTCGAAACATGATCCGTCTGCTTGAATCGAGTCTTGCTTGATAGTTAGGATATTGATTGTAAACCGGAAATTAGGGGTCTAGAGGATTCAACCGTTGATTGGATTGTTTGATGTTAAGTGTTGATATATATATGTAAAATAGTTATGAATATAAGGACTATGTGAGAGATTGCAGGGGCCGGAGACGTCTGGCTATCGACGCAGATGTGTGCGATTGCGGGGTGCAGAGACGTTTGCATATCGACGCAGAGTATGATTGCGGGGGTACAGAGACGGACTTCTGTACTATCGACGCAGAGTATGTATATCCCTATGAGGAGAATGCGGGGTGTATGGACTAGCCTTATGCTATCATCGCATTGTTTGTTTTGTGTGATGCGTTAGGCATCATGTGTGTTCATGTTAGAGTTAAACTTCCGTAGTGGGAGTTCTATTTAATTAGTGAGAGGTTTGCGTGTCTAGCATCCCATACCTCACTGAGTGACTCCCCTGTTACTCACCCCTCCTTGTTCCCATTTCAGGTGAGGTCGACGATCAGAAGTGATCTTTTCGGATCGGTGCTTTTAGGCGTTTTATTTCCTTTCTATTTCAGACTTCTGGATTTATGCTTATCGATTTCAGACATTTTCTATTTATTCGATTTTTGGTGTTGAGACGACTTTTGAGAAGTAATAAAGTGGAGTTTTAGGAGTTTATTATTTATTAAGTTAATTCGAAAATGCGGGTTTCACAATTTGGTATCAGAGCGGGTTCCGTCCCGGCTCCGACCTGAGATGGCGATTCGTGGTGACTCGTTTTAATCGATTTTCGATGATTTTTGAAACATGTCTGGAAGATTTGAGAAGCTTTTAAATAGCAACTTGCTGTCACTATTTTTTTCTTGAATAGACGTTGGTATTCGGTTCCAGTTGAAGTTGACCGTTTTACTTTTCCGTTTCAGATGCCGCCACGCAGGAGAGTTGGTCGCCCCCTGGCAGCCAGAGCTGCTCGAGAGGTTGGAGATGAGCCGGTGCCGCCCCCAGTCCCGCAGCAAGCGGTCCCACCGATTGATCAGGATGCCTTGAGGCAGATGGTGCAGGATGCAGCTAGGCAAGCTGCTCAGGAGGCTGTTCAGCAGGCTGCTCAGGAGGCAGCTAGGCAAGCTGCCTAGGCAGTCGCTCAGGAGGTTGCTCGCCAGTTAGCAGCCGCTGAGCAGGGACAGCATGGACCCCAAGTTCAGATGCAGGGTGGTCCTCAGATTCATGTGCAGGGTGGACCGCAGGTTCAGGTTCAGCAGGATCACCATATTTCTGCCCAGCAGGTCCCTATTCCGCAGGTTCTAGCTCAGCAGTTTCCTCAGGGTGTTCAGGTTCCACCGCCACCACCACCGCCACCGGTCTATCCAATTTATGAAGAGAGATTTTACAGGATGACGAGTCAGATGAAGAACATGGATATGGAGCATTTTGCAGGAGCGGTAGACCCTACGAAGGCATATGATTGGAAGTTAAGTCTGGAACGCAAGTTGGATATTATTGCTTGTCCACCGGAGTTCTCTCTTAGGCTTGCTATGCAGTATTTGCGTGGAGATGCACTAGTATGGTGGGAGGGAGTGCGACGAGACTATGCTCCGGGCGTACTAACCTTTGAAGATTTCAAGAGGGAATTCGATAGAAAGTACTTCCCAAAAGAAGCTATGGACAGGAAGAAATGTGATTTCGAGCATGTCAGCCAGGGTAGTAAGACCATCAGGGAGTATGAGGTTGAGTTTGGTCGACTTCGCAGGTTTGCTGGAGAGGGTTTTTCAGAAGAAGATCTGATCCGGAAGTTTCTGAATGGGATGCGGGTGGATATTCGCAACAGATGTCGTCTCGTCACTTACCACAGGTTGGGAGACTTGGTAGAGAAAGCTGCTGAGCAGGAGGCAGGTCTAGCAGAGGAGCAAAAACTCCTTAAGGCAGCGCAAACGAAGACTGGGAAGACTTCAGAGTCTCTGAAGAGGACATTAGATCAGTCAGAGGCACCATGGTGTGGTCGTTGTCGTCGTCATCACCCAGGAGAATGTGTTAAGTGTTTTGCTTGTGGACGGCTTGGACATATTTCTAAGAATTGTCGGTTTAAGCCGGCAGCTGCGACTTCTAGCGCCCATGTTGCAGCACCAGCGGCACCTACAGTTGCAGCAGTTGCAGCAGTCGCGCCAGTTGCACCAGGAGCTTGTTTCACTTGTGGCCAACATGGCCATATCGCTAGGGATTGTCCGACTAGAGGACCTGCGGCCAAGCGTCCAGCCATCGCTCCACGTGTTCATGCTTTGGGAGAGACTGATGGAGCTGAGCCGATAGCTGGTATGTACTATTACCCTACTGTTTGAGCTTCTGGTTTGTTTCGTGGTTATCTTGTGTAGTTAGTAAAAATATTGTGTAGGATCTGTTTTGGTTGGAGGTGAGTCAGCTCACATCTTATTTGACACGGGAGCTTCGCATAGCTTTGTGAATCCACGTTTGGTCAAATCTTGGCCATTTCGAGGTGTCTTCGAGCCAAAGAGTAAACAAATTCAGACGGCGGGCGTAGAAAGATTGGGAGCCGTCGGCATACATCGAGATGTACTAGTTGTACTTGGAGGAATCGAGTTCGTCGGAGACTTAGCAGAGATGGAGCTGAATTTCTATGACGTTATACTTGGGATGGATTGGTTGTCAAAGCATCGAGTGGTGTTAGATTGCCCTAAAGCAAGAGTTCATATTCCTAAGGCGGATGGGAAGATTACATTTCAGGGTATACAGACCCACCTGAGAGTTTCTATAGTCTCTATGTTGCGTGCTGAGGAGCTACTGGAGAGAGGAGCAGAGGGATACTTAGCTACCATTTCGATGGCTAAGGAAGATGGACAGCAGGAACTACATAATGTTCCAGTAGTTGCAGAGTATGAAGATGTATTTGAGGCCCTAAAGGGACCACCACCAGCTAGAGGTGACGTACTCACGATTGAGTTGGAGCCAGGGACAGCACCGGTTTCACGAGCTCCATACCGTTTGGCGCCGGCAGAAATGGCAGAGCTGAAAAAGCAGTTAGAGGAGCTACTGGATAAGGGCTTTATCAGACCAAGTACTTCACCTTGGGGAGCACCGGTATTGTTTGTGAAGAAGAAAGATGGGAGTTTCAGACTTTGTATCGACTACAGAGGCTTGAACAAGGTGACCATCAAGAATAAATATCCGCTACCGCGTATTGATGAGTTGTTGGATCAGTTGCAGGGAGCTTCATGGTTCTCTAAGATCGACTTGGCATCGGGGTATCACCAGATTGCTATAGCTGATGAGGATGTGAGGAAGACGGCTTTCCGTACGCGTATGGACATTATGAGTTTGTGGTGATGCCATTTGGGTTGACGAATGCCCCTGCAGCGTTTATGAAGCTCATGAATGATGTGTTTCGCGAGCACCTGGATAAGTGTGTGATTGTCTTCATTGATGATATTTTGATCTATTCTCGCAGCAGAGAGGAGCATGCAGAGCATTTACGGATCGTGTTGGGTAAGCTCAGAGAGCATCAGTTGTTTGCTAAGTTGAGTAAGTGCAGCTTCTGGCAGAGGAAGATTGGGTTTTTGGGTCACGTGGTTTCTGAGGCAGGGGTTACAGTAGATCTGGAGAAGATTACAGCCATATCAGAGTGGCCTACACCTAGGAGTGCTACTGAGATTCGCAGCTTTTTGGGGTTAGCAAGATACTACCGAAAATTTGTCAAGGACTTTGCGAGTATTGCTAAGCCGATGACGCAATTAACAGGCAAGGACGTCAAGTTTGATTGGACAGATGCTTGCTCGAGGAGTTTCACAGAGCTGAAACGACTGTTGACGAAGACACCAATTTTGGTACTTCCTAGACCCGGGATACCATATGAAGTTTATACAGATGCATCAGGTATTGGACTGGGATGTGTATTGATGCAGGAGGGTCATGTCATTGCGTATGCATCATGTCAGTTGAGACCTCACTAGAGTAATTATCCTACTCATGATTTGGAATTGGCGGCAGTTGTTTTTGCGCTGAAAATTTGGAGGTCGTACTTGTATGGAGAGAAAGTGCAGATTCTCACAGACCATCAGAGTCTAAAATATATCTTTACGCAGCCAGACTTGAATTTGAGACAGCGTAGATGGATGGAGCTGTTAGCAGATTACAACTTGGATGTCACTTATCATCCAGGTAAGGCCAATCAGGTGGCATATGCCTTAAGCAGGCGAAGGAGCGATGTTTCAGGAACCAAGGAGGTTCAGGAGTTGACTGGGACACTTGCCAGCCTTAGATTATGTGCGGTCACTGTTGCAGAAGAGACATCTGGTTTGGAAGCTCTGGAGCAGGCAGACTTATTGTGGAAAATACGCACGGCTCAGGATAAGGATGAGGCTCTGTGTAAGCAGATCGAGATAGAGAGTATTGGCTATCACACAGCTTCGAGCGGAATGTACTTGTACCGAAACCGAGTTTGTGTGCCAGACGATAAGCTGTTGAAGAAAGAGATCTTGCAGCAAGCACATAACTCGCGTTTTTCTATTCATCCGGGAAGCACTAAGATGTACAGAGATCTGAAGCGTTATTATCATTGGCCTGGTATGAAGAAAGATGTGGCTACATTTGTATCGCAGTGTCAGACGTGTCAGATGGTTAAAGCTGAGCATCAAGTACCTAGCGGGTTACTGCAGAACTTGCCGTTGCCAGAGTGGAAATGGGACATGGTGACTACGGATTTTGTGACGGGACTCCCGACTACTTATGGAGGCAGAAATGCTATTTGGGTGATTGTGGAGAGACTCACCAAGTCAGCTCATTTCTTGGCAATTAAGAAGACAGACACAGCTGAGCAGTTGGCGCATATTTACATCAGGGAGGTAGTGAGGTTACATAGAGTCCCTGTTAGTATTGTATCAGATCGAGATGCAAAGTTTACATCTGCATTTTGGGGAGCCTTTCAGAAGGCGCTTGGGACAAAGGTCCATATGAGTACAGCTTACCACCCGCAGACAGATGGACAGTCAGAGAGGACTATTCAGACCTTAGAGGATATGCTCAGAGCTTGCGTTTTGGATTGGGAAGGAAGCTGGGGAAAATATTTACCTTTAGCAGAGTTTGCCTACAATAACAGTTATCACTCGAGTATTGAGATGGCACCATATGAGGTACTATATGGTAGGCCTTGCCGTACACCACTTTGTTGGACAAAAGTGGGGGAGCTACGAGACTTAGAACTAGCAATGGTTCAAGAGACGGTCGAGCAGGTTGGGATGCTCAAGAGTCGACATAAGGAAGCTCATGACCGTCAAAAAGTTATGCATATAAGCGCCGGAAAGATTTGGAGTTTCAGGTGGGCGACTTAGTCTACCTAAAAATGAGGACATTTCAGGGAGGATCTAAGACTCGGAAGCTAAAGAAGCTTAAACAGAGATATATGGGACCGTACCCTATTGTGGAGCGGATTGGAGCGGTGGCTTATAGACTGCAGTTATCAGCAGAGTTGTCAGATTTTCACGATGTGTTCCATGTCTCAGTATTGAGGAAGGTTGTGAGAGAGCCAGAACTTATTTTGCAACAGCCACCAAATGACCTTTGTAAAAAAAATTATCTTGCAGGAAATTATAAATCGACAAGTGAAAGAAGTTCAGGGGATGGTTACCAGGTTGGTCAAAATTTGTTAAGAGATAGACATAATTGAGAGGAGACATGGAGACGGAGATTCAGATGAGGATTGATTATCCAAAATAAAAAAAATTCAGTATGGTATTGGACTGCCGGTTCAGGATTTGAATTCGAGGGCGAATTCCTTATTAAGTGGAGGAGAATTGTAACGACCCTGATTTTGGCTTAGTAGCTCATGGTTTGGTTTTATTTATTTATTTGATTGAACCAAACCATTAATGAACCGAGAGCTACATATCCATGTGTATATAATCCCTTCTAAAACCTAAGGAAAGACAAAGCTTTGTTGTATCGAGAGAGAGATCAGCCGCCTTTGTTACCACCTCAAACCGGAGACGTGGAGAAGCGACGAGCAAAACGGAGCCACCGTCCACCATGGATCACCACCACGACTCTTTCTCTACCAGAGATGAACGTTATCTTGTCATAGGCTATCACCGCTACCTCGTTGACGTTATGTACCGAGTCAGAGACATGTAGAACGTGAGAAAAGTTGGACCACCGTGCATCACCACCACCGGCTTCGATCTACACGTCCGCTAGTTGTGAGCCATTGGGGAAACGGAATGTCACCGGAGGGTTGTGCCGTGATCACTAGAGATCGTACCAAATGCCGTCATCAACCGTGGTCCAAGCCGTATTAGCTAAGTGTTGCCTTCTTTGTTACTTGTGATACAAGGAACATATATATGTCTTAAACCTTTATCGTTTCCTTGCATGTGCGTAATGGAACCTTGTGCCAACCTATTTTTTTGGAGTTACTCGTCCATCATTTAAAGAGAAGGCGTAAGAAGAGTTAGTGGAGTATGTTTAATTCAATAATATGAAGGAATCTTTTAAAGTGTTACTGGTCGAGATATATTTCCGAGCATTTTCTGATCCATCTCCGATCTTGGCTAAGGTGAGGGTCTATTCTGTAAACTATACTAAAAATAGAATTCTTCCTATCGTAGTTTAGTTTCGAAACATGATCCGTCTGCTTGAATCGAGTCTTGCTTGATAGTTAGGATATTGATTGTAAACCGGAAATTAGGGGTCTAGAGGATTCAACCGTTGATTGGATTGTTTGATGTTAAGTGTTGATATATATATGTAAAATAGTTATGAATATAAGGACTATGTGAGAGATTGCGGGGGCCGGAGACGTCTGGCTATCGACGCAGATGTGTGCGATTGCGGGGTGCAGAGACGTTTGCATATCGACGCAGAGTATGATTGCGGGGGTACAGAGACGGACTTCTGTACTATCGACGCAGAGTATGTATATCCCTATGAGGAGAATGCGGGGTGTATGGACTAGCCTTATGCTATCATCGCATTGTTTGTTTTGTGTGATGCGTTAGGCATCATGTGTGTTCATGTTAGAGTTAAACTTCCGTAGTGGGAGTTCTATTTAATTAGTGAGAGGTTTGCGTGTCTAGCATCCCATACCTCACTGAGTGACTCCCATGTTACTCACCCCTCCTTGTTCCCATTTCAGGTGAGGTCGACGATCAGAAGTGATCTTTTCGGATCGGTGCTTTTAGGCGTTTTATTTCCTTTCTATTTCAGACTTCTGGATTTATGCTTATCGATTTCAGACATTTTCTATTTATTCGATTTTTGGTGTTGAGACGACTTTTGAGAAGTAATAAAGTGGAGTTTTAGGAGTTTATTATTTATTAAGTTAATTCGAAAATGCGGGTTTCACAATAATAGTCAGACTCACTCCTCTATTGATTTTGTTTGTTTGCATAAAATAAAAGTGTACGCTTTATCTTGGGGGTATCGATCAAAGGACACATTGACTATTACCTCTGCAAGTATTTGAACAACTAGGCACAAAGTTTTCTCTTATTCCTTTGTTCCCCCTTTTATCTTTGAATCTTTTTAGATCTCAAACTTAATGGACAATGATGCTGATATAGTCCATCTTGCCATCTTATTTTCGATTTTCTAGCTCTTTTTTTAATTTTTTTTTTAATTTTTAATTTTTTTGCTCTTTGGGCAAAGTTGTAGGCGAACAGTGGGGTCATCGGTAATATACGTACCCCTCGCTTCCAACAATCTTTGATCGTATCTTCGGTTTAGAATAGTGGGGTCATCGGTAATGTACCTACCCCTCTGCATCCCGAGAAGTCATCTCAATCTTTTAAGCTTTTAGGTAGATGCTGAAGAGAGAGAAAAGGGAACCAAAGGTGAAATGACTTGTAGCTACAAACTTGCAGAAGGAATCTGATCCAGTGTATATCAAGCCCCAAAGCAAGTAAATAATGTCAGGATTAGGGTTGAAGATCAGCTTCGGTTCCTTCAAACTTTCTAAGCAAGAGTGATATAGTGGCAGGATGATCCACTCTGGTATCTGTAGTAATCTTTGCAAACAACCTTATAAGAATGGTGCTAAAGTGTGGTTAATCAATAATAAATCTTGATCATAATCCCCTTCTTGACTCAATAAAACTTCTTGAAAAACATATATATATATATATATAGTAAATAAGGCTCAAAAAAATAAAATAGCATTAGCGAACCTCCCTAATACTTAATTTACACTGTCCCTAGTGTAATCCGTCCCGGATCGGTTAGGAAAAATTAAATCATAAGTAAATAACTTAAGTAAAAAACTTGATTTCTCTCTCTGTAAGAGAGTGTCGATAAATGGTAGGCGTGAGGGGTCAATCGGTGGTCGCGATCTGTTGTCGACTGATGGTGAATCTATGATATCGAACGATGATGGACTCAAACAATATACAAAACAAAGTGAAACTCGAAATAAATAGTAGTATAACTAAAAACGAAATAAAGGCTTACTAAACAGTGGGTTGCCTCCCACTCAGCGCTTGGTAATAGTTTTAAGCTCAAGGTGGATCAACACTTGGAAAAGAATTGTCTACATCTTCTTTGCTCTTCTGAAAAATGTACCAATACAGCTCCTCATTGCCTCATCTCCTCTGGTTTTCTCATTTTTTAACCTCTCTAGAAACCTCCATTAAATGCATTCTCCTTTGTAGGTACTCGATACTGCGCTGTAGCATTCTAAGTCTGGCAGATGTAGTCTCTGATATACCCTTTCAATTGCTGAGAAATATCTTCCTTCATCGGGCTTTGAGAAAAAATAATCTCAACGAACCTATCCTCCAATTGTACTTCTGCTCCGGTGTTCTATCTGTTGGCTTCAGTGTTGATCGATGGCTTGATGATTCTGTCAATCAATGGCGTGATGATGCCGTCGATCGATGCTCGTCCAACTGCCCCATTCGCTTGTTGTCTCTGAACAATATCCAAATCTTGCTTCATCTCATCCATGCGTGTGGTCAGATAGGTGAGGCGGTTGTCTATAGGATAGTAGACATCATCCAGCCTCCTGTAGAAATTATCTAGTGACATCTTTTGAGATTTGTAGATCTCATGCACAATATCATCAATCTCTGCTCTGTTGTATGCCCTTTGATTCTTTTAGACATAGCGATCTTTGATGTATGTTATGGTAATCATATGTAGCTCTGCTCAGACATATTAGGTCTCTCTACAACTACTATGATGTATTCAGCTTGTACATTCACTACTCTTCCGTCTGTAGCTTGTGCATTACCATTATCATCTCTGTAGATGCCACACTCATCATTCTTTTCCCAATGGAAAAGTCTTTTGCCTTGAGCATCAAAAGCTCTTGTGCCTTGCTCGAAACCCTAGTCGATCGATGGGGGTGGATACTGTCCATCGATTGTGGAGATTTATAGGCGTTGTAGGGACGAAGTCTATGTACCACCGGAAAGGTGCTATAGATGGATGCTCTAATGATGCCATCGATCAATCTAGGATGTTTGGAAATGTGTGGAACATTACAGATCGTCTCGTTCTTCTGCTCCTTAATGTCGATTGACGAGGTATGATGCACGTCCATCGATGACTGCTGATGTTTTCCAATCGAAGTAGATCCATTAGCCATAATAAGGTCATTTGCTACGTCTTCCTTAGATATATGTAGGATTCTTCCTTAAAGAGACTGTGCATGTCCCTCTCGGTCTCTCGAAATTCCAAACTCATCCAGTCTAAGATTACCAATATATGTCTAAGATTACCAATATATGTATCTTCTTCTTCAAGTTTGCGTTTTGGTTCTTGTCTTATGTTGTTCGATGACCAGGAGTAGCCGGCGATCGATGCTCGATTATCCACTCACGCGTTCATCACCCAGCCAGTGTCTTTTGATGTTAGGCCGCGATATTCAATCAGCTCTTTCTTTCTGTAATCGTCATCGTATTCTTTGTAAGCTTCACTGTAGCCTCGAGATGTTGGACATGTGTCGATCGATTGTGTATGGTGACCATCGATCGATGCTTGATAACCAGATTGTTTCCTGGAAAGGTTTCCAGCTCCATTAGACATGGCAAGTATATCCGCTACATCTTCCCTCATGACATTTAGTAGTCTGCCATCCATAGCTCTTGCGTGACCATCAGGATCTCTCATGATACCAAAGTCATCTGGTTGTAGATAACTATATTCCTTCTCACGCTCTCCAGCTGAATCTATTTCGGCATATGGTTCTAAATCAGTATCGATTAATGGCATAGGGTTACTGTCGATCGATGTTGATTTCCTGAGTTGATGAGAAATATGAAAAACACCAGCCTCTTTAATAGCAATACCACTTTACTCGATCATCTCTTCTTCTCTGTAATCTTTGTTGTACTCAAGGTAGGCTGGGTTGTAACTACCGTCTGTGTGGCAGTTGTTGATCGGCTTTGGAGTAGGGTTGTCGATCAATAACAAAGGGTGGGTGTCGACCGATTGCTAAAATGCAAAGGCGTCGAACGATTGTATGGGCTGGGTATCGATCGATGCTCCATCTTCCGAGTCCTCATTGAACTCATAATCGCAGAAGCATGTGGCCACAGGTTCTGCATCATTACACAATTCAATCAGAGTAGCCTTGCTCATGTTCTTGACAAGTTCATAGAAAATATTTTGATCAAATAGAGATAGATACAACTTGTTTAATTTCATATCACAGATAGCTCCCACGGTAGCAATGAATGCTCTCTCAAGTAGTAGTGAAGAGTTCCAATCTATCCTTATGTCTATCACGTGGAAGTCTTCTAGGACTAGGGTGTTATTGATATGTACTGGAACAGCTTTTACCATCCCTCCTTAGTTCCATTTTGAGAAGTCTACAAATGTGAAAGAATCATTGGAGGGTTCCCCTTTAAAGGTTTGGCTCTTCTTCCATAGTTTTTGGAACACCGCTCACTGATGATCTAGTATCACAAAGGGCATTGGGGTATTCGTTGCCCTTGATGAAGCATGGAACTACAAATTTCCCAGGATCACTTTTCATCTTCAGACATATCCTCTGTTTCATCTTCTGTCTGAGGTGATTGAACATGATCTCTATGTCAGGGTCTCTTGTTTCCCTGAAAAACATCCACAACCTGTGAGTATAATAAGCTACATTAAAAGGAGTGTCTAAAAGAATTTTGAAAACTTTTTTGACAAAGCTATCCATCTCTTTTTCATTGTCTTCTCCGCGTTGATGTTTGGGGATCTTTTTCTTCTTTTTGGAGTGTCCCTCATCTTCTCTATCAAGATCCATAACTTCAGATTTGTCAGTATTCTGTTCTGAAACCGTCATGGTTGGTCGCACAATCAAATTTTCAGTGATGCTTTTGTAGTCGAACCTGTTTTCTCATATGTCGATCAATGCTCAGGTCGCATTGTCGATTGATACCTCTATCTCTCTGTCGGTCAATTGTCTCATGACGGTGTCGATCGATGTTAGTCAATTCACACAAAGCTACTGATATGGCTGGAATCATCGTCGATCGATGATCATTGTTTGGTGTCGCTCGACACCAATGTGAACTTCCAAATGACATGGAACTTTCCACACGAAAATCTCATTCTTGGAGCTTTCTCTCTTAACTTCCTGCCAAAAAACATCATTAATCAATGCATTGATGTGGTGCTTCTTTCCAGCCTCTATTATCTCCTTGATCAATCTCTCATGCCTCCTAATGGTTTCACTTGTTTATAGCACCTTATTCTCTAGTTTCTTCACATGGGTATTGATATATTAGAACTTGGAGTTGAGGTTGAGGTACAACTTATCTATCTTTCCATTGAAATCTATAGTCATCTTCTGCTATCCTTCTTAAAATCTATCAACGTTTACTTTGATCTTGCTTTCTTGAGCTTCTGGTGGGGGATTCCGGTAGTAGGAAGATCCATAAAGTCTGTTTTTGTTGAAGGGTGTTCGCTGTGATCCTTGATTAAAGTGCTCCTTTGACCATTCCCATAGGAATTCCTGTTGAACTTGGATTCCCTTGTCTCTGAAAACCATTCCCATCAATGTGTTTCACATCCTCTTCAATCTTATCATCTCCAGATTATATTGCTTCTACTTCTGCATAAGTGACCTGCTTTCTGAAAATTTTCTGAATGCTATCCAGTTTTGCCTTGACTTCTTCAATCTTATCCTTGCTCAAAGCTGTAGTTTATTTCTTCCTTTCAAAGTTTGTTCTTGGTGCTGCTGCTGGATGCCAGATTATCAATCAACCTTGTAGCTTCTTCAAGATTCCTAGAGTTGAAATTTCCCTCACAAGCTGTGTCCAAAGCCATTTGATACTATAATCCAATACCTCTAAAGAAAGTGATGAAAAGTTGCACTTCGTTGAACCCATGATGCGGACAATTTATCTGATATGACTTGAATATGATCCAGGAGTTTCTGAAAGATTCTGAAGGGTCTTGTGAAAAAGTAGCAATCCTGCTCCTCATATCTTCTGCTCTTGCGTCATTAAAGAAACTATGCAAGAAAGCGTTCTTGAGTAAGTTCAGGATGTCAGGGATCTTGGTGGTAACTACTTGAGCCAATATGAAGCTTCTCCGACAAGTAAGGACTTGAAAAGCTTACAAAAGAGAGAGTATTCGGGGACTCCATTGGCTTTGATAGCAGTCGCTAGATCCTAAAATCACTCCAGATGATCCATAGGGTGCTTATGTCGTAACCCATGGTAAGGTGTTTGTGCTACAACTTCGAATAAGGCGGGCTTGATTTCAAAATTGTTCCTCTGAAAAGTTGGAGGACGAATGGTGGATCTGTTGGCGTAGAACTGGTCTTGACGGTTGTAGTCAGCCAGTGTTCTCTGAGCAGCTTCGGCATTAGCTTCACGTTGAGCTTCTGCAGTGTCTTCTTCTTCTTCTTCTGTATCAGGAATTATGGTCCCTGATCGTCTATCTTTTGACCTGCTGCATTACGAAGATGACCGTCGAGGTCATCCATGTTTCAATTCTCATCCCGAGTCAATAGCAAAGTCGCAACCATCTGAATTTGTCTGTTTCTGTCCTATGTGATCTGTGTCGGTCTATGCTCGAGTTCTGATGTCGGTCGATGCAGTTCGTAAACAAGTGTCGGTCGACGCGGGGTAGGTGCTGTCGATCGATGGTTGTCGTCTTTCTTTGCGGATCGTACGTTCGAGTCACTTGGGGTCAGAGAATAGCATTTCTTGTCCTTTATTGCTTCTGGTGCTTCTTTGAATGTACCTGAAAAAAGGAAAATAAAAATTAATAATTTAAAAACTAGTAACAAACCTACACTAAATCCTAGACTAAATTAATGGTGATCAGTGCTCTTCGGCAGCGACGCCAAATTTGACATGGTGTGTGTTTATTGTTCTAAGCGGGTATAAATATCCTAAACAATTAACTATTAAATTAACCTTAATCTTAACACATAAATAATACTCTTGCCAAGAGAGACCATGTGTAGTACTTAGAGATCGAATCCATAGATAGCAATGACACACAATAGATTTCTTTTTCTAAAGCCTAAGCTAGGTGGAGATATATTAGTAGTAAACAAATTAATTACGCAAATATTCCTTATAAGAAGTAGGGATGCAATATGAAAATATGCTAATGATGCAAACATGGAAATGTGCTAATAAACTAACTAGATGTAAATGCAAATATGCTATATCTAGGGTTTTGAGCCTAATTGATAATACGGAATAGGAAGCACGGAAATATAAATATTCTAGAACTCAAATATTAATTATTCTAACCCTTTTAACTCCAACTCTCGTATGCGATAAAAAGGAAACACCATCGATCGACAACTAAGGTCTTATGTCGCTCGACGGTGAAATCAGAAGGAAGTGTGAACGAGATTTGATAAGTCCACCAGACTTATTAGACCAGCTCTTGCATGCGCTTAACAGCCTAGTTCAATGGAGTCTATTCTGGCACAGAACCTGGTCTCGCACTCGTCCATGTCCTACTTTCGAGATCCTAGTTAGCTACTCTAGAATGCAAGCATGAAGCACAACTCTATTAATTGATATTAACTTAACCTAGCAATCCTACTTTTAGGCTAATCCATGATTGTTGTCATTAAACCCTAAATCTAGTTGATGATTACTCAGATATAATTAACATAAGAACAATAGTCTGAATATAATGTATAGATAGAATATTGGGGTTCCAATACAAATCTCCCTAAGGATTTAAGAATCTTCTCCCTTAAAATCCCAAAAACTATAATAGAGAACTAGAACTCTTTGTTGCACTCTAGCCTGCACTTCATGCAAACAAGCCCTTTATGCACACCTTTGCACACTCTCGCATGTCTCTCAATACCTAAGCATAAATATAAAAACCCTAAAACTTAGGCAAAAACTCGTCCAGGGCACTTTCGGCATTTATCTTTAAATTGGGCTTTGAATCGGTTGTCTCCGAATTGTACGTTGATCGTTGGAAAGTGTGCAACATCGATCGACCTTGGTCTTTTAACATCTGTCTACACCAATTTTGTGTCGTCGATCGACGACAGTCTTGTACGTCGACTCCTCAAATGGTCAGCTACAATTTATTTTTGTCTAAATGCTCCAAAAATTCCAAGTATCTCCAAAACGTTCATGGACCTGTAAAGACTCCAAAACAAAGCCTAGACACACATAATAGACCCTAAATATAGCCTATAACATGGCCTAAATCTGGTAATAAATAAGCTATATCAATACGTGAGCGTCGATCGGTGGTCGAGTGCTACCATCGATTGATGCTAGTCGCGTCTGTTTGCAAATGGAATGTTCAATTGCAACGGGGTCTGAGAAGACTAATTCCTTGTTCTTTTTTCCTCGGGTCCTGCTGGGCATGCACCTGAAAGACAAGAAAAATAAATTATCAGTAACTTGCAGTAAAAGAAAAAGCCTAGACTAAACCCTAGAAAGTAAATCTAATGGCGATCCTTGCTCCCAAGCAGCGGTGCCAAATTTGGCAGCGTGCGGGCTAAGATTTATTATTAGGCAGGCAATCTATCAAATTAACTCTATAAACTACTCTTGCCAAGAGAGGTTAAATTGTAGTACTTAGGGATCTAATCCACAGAGAGCGAGGGCACACACCAGATTTCTTAATTCTAAAGGTTAAGTTAGGCAAACTATAAATAGGAGGTTTGTTTGAAGGTTTAGTCTAAAAAGGAATTTGTCGAAATAAGTTAACTGATTCAAATAGAGAAAAGATAGATCTAAGGTTTCAGACAAGTGAATTATAGTGGATATGATGCAGAGAATTATGAATATGCAAGGACCTTAATCACAATCTGACCCCTCCCGTTCCGACTCTCGTATGCAAAAAGAGGAGTCGACCGTCGATCGGTGGCTAAGGTCGATGGTTGATTGATTGTAGTCATTCTTGAAGTACGTCCGCTAGGTTAATTAAACCAGCTCTCGCATGTTTCTAACAATTAAACTCAATGGAATTAATTCTGCCACATAACCTACTCTCACAGTTGTTTATGTCTGAGGTTCAGGTTTCTAGTTAGCTACTCTAGAACGCAAGTATTAAACACAATCCCAAAGAAGAAATCTCTTCATCCTAGCAATCCTTATTTTGGGCTAATTCATCAATACCATAGAAAACCCTAAATCTAACTAGAGAATTACTCAAACATAATCATAGAAAGCATGATAAACTGAATAATAATATGCATAGAATGGATAATGGGTTCCAATACAAATCTTGAAGGAGTTCAGATCTTCTCCCCAAAACTACTAAGAAAACTATAAAGCTGCAAATAATACTTTGTGTGTTATGAAATATGTGTCTTCTTCCCCTAAACATTGGCAAGACCTTTATAAACTAACTCAAAACTCATTCAGGGACATTCTTGTAATTTGCCTAGACTTGGGCTTGAACTCGGTCAATATCTCTGCGAGTAGACCGTCTATCGACATCAAGCATGCTCCATCAATCGATGGTCAGGCTTGATCTTGACTTTGACTTAGCTGATTGTGAACAACTATTGGATTTTCTTCTGTGAGTGTTCAAACAAGCTCCATTAACTCCATAATGTTCCAAAACGTACCTTGACCTGAAAAGACTAAAATACAGTCAGGACATCTCTGCCACGAACCTGGTGGGCTTGATTGAAACGCCTTGCTAGGCGTTATAGTAGAGGCTTTCATAGTCGTCCCAGTTATGGAACACAGCCCGGTGGGTGCATTCCCTCGAGGCTACAGCTGCCTTGGGTTCGGGGTAAAGCTCGAATGTTTCAATCAATTCCCTCTCCTCCTTCGGCCAGGGTGCACGACACGGAGGAGGAGAGGGAATTGATTGACACATTCGTCTCCAACCTATACCCAAAAAGTGGACTTCTCTCAAACACTATAAAACTTCCTAAATTAAGAGATTTAGAGAACATACCTTGAAGATCGGTTGATTTAGTAAACTAAACAGGCAGAGCAGGTAAAATCAAGTGGTTTAGGGTAAAAACGAGAAAAACTGGCCAAGGGTTGAGAAAGAAATTGTCTCTTGAAATTCAGTGGGCTTTGGCGGTTTTGGAAAGTGTTTATGAAAAAGGATTTCATTGAGCTTATACACTCGACTCTTCACCATCAATCGATGCTCGTATTGTGATGTCGATCGGTGGTCGCTCCCCATTTTTCATTTTCGAGGATAACTTACTATTTTATCTATTTATTGTTTTTATTAATGTAAATTTTATTTTGATTTTGTATTATAATTATTATAATACATTGTAACTGAATTTCCTAAAAAAACTTTCAAAAAATAAAATGCCAAATTTATCCTAGAAATTCTAAATTTGGATATACACAAGTGGGTTGCCTCCCACTCAGCGCTTGTTTAAGGACGCAAGCTTGACAGGAAATTGGGCTTGTCAATCGTGATTTGGCATCTCTAGAAGCGTGGTCTGAGAATGCGGAATTTCAGCTTTAGCCCAATAATGCTTTACTCTTTGCCCATTCACTATGAAGTCCTCTCCTTTCGGGTTTTTAGAAATATTTCTCCATAAAGTGTAACCTCTCTCACTGTTAAGGGTCCTGGCCAACTAGAACATAATTTCCCGAGAAACAGAGTTAACCGAGAGTTGTGCAAGAGTACTTGCTCATTAGGTGCGAAATGCCTAGAAATGATTTTCTTGTCATGCTAGGCTTTAGTCCTTTCCTTGTCCATTTTAGATTTCTCGTAGGCGTGATACCTGATCTCGTTAAGTTCATTTAATTGGACTAATCTCTTTTATGCAGCGGGTTGGCATAAAATTGGTTGCTTTGATGGCCATTCTGCTTTGTGCACTAGCTTAACTGGGATATGAAATGCTTTTCCATAGAGTAAGTGGAACGGGGTGGTTCCTAACGGTGTTTTAAACATGGTACGGTAAGCCCAAAATGTGTGATCTAATTTTGAAGACCAGTTCTTGTGTGTTGATCCTACCGTATTTTCTAAGATTTCTTTGATTTGTCGGTTGGATACTTCTACTTGTCCGCTAGTATGAGGGTGATAAGGTGTCGCTAATCGATGGTGAACTCCATGTTTCTTGAGTAGTTTTTCGAACACTCTATTAATAAAATGGATACCTCTGTCGCTTATTACGATTCGTGGGACTCCGGATCGGGGAAAGATTCTATTTTTGAAAAGTTTCACGACTACTGCAGCGTAATTTTTTGGAGTAGCTAATGCTTCAAGCCATTTGGATACGTAGTCTATAGCAACTAATATGTATCTGTTTCCGTGCGAAGAGAGGAAAGGACCCAAAAAGTCGATGCCCCAGAAATCAAAGACTTCAGCACCAAGAATGAAATTGTGTTCCATTTCGTGTCTCTTGCTGTATTTTCATCTCCTTTGACAGGGGTCGCACTTTGCTACATAGGCTTGAGCATCACGAAACATGGTTGGCTTCCAAAAGCCTGCTTGTAGAATTTTTTACACTGTCTTAAAACTGACAAAATTCCCAGCATAGTCGGTTCCGTGACAATGATACAAAATATATGTGGCTTCGCTTTCAGAAACGCATCGTCTGTATATGTCGTCAGAACAATGTTTGTAAAGGTAGGGTTCGTCCCAGTGATATCTCTGAATTTCTCTCAGAAATTCCTTTTTGTGGTATACTTTAAAAATTTCTGGTTCTACGTCAGCTGCAAGATAGTTTACTATATCTGTCTACCAAGTTCTATCAGAGGTGGTCATAGCACACACCCCTGACCTAAACTTCTACCTTCGGGAAATTACTGTTTGGAGACGAAGGATCGCATCCAACATTTGCACCAAGTGGAATGGGCATCTCGTTGTGCATTTTGGGGGTGGCATCAATCGACGGATTTTTGCAGGTGTCGATCGAGTTTTCCTTATCTGTCTAATGCACATGACCAATGAAAGTTGATTATGTGTGGTAGATGTTTTCTATAGGTAGGAAATCGTCGATCGGGAAGTCGTCTTCGACTCTTATTCGAGATAGGTGATCGGCGACACCTTTTTCGACTCCTTTCTTATCCTTGAATTCTATGTCGAATTCTTGTAAGAGGAGAATCCATCTAATAAGCCTAGGTTTCTCATCCTTTTTGTTTATTAAGTACTTCAGGGCGTCGTGGTCAGTATGGAAATATTTTTGAAAAGCAAACACCACAGCTAGTAATTCCTTTCCCGTTGTCGCATAATTGCGTTTTGCATCATCGAGAGTTCAACTAGTGTAATATATAGCATGCAGCTTTCTGTCCGAGTACAGCGCCCACAGCGAAATCACTGGCGTGACACATAATTCCAATCTGGTGCTTGCATAATCGGGGCAGATACGAGGGCTGATTTGATTTCTTTAAAAGATGTCAGACATTCGGGTGCGAAGTCGAATTTCACTTCTTTACATAGGAGCGCTGTAAAAGGTCTAGCTATCTTGCTAAACTATTTTATGAATCTTCTATAAAATCCAGCATTTCCTAAAAAGCTTCTAACGTCCTTCACGTTTGTGGGTGGTGGTAAACCTGTCATTACCTCGATCTTGGCTTTGTCCCAAAACGATTCCACTGTTGACCATAAAGTGGCACTTTCCCAGTTTAGGTCCAGATTCGTTTCTTCGCATCTTGCCAACACCTTACACAGGTTACCTATGTGTGTTTTTAAATCTGGGCCGTAAAATGAGAAATGGTACATGAAAACGTCCATGAAGTCTTCGATCACGTCAGTGAGTATAGGCATCATGCATGTCTGGAATAATGCAGGAGCGTTACATAGTCCAAAGGGCATTCTGCGGTATGCGAATGTATAGGAATTTGGAAAAATCCTGAATATTCATCGAAAAAACAATAGTATTGATGGCATGTGAGTCTCTTTAATACCTGATCGATAAAGGGTAGAGGAAAGTGATCCTTTTGTGTGGCAGCGTTTAGTTTTTTGTAATCAATACACATTATGTGTCCAGTCACAATCCTCATCGGGATCAATTCGTATTTTTCATTCGTCACCACCGTGATTCCTTCTTTCTTCGGGACAACATGAACTAGACTGACCCAGTTACTATCCGATATTGGGTAAATAACGTCTGCTTCCAAAAGTTTCATGATTTCCTTTTTAACTACTTCTTTTAGATTGGGATTTAACCTTGTATGATGTTCAATGGATGATTTTGATTCATCTTCCAGGTGTATCCTATGCATACATAAAATTGGGGGAAATTCTTGAAATGTCATCTAAAGAATATCCGATAGGCTTGCGTGTTTTCGCAATTTTTTGAACTGAAGTGCTTGCTTTGCGCTATTTAGGTTGGCTTTGATGATAACGGGACAGGAGTTTTGATAAAGAAAAGCATATTTAAGTCTTGTTGAGAGCGGTTTAAGCTTAACCTTGGATTTTTTCTCTTAACTCCACTCTCGAGTTGTTGAAGGCTGTCGAACGATGGTAGGATTTGTTTGTCGATCGACAGTGGTCGATATATCGATTTCTTCAACGTCAACGTGCGGTACTTCTTTGGCCGAATACATCAACCTTGCATATTCTCAGCTCGATCATCCAACGCGAAGATTTTGCTTTATGGAGATGTGATTGCTGTATCCAGAGGGTCATTAGAAAAAATATCTATAAATGACTCTTCAGCTACTTTAGAAAGGTGGTCTAGATGGTAGGTTTGAGCATTGATCAAGGTTTTCTTAATTATCTTTTCCATGTCGAAAACCATCGGTATATCACCGAGATTGAAACATATGCATCCTTCTCTGACGTCAATGATCGCTCCGGTTGTGGCCTGAAATGGTCTTCCTAAAATTAGGGGATTTTTGGGCTCATATCACAGCACTACAAAGTATTTGGGTATAAGGCAGTCGTTAATGCGGATGGGCACATCTTCAAGTACACTTTATGGAATCCTAGTAAATCTATAGGCTAAAACAAGAGTAATTCCTGTTGACTGAAATTGAGCTAGCCCGAGGGCAATTGCAACCACGTAAGGCATCAAGTTTACACTAGAGCTTAAATCACAGGATTATCTTTGGAATCTCTCATTGTGGATGGTGCAATCTAAGAAAAAGCTATCGGGATCAGCAAGTTTAACTGGGATTTCTCCTTGAATAATCGAGCTCACTTCTTCGGGTACCATCACTATGCTATGTTCTTTTTCACTGAATCCTCGTGATACTGTGTCGTTCACATATTTTTTGATTGCTGGTGAAACTTTTAAGCCATCGCTCAGTAGCATCTCGAGAATTAGTCGAAAGCCTACTTGCATATCGCTCGATCCAACTGTTTTTTTGCTTTCGCGTTATTAACAGGGAAAATGGATCTCTGTTGGTAAATCCTAGTTTTGGTCGGTTCAGCTAACTTGGAATGGGGGTTAGGCATCGATCGATTTTTTGTGCAGGTTGTCGATCGATTCATGGTTCCTGCTGTCGATCTACTGTCAGTGTAGGACGTCGATCGACGGTATCGCGATCCTCTATTTCCGTCTCTTTCTAGTTAGCTTGTAATTCCTCTTCGTCGTTTAACTTGGTCTAAAGTTTCTGTTTCAGGAAGAATTTCAGGACTATGCATGTCAATGTCAATGTGAACGGGTTTTGATTTTTCCTTCTCGTTTTACGCAATTCTAGGAAATTCATCGATGGTGATGCTTTCTTTTGCGCTGGGAGTTAGTCGTTTTTCGCTCCGTAAGGCTACAACATTGAAATGACTCCTAGGGTTGGTGTCTGTCATACCAGGTAGGACACCTTCTTGTCTCCTGATAGACAGGGCATTGTTTGCAACTTGGTTGTCGATCCTTTTAATTTTGCTCACTCAGAGTTTCAAATTTTCCGTCATCTTGGAGTTATTTAAGTCTAATTTATTGTTGATGTCAGCAGTTACCGTACGGTTTCCTATGAATACTTGATCCATTCTTAATTTATAATTTCTCTCATGATACTTTACAGTTACGTTGTAGTTGATTAAGAAACTACCAATGTTTTCCTTAAATTGCTGATCATTTGATTTTATCGCATCCGTGAATTGAACTCGTCTTTCGCTCTTGGAAGAAATATTGTCCTTTTCGCCATTTTGTTCGGATTGAGCGCGTTAATCTAGAAGAGCTGCTACTGAAGCCAAAGTCTTTTTAACTTGGAAAAAGTGATTCCCTTCTATTGACGTTGATGGTTCATTCCCTTTGGTATCATTCCTCTCAAAGTCTTTACCTAAGACTATATTTTCAATAAGCCTATTGGCGTCCTGACGGTTTCGAGTACCGAAGTTTCCCTCGCTGGCTATATCAATGATGGTTTGGTAGTCTAGGTTTAGCCCTCTATAGAAGGTGTTGATGACCTAGGGTTCCGAAAAACCATGGTGTGGGCATGCGAATTGGTAACCATTGAACCGTACCCAACAATGTTTATAGGATTCACGGTCGCCTTGAAGGAATGTCAAAATTTCTCTCCTCGCTTCCCAGTATCTTTCTTCGTCAAAGAAGTGATTGACGAAAGTGTTTCTGATGTCATTCCAGCAAGTTAGGGATCCTGGTGGTAACATGTTTAGCCACCTCCTGGCTTCCCCTACAAGGGAGAAAGGGAAAATCTTGCAATGGTTGAAATCACCAGACACCATGTCTTCTAGAAGCTCGATGTGATCGTTCGGATGTTCAGTGGGAAAACCACTGAAAGGTTTCTTACTTATTTAAGCAATGTACTCAGCGTTAAGATCAGAAATACCCGCATCGTTTTCTTGTAATCTGATAGCGGACCTATTGGAATAAGGTTTTCTGGGGTTTAAGTATTCAAGAAATGTTGATTTTTTATAATATTGTCTTGCGAAGATTTGGTAATTTGGTTAGGGATTGCAGTCACATATTTATTAATGAATTTACTTACTTCGTTACGTTCGTGATCATTTAGATCTTTCAAGACTACTTCGTCACTAATCATTTCAGTATAGGCGGACTTACCGGATTTCGGCTGATCGGTATCGATCAATGGCAGGAAAAGAGTATCGCCCGACGTTGATGGACGCATGTCGATCGATGTTGGAATTTTTCTGTCGATTGATTCTTGACGTTCAGAGTCCATATCCTCTTCTAAGGGTACATGTGTCATCAGGAATAAGAACATTATAGGTTAGCAACAGCGCCAAATTTGATGTAGTTTTTATTATGCACTCTAAATTTTGAAAGAGTCCTCTGCAACGGCGCCAAATTTGATGTAGTTTTTACTATGCACTCTCAAATTTAACCCAATGAGCTACTTTTTACTCTCTCAAATAAGAGGTTCAATGTAGTACTTGGGGATCGAATCCACAAAGACTCTAAGATCAAACGATAAATTTATTGTTTCGAAATAAAGATAGATGAAATTATAGAATTGTGAATAGTGAACAAAATTGGTTTGGTTTGTGAAGATTATTAGGAAGGATTAAACTTAGGAGAATTCTCAGGTAGACTAGCCAATGCAAACTAGTACAACATTAAGGGTTTTAGTGAAGCGTTGTTCTGAACTCCAATTTGAGGGTTTAGATAAGTCACTCTCGTGAATCTTAGCGGAATGTCGATCGACGGCCACTAAGTGGCATCGATCGACACTACTTCTAAACATATACGATTTGTGTGTTTGATGTGTTCTTTAATCATCTAGTTCAACTCTCGTTGGTTACTAGAGTTTTAGACTGTTTAAGATATGTTTCAGGGTATAACCAAGCTCTCGTTTGCGCAATAACATCCTATAATCTAAGATTGAAGTGATCAAATTCAACTTAGGATTAAGATCTACTTAAAAAGAACTAATTAGAATAACCCTAACAATATCATAATATTAGCAAGCGATTAACTACCTTAAACCCTAAATCTATGAAGAAATTAAGATAAACATGATGAATATATGAATAAATTGCATAGAAACCAAAATAATGAAACAAGGGAGTTCAAGATCTTAGTCTTATAATCAAATAAATTTCTCTCTCTAAATGTAGCTGTCAAGGTTGCATGTATCAAAAGAGTTGTAAAAACAAGTGCCCCTTGCAAAACAGCTAATAAACCAAATAGGTTAAAAACGGCTAGGGACTTGTCTTGCGAGTAGTGGAACTTCTGGGTAGAATAGTGATTTCTTCAAATCTTAATTAACTCGGCAGAAGTTTTGACCGTCGATCGACACTCGGGTGAGACGTCGATCGATGGTCTTAACGTTTCTTTTTTCTGACTTCGATTTCTCGGCTGAAAGTTCTTCAATGCTCCAGAATGATCCAAAAGGTCCAATTACTTCCAATGATTACCTGAACCTCTAAAGACTCTAAAAGAATATGAATTGGATAATAAAGACTCTAAAACCGTACACATATCATGGGTAAAATCAGGTAAAAACCATGAAATATCACAAGCCACCAGAATACTGGAAGAATTGCACGATGGAGAGAGTGGCCCTCACTCAAGTGGCCGAACTCTGGCACTCAGAGCCAAGAGAGCCGGCTATTAATGGCCCACAATGGCAAAGTACACTAATAGGCAAGCCACGTACTGCAACCAATTCCAAAGGCACACCCAGGTCACGAAACTTCCTCCTGGAAACCTCAAATCCATGAGTTCACCCTGGCAATTCTGGAAGTGGGGCATGGCCATAGTCAGGACAATCCCGATGGGGCCGGGGCAAAAATATTTCCTCTTGGTAATTACCAACTACTTCTCTGAATGGGCGGAAGCCGAAGCATTGAGCAAGATAACGGATCTCCAGTTCAGGAAGTTCATGTGGACCCACGTAATCACCCGCTTTGGGGTACCTCAAGAGATCGCCACCGCCAACGGACCCCAGTTCACTAGCCCACTTAATTTTGCAATAACCGGGGCATAAATTTTACCTTCACCACGCCAAGGCATCCCCACTCCAACGGACAAGCGGAATCCACCAACAAAATAGTGATCAACATAATAAAGAAACGCCTAGTGGATGCCCTTGGAAGGTGGGCAGAAGAACTACATAGAGTTTTGTGGGCATACCGGACCACACCGAAAGCCACCACACAAGAAACTCCTTATTCACTGGTCTACGGCACCAAAGCTATAATAGCAACGGAGGTGCAAGTAAAGAGGACCGTATCAGAACCCTCCTCTCGAGAAGAGAATGATGAGCTAATGTCCCTGAGCCTCAACTTGCTCGACAAAAAAGAGACAAGTGGCCAGAATTAAAAACTGGTCCTACCAGCAAGATATTGCTAAGAGTTATAACATAAAAGACAGAACCAGGACCTTCCAGCAAGGGGATTGGGTTGTACGACGAGTTTTCGACAATACAAGAGAAATCAGCGGCAAAACTCGCTCCAGGATGGGAAGGACCATATAAGGTAATTGAGGTGCGGGGAGCAGCAGCCTATTGATTGCAAGAGATCAACGGTAAAACTTAGCCCAACTGCTGGAATGCCCTGCACCTCAAAACTTATCATTTTAATACGATCTCCGGATCATGCTTTCTACGACTACCTATTATTTAAGTATTATGATATCCTACTCCTATTTATTCTAAACGTCTCCGGAATATGGCTATCTAATAAAACTAGTTTCGACTAAGGGAGCAGCAGGAATATCAAAATACTTAAAGGGGCATACGAGCTGGATCAAGTCTCAAGGGACTTCCGATCCTTGCCAACCCAAGTGTTACAGCTACTACAACAACAATGGGTATACGACTTAAGCAGGAATGGGCATGCACAATCCTGAATATGCTGTCAAATATACCCGATCCCACATAAAGGCCATGAGCCAAAAAATATGTCAAGATCTCCAGTACAAATTATGCAAAATCCTACATAAAAACGCTAAGAGCTACATACAATGCATGATGCATGAAGTACATTTGCAATGTACTGTAAACAAACCACAGTGTTGATAAATGGTTGAAAAAGTGCAAAGTCTGGGAGCACACATTAAATGCTGCTTATGTAGACGCCGAAAGCAGCAAGTCTAGCACTTGAGTCACCAAACCAGATAGATTCATACCATCACCAATCGATAAGACTGGCGATTGCCTAACCCCTAAAAGTTTCAAAGTCACACCATAACGAGATAAAAGTCTGACAATGGATTTATGCAGGAAGCAGACTGCAACATAACAAAACCTAGAGAGTGGCTTTCTTCCGAGTGGCAGAGTGCGAGGTCAACCTAAGATTTGTAGTAGTCTAACTAAGGGAAGCAGAGTACAATCTCGACGATAATGACCTCCGGGTCCAACATCAACCTCAGGGTTAAAAGTCACCTTCGTGTCCGATAATGACCTTCGGGTCGAACACCAACTTCAAGGTTTAAAGGCCACTTTGGTTTTGAAAAGGACCTTTGGTCTAACATCAACCTCATGGTGTAAAGGCACCTCCGGGTCCGATAATGACCTCCGAGTCTAACGTTTGCCTCAGGGTTCAAAGGTACCTTCGGGTCCAATAATGACCTCTGGGTCCAACGCAAACCTCAGGGTTAACCAACACCTTTGGGTCCAATATCGAGCCCTAGGTCTATAAACGACCTCCGAGCCTTGAAGAAAAATCATAAGGGTCTGTAATAACAATATCATGAGTAGCATACATATGGGAGGTGGAATATGATACATCTCTATGACCAAGTCTATGAATTTGCATCATTCATATCATGAGTAACCTACCTAAGGGAGGTGGAATACGATATCGACATATGCCTAATTTATTAACAGAAGACTACACAAGGGGGGCCGAATGCGATATAAAGAGAGTCTCAGGGCCTAACAAAACAATCTACGGGTTCTTCATAAACAAGAGCTTACATACGGGGGCAGGATCCTATATCACAATCGCCTATAGAGGGTAAGAAATCAGACTTACGGGTCTATGATCGGTAGTAACCTACCAAATGAAGGTTTAAAACGATATCAATAAGGAACCTCCAGGTTTAAAATCTCCAAAAAGTTGGGCATAAAAAAGCCTACAAACCTCTGGATTACCAACCAACAGAAAGCAACGTTCGTTATGATAAGGAAGAAAAAAATAGCTAAGAACAGACTCTACAGTCTCGCAGTGGAGTCACTGAACTCAGCAAGGAAACACCACAAAGCAAAAGACCAAGCTCCAATGTACTTCATCTATGGGGGGTCTATATATACGCATCATCCAGCCTCCTCCGCCGGATGTAAAAAAAAAAGGAAAAAGATGAAGATCTTGACATATCCCGAAAAACCTCAATTTGTTTTTAAAAAAAGGAAAAGTGCGCCTACGAAGGAAAAAGGATATATTTAGACTAAATGGGGGAATCGCCCAATCTCTTTTTAAAAAAAAAAATCATCTCAAGAAGGGTGTGATCATTTCGTCTTACCCGGGAAAAGATCCATTGAAAGCTTTCTTTCCCCAGGATCCTGCTACCGGTATAAGGACCCTACATCCAGCGGATAAACTACCATGCTCACTGAAGCATTAACAAGCCTATCTTCATCAGATCCAACATCATCAGATGAAGTTACTCCAAGATGCAAGTCCCAAAATCTTGTCTTCAATTGAAACACAAGATTATGGCCTCGAACCTTGCAAAATCATCTTCACACATGTCAAAAACCTGAGAGTCACCATTAAGACCACGATGTACCTTTGGAGAATCGACTCTCCTCCAGGCTCAAACACGGCTCATGCGTAAGAAAAACCTGGGTAAGGTGAAATACTGGAGCAATGTCCTGCTTAAGAAAGCCTGCTGAGATGGATAAACTCTGGTTGACTCAAGTGCACATATTATCTCCCGACTTCGATGATGAGATCGAGAAATAAGGGGCAAACTGTTTGGGAAAAATACTCCGGTGTAAAATTCCTCCAGGCCCTAGCCAGGACACCGTGCTCCAGGTTCCCTCTAGGAGATGCTCCGGCACCGACCCCCGCTTCCATCCCTGCCTCCGGGTAAAATAAAAGTTTTCTACTTGAGAAGACTCATCAATTTTTCTGAATATGGAAGAGTTCCATCTACTCGACTATATAAGGGGAACCCAAACCCTAGAACAGGGGATCGACATTCAGAGACACATAGATTAGAGCTAGGTCGCTAGAACTAGGGTTCATACACCAAACATTGTAGTTCCTTCTCAAACAATCAATAATACATCTCTTTGTCGCAATTTATACCTGTTTATAATCTCCTCTATTATTCCCTAGTACACAGAAAGATCCTACACAAAAATCCCAAAAACAAGGTGACCAGAGAAAATAGAGAGAGAGAGGGAGAGAGAGAGAGAGACAGAGATCGCCTGAGCTACTCGTTGGAGAGAGACATGGGGAGAGCAGCAATGTTCGGTGCAGTATTCAGAGGGGTATGATACATTAGGGTAAATGGCTGTGTATATATACTTAAAATTTCTGATCGAAAAACCGGTTGGAAATTCCAACCGCACAACTATTCATCGAAAATTTCTGACTGACAAAGTCGGTCGAAAATTTAATTAAAAATAAATAAATAAATAAAATTTCTTTGTTACCAGATACTTCAAAAAAAAAATTAAAAAACTTACTTGTGAAATATTACAAATTATAAAATGACATATATATATATATATATATATTAACAAATAACAATTAGAAAACACTTTAAAAAAACTTGCATAAACTTGTGAAATATTACAAATAATATAAAAACTAATCTGAATCAGATGAATATCCCGAAGAAGCTGAATCAAAGTCATCGTTGAATTGTCCTCTCTCCGACTCCGAATCTGAGAATATATCATTGTCGCCGGTCCCACTAAATTCAACTACAAGATTGATTTCAAGAGGGTTATGAACATCAAGATCACCTAAAAAAATGCTCGAGGATTGTTGCATCACGGATGTATCTGAAACTCCATGCATTTTCCCCTTGGGGTAACGGATGTCACAGTGATCCAAGGATCTTGTTTATTCCGCACCTGTGGACAACAAATGTAAGTTAATTGATCTGCTTGTGAAGGTAGAACGAACAGATCATCGTCTAGAAGTCTTCTTCTGGAAGGAGCTGATGTTACTCCAAATTCGTTATTTCGGACGCTATATCCACCAGTCCGGGTTGTACCAATAAGCAGAGAAGGCAACACACTTTAAATTAGTGATCCCCAGAAATAATCTCCAATATCTCACGCAAAATACCAGAGTAAATTAGGGAAAAGCCTATTTCAACACAAAATTTATGGGTTGTGCCTTTTCCTTCACGAACTTTATACTAGTGGGTATTTCATCGTAAACTTAAAAATAATCAAAACTCCAATATAAACTCTCAAAATCGTGCATATATATATGTTTACTATCAATGATGTTAGTCAACCATTAATTTATCAAAACGACATCATTTTGGATAATTCTAAAACATTTAAAATTTGTTTCGTCTGGGAGTCTAACTCTTACACGGAAACACAAAAGTGAGCATTTTAACCAGAAGACTAAATTAACGTTTTTGTAGTAGTGTGTAAAAATTGAATGATATATATATATATATATGTATTTATAGATATGTTTGGGTTTAACAAACAAAGGTAATCATTTTTTTATTATTTTAGTTTTATATATTAAATATATTATTATTAATAATTTTTTAATTTTTTTACGAATCCTTATTTAAAAATTTAAATTAATTACTATTGATTTAAATATTGACCTTTTAGTATTATTAAAATGAAAATATAAAGCTAAATTTAAATGTATTATATTATTATTAAAATTGTAATATTAAAATTGAAATATATAATGTCAAACAAGTAATTAGATATATTGTAATATTATTAAAAATTGATATATATATATATATATATATATATAATTTCACTTATAAATTTAGCTCTAGAGACATAAAAACAAGAATTTAATTTTTAAAAATATTTTATTGTAATAATAGCATAAAATAAAATATTTACAGAAATAGTAATTAATTTAAATTTATAAACTAAGGATTCGTAAAATTTGTTGAAAATATAAACAATTATAATTTTAATTGAAAATACTAAAAAAATAGAAAATTGAAGATTTATTACTAAATCAAAAATGTATATATTATTTAATTACACAAATGATAAGAGAAAGTTACATTAGTCTAGTGGTTAAGATCCTCATTATTGTCTTCTTGTGACAGATTTCACGTCCCCAAAGCAGCAGGTTTTAATTATTTTACTACTAAAACGACGTTGTTTGATAAATTAACGATTGACTAACACCATCTAAGGTCAACATACATATATATGCATGATTTCGAGAGTTCATATATGATTTTGAATATTCTTAAGTTCATGATGAAATACACAATAATACAAAGTCCGCGAAGAAAAATGCATGATGCCTAAAGTTCATATTGAAATAGGCCATTTTACTTAGTAAATTACATCGCCGGATTCAGCCGATATACCGCTATTTACAGTTGACTGTGTATTATTGTCACGGAAAATCTTAAATACATATCCACAAGTGCAAACATTGGGTACAACACAGAAAAACATTTGTGACCATCAGCCAACTCCTCAAGCCATGGCTCAATTTCTTCTCGCCTAGGCAAGATATATTTACCTGTATAATAGTCAAATTTATCACATAATGCACACGTACAAAACTTCTAAAGTTCATAAGTACTATACAAGGGATTCATAACACTTACATATAATTTAAGCCAATCTACGAACTGCTTTTCCTAAAGTTCAGAAATCTGGTCTTCAGTGTAATAAGGATATGCATCCCGTATTTGGTCCAGGTAAATTTTGGTAATGATTTCATGATTAGCTACAAATTTATTTAGATACTATTATTTTAATTATGGTAAACACAACTACCTTTCATATTTCATCATTTCCTCGCAGTTTGCTCAAATGTACTTATGTAACTGAAATTGCTCCTCCTCTGTGAGTCTTCAGCTTTCCTCTTCCATTTAATTGACAAATTTGTGAAAAAATGTTAGGAACATTGACAGGATAAAATACACTCTGGCCTTCATCATCATGTCTTGAATGTTTTCAAACTTTAGGCTAAACTTCTAGGGCGAAGTAGTAAGAATCGAATTGGGTTGTTTCCTAATTGATGCTTTGTTAAACAATAGAGCCCTCAACTCGACTTAAATTTTTCACTTTCTTCTTCAAGTCATATATATAACCCTCGAACACATACATCCACCGATATTTCAAAAGATCTCCACGTGATGCTTCTCAAGCGAGATGGATTGGAAGATGCTCCATAACATCAAAAAAAAATTGTTGGGGAAAAATATTCCGGTATGAGAATCCTCCAGGCATCGTGAAGGACACTGGCCTCCAGGTTCCCTCTGGGAGAAGCTCTGGCTCTGACCCTTGCTTCCATCCTTTCCTCCGGGTAAAATAGAAGTTTTCTACATAAGGGATTCTTCCACATTTCTGAATATGGAAGAGTTCAACCTACCAAACCGACATCTACTCGACTACATAAGGGGAGCCCAAACCCTAAGACAAGGGATTAATTCAGAGACTAAGAGATTTGAGTTAGGCGGCTAGAACTAGGGTTTTTACACCAAACATTGTAGTTCCCGCTCATTCATTCAATAAAGCATCTCTCTGGTCTCGACTCTTACATGTCTACAAAGTTTATCTTCAGTTCAGTAGTACCAGAAAGATCCTACACAAACATTCCCTTACATTTTGGTGCTAGACAAAGGGGGGGGGGTAATCTTAACTACGTGACGATGGCAATAGATAAGCATGACGAGCTGTATCTGGCTACCCCAAGGGAGTTCGCGATGAAAAACCAATTTGGGACTCTAAAAATCCAAGTGATCGAGCTGGATAAAGCTCAAGAAGCAACCACAGAAAGCCCTAAGCTCCTCTAAGATTTTCAAAGATTGAAAGCGATACTTGACGAGCATTCCAAACAGCTAGAGCAAGCGGCAAGAATCTCACCCAGCTCGAAGAAGAGAATCTTGTTGAGACAAAGATCAAGCCCTCCACACGACAGGAAATAAGCGACGATGATTCCGAACCCAGGTTCGGCCCATGCCATCTCTGGATTAGCCCACCAACAAAGGTGACGACATATGAAGGCCTCCATCATTGAATGGAGAAACTGCGACGGGGAAGGCTCGAGTACACGTCGTAGAAGACAATGACTCCGAGATGGATGCTGAAGAGGAAACACCAGAAGGAGCAACGACAACAGAGTCCACTGTATCCGCCTACCTCGAGCGGGTGTTCTCCAAAAAATTTGACGCCATCCAATCCATGGTCGAAAGGCTTCCAGTGGTAGCTCCTCTGATCCGGAGAAGTAATCAGGACTCTTACGGTGATACCCCCTTCGCCGATAAAATCAGGCTAATAGAGATGCCAATAAAGTTCTCTTTCCCCAACATGAGAATGTACGACGGTACTAGTGATCCATATAATCATGCCCCTCAATACTAGAAAAATATGCTCACTGTAGCAATCTAAAAGGAGCTGACAGAAGCGACCCTCTGCAAAGGTTTCAGCTCGACCCTAACGGGGCCTGCATGCAATGGTAAATCATCCTACACAACGGGTCTATACGCTCCTTTGCGACCCACACCGATAAATTTGTGGAGAACTTAACGAGCAGCATGATTCTCGAGAAAACCTTAGAAGATCTGTACGAGATCCTCCAGCATCGGGCTAAGCCACTCTGCAACTACATAGCGCCCTTCAACCAAGAAAAAAGTGGACATCCCAGGATGCAACGCCTCAACTGCGATATCTACCTTTAAGAGAGGTATGCTTCCTGACGGGGACCTTTTCAAAGATCTGAGTAAATACCAATGTAAGACTATGGAAGACGTATTGTCCTGAGCCTGGGCGCATGTGAAGTGGGAATTTCCCGCATGGTTGTCTTGTAATCTGATAGCGGACCTATTAGAATAAGGTCTTCTGGGGTTTAAGTATACAAGAATTGGTGATTTGTTTTTAATCTTGTCTTGCGAAGATTTGTAATTTGATCAGGAATTGCAGTCCCATATTTATTAATGAATTTACTTACTTCGTTACGTTCATGATCATTTAGATCTTTCAAGACTACTTCCTCACTAATAATTTCAGTATAGGCGGACTTACCTGATTTCGGCTGATCGGTATCGATCAATGGCAGGAAAAGAGTATCGCCCGACGTTGATGGACGCATGTCGATCGATGTTGGAAGTTTTCTGTCGATCGATTCTTGACGTCCAGAGTCCTAATTCTCTTCTAAGGGTACCTGGGCCATCAGGAATAAGAACTTTATAGGTTAGCAACAGTAAAATAAAAGTCTAGATTATATTCTAAACTAAATCTAATGGCAATAAGAAAGAGTCCCCTGCAACGGCGCCAAATTTGATTTAGTTTTTATTACACACTCTCAAATTTAACCCAATGAGCTACTTTTTACTCTCTCAAATCCAGAAAGACTCTAAAATCACATTTATTGTTTCGAAATAAAGATAGATGAAATTATAGATTTGTGAATAGTGAATCAAAATTGGTTTGGTTTGTGAAGATTATTAGGAAGGATTAGACTTAGGGGAATTCTCAGGTAGACTAGGCAATGCAAACTAGTATAGAGTTAAGGGTTTTAGTGAAGCGTTGTTATGAAATCAAATTTTAGGGTTTAGATAAGTCACTCTCGTGAATCTTAGCGGAATGTCGATCGACGACCACTAAGTGGCATCGATCGACACTACTTCAAAACATATACGATTTTTGATTTTTGTGTTTGATGCGTTCTTTAATCATCTAGTTCAAATCTCGTTTGTTACTAGAGTCTTAGACTGTTTAAGATATGTTTCAGGGTATAACCAAGCTCTCGTTTGCTCAATAACATCCTATAATCTAAGATTGAAGTGATCAAATTCAACTTAGCATTAAGATCTACTTAAACAAAGAACTAAATAGAATAACCCTAACAATATCATAATATTAGCAAGCGATTAACTACCTTAGTAGAACCCTAAATCTAATAATAACTACTCAGATATGATTGAGATAAACATGATGAATATATGAATAAATTGCATAGAAACCAAAATAATGAAACAAGGGAGTTCAAGATCTTAGTCTTATAATCGAATAGATTTCTCTCTCTAAAGGTAGCCATCAAGGTTGCACGTATCAAAAGAGTTGTAAAAACAACTGCTCCCTTGCAAAACAGCTAATAAACCAAATAGGTTAAAAACAGCCAGTGACTTGTCTTGCCAGTAGTGGAACTTCTGGGTAGAATCGTGATTTCTTCAAATCTTAATTAACTCGGCATAAGTCTTGACCATCGATCGAAACTCGTGTTAGACGTCGATCGATGGTCTTAACGTTTCTTTTTTCTAACTTCGAGTATTCGGCTGAAAGTTCTTCAATGCTCCAGAATGATCCAAAAGCTCCAATTACTTCCAATGATTACCTGAACCTGTAAAGACTCTAAAAGAATATGAATTTGATAATAAAGACTCTAAAACCGTACACATATCTGGGCAAAATCAGGTAAAAACCATGACATATCGCAAGCCACCAGAATATTCGAAGAATTGCACGATGGAGAGTGTGGCCCTCAGTCAAGCGGCCAAAGTCTGGTACTCAGAGCCAAGAGAGCCGACTATTACTAGCCCACCATGGCAAAGGACGCTAATAGGCAAGCCACGTATTGCGACCAATGCCAAAGGCACGCCCCGGTCTCGAAACTTCCTCCCGAAAACCTCAAATCCATGAGTTCACCCTGGCCATTCTGGAAGTGGGGCATCGCCATAGTCGAAAATTCTTGATGGGGCCGGGGCAAAAATATTTCCTCTTGGTAATTACCAGCTACTTCTCCGAAAGGGTGCAAGCCGAAGCATTGAGCAAGATAACGGATCTCCAAATCAGGAAGTTCCTGTGGACCCATGTAATCACCCTCTTTGGGGTACCTCAAAAGATCGTCACTGCCAACGGACCCCGGTTCATTAGCCCACTTCAAAGAATTTTGTAGTAACTGGGGCACAAATTTACCTTCGCCAAGCCAAGGCATCCCCATTCCAACGGACAAAGCGGAATCCACCAACAAAATAGTGATCAACATGATAAAGAAACGCCTAGTGGATGCCCATGGAAGGTGGGCAGAAGAACTACATAGAGTTTTGTGGGCATACCGGACCACGCCGAAAGCTACCACACAAGAAAATCCTTACTCACTGGTCTACAGCACCAAAGCTATAATACCAACGGAGGTGCACGTAAAGACGATCGTATCAGAACCCTCGTCTCGAGAAGAGAATGATGAGCTAATGTCCCTGAGCCTCAACTTGCTTGACAAAAAGAGAAAAGTGTCCAGAATTAAAAACTGGTCCTACCAGCAAGATATTTCTAAGAGTTATAACAGAAAAGTCAGAATCAGGACCTTCCAGCAAGGGGATTGGGTTCTACGACGAGTTTTCGACAATACAAGAAAAATCAGCGGGAAAGCTCGCACCAGGATGGGAAGGACCATATAAGGTAATCGAGGTGCGGGGAGCAGCAGCCTATTAGCTGCAAGAGATCAACGGGAAAACTCAGCCCAACTGCTGGAATGCCCTGCACCTCAAAACTTATCATTTTTAATACAATCTCCGGATCATGCTTTCTACGACTTCCTATTATTTAAGTATTATGATATCCTACTCCTATTTATTCTAAACGTCTTCGGAATAAGGCTATCTAATAAACCTAGTTTCGACTAAGGGAGCAGCAGGAATATCAAAATACTTAAAGGGGCATACGAGCTGGATCAAATCTCAAGTGACTTCCGATCCTTGCCAACCTAAGTGTTACAGCCACTACAACAACAACGGGTATACGACTTAAGCAGGAATGGGCATGCACAATCCTGAATATGCTGTCAAATATACCCGATCCCACATAAAGGCCATGAGCCAAAAATATTTTAGGATCTCCAGTACGAATTATGCAAACTTCTACATAAAAACGCTAAGAGCTACATACAATGCATGATGCATGAAGTACATTTGCAATGTACTAAAAGCAAACCCCAGTGTTGATGCATGGTTGAAAAAGTGCAAAGTCTGAGAGCGCACATTAAACTCTGCTTATCCAGGCGTGGAAAGCAGCAAGTCTGCCACTTGAGTCACCAAACCAGATAGATTCACACCATCACCAATCGATAAAACTGCCGATTGCCTAACCCTAAAAGGGTCAAAGTCACACCATAAAGAGATAAAACTTTGACAGTGGATTTATGCAGGAAGCATAGTGAAACATAACAAAATCTAGATAGTGGCTTTCTTCCGAGTGGCAGGGTGCGAGGTCAACCTAAGATTTGTAGTAGTCTACCTAAGGGAGGCTGAGTACAATCTCGACGATAATGACCTCCGGGTCAAACATCAACCTCAGGGTTCAAAGTCACCTTCGTGTCCGATAATGACCTCCAGGTCGAACACCAACTTCAAGGTTTAAAGGCACCTTCGGTTTCGAAAATGACCTCCGGTCTAACATCAACCTCATGGTGTATAGGATTTATTTAGACTAAATGGGGAATCGACCAGTCTCTCTTTTTTTGTTTTTTAAATTTCATCTCAATAAGGGTGTGATCCTTTCCTCTTACCTGGGAAAAGATCAATTGAAATCTTTCTTTCCCCACGATCCAGCTACCGGTATAAGGACCCTACATCCAGCGGATAAACAATCATGCTCACTGAAGCGTTAACGAGCCTATCTTCATCAGATCCAACATCATCAGATGAAGTTAATCAAAGATGCAAGCCCCAAAATCTTGTCTTCAGTTGAAACACAAGATTAAGGCCTCGAACCTTGCAAAATCATCATCAGGCATGTCAAGAACGTGAGAGTCACCATTAGGACCCCGATGTACCTTTGGTGAATCGACTCTCCTCCAGGCTCGAACACGGCTCATGCCTAAGAAAAACCTAGATAAGGTGAAATACTGGAGCAATGTCCTGCTTAAGGGAAGCCTGTTGAGATGGATAAACTCTGGTTGACTCAAGTGCATAGATTATATCCCGACTTTGATGATGAGATCGAGAAATAAGGAGCAAACTGTTTGGGAAAAATACTCTAGTGTAAAATTCCTCCAAGACCTAGGCAGGATACCGGGCTCCAGGTTCCCTCTAGGAGAAGCTCCGGCACCGACCCCCGCTTTCATCCCTGCCGCCGGGTAAAATAAAAGTTTTCTACTTTAGAAGACTCATCAATTTTTTTCTGAATATGGAAGAGTTCCATCTACTCGACTATATAAGGGGAACCCAAACCCTAGAACAAGGGATCGACATTCAGAGACTTATAGATTAGACCTAGGTGGGTAGAACTAGGGTTCATACACCAAATATAGTAGTTCCTTCTCAAACGATCAATAATACATCTTTTTGTCACAATTTATACCTGTTTATAATGTCCTCTATTATTCCCTAGTACACAGAAGATCCTACACAAAAATCCCCAAACAAGGTGACCAGAGAAAATTGAGAGAGAGAGAGACAGAGATCGCCTAGCTACTCGTTGGAGAGAGACATGGGGAGAGCAGCGATGTTCGGTGCAGTATTCAGACGGGTATGATACATTAGGGTAAATGGCTGTGTATATATACTTAAAATTTCTGACCAAAAAACCGGTTGGAAATTCCGACCGCACAACTATCCATCGAAAATTTCTGACTGTTAAAGTCGGTCGAAAATTTATTTAACAATAAATAAAAAAAAATTCTTCGTTACCTGATACTTTTTAAAACAACTTGCATAAACTTACTTGTGAAATATTACAGAAAATATAAAGACATACATATTATAAAAACTAAACTGAATCAGATGAATATCCTGAAGAAGCTGAATCAAAGTCATCGTTGAATTCTCCTCTCTCCGACTCCGAATCTGAGAATATATCATTGTCGCTGGTGCCACTAAAATCAACAACTCGAACCTTGCAAAATCATCTTCAGGCATGTCAAGAACCTTAGAGTCACCATTAGGACCCCGATGTACCTTTGATGAATCGACTCTCCTCCAGGCTCGAACACGGCTCATGCCTAAGAAAAACCTTGGTAAGGTGAAATACTGGAACAATGTCCTGCTTAAGGGAAGCCTGTTTAGATGGATAAACTCTGGTTGACTCAAGTACATAGATTATATCCCGACTTTGATGATGAGATCGAGACATAAGGAGCAAACTGTTTGGGAAAAATACTCTGGTGTAAAATTCCTCCAGGCCCTAGGCAGGATACCGGGCTCCAGGTTCCCTCTAGGAGAAGCTCCGGCACCGACCCCCGCTTCCATCCCTGCCGCCGGGTAAAATAAAAGTTTTCTACATTAGAAGACTCATCAATTTTTTTCTGAATATGGAAGAGTTCCATCTACTCGACTATATAAGGGGAACCCAAACCCTAGAACAAGGGATCGACATTCGGAGACTTATAGATTAGACCTAGGTGGCTAGAACTAGGGTTCATACACCAAATATTGTAATTCCTTCTCAAACGATCAATAATACATCATTTTGTCACAATTTATACCTGTTTATAATGTCCTCTATTATTCCCTAGTACACAGAAGATCCTACACAAAAATCCCCAAACAAGGTGACCAGAGAAAATCGAGAGAGAGAGAGAGACAGAGATCGCCTAGCTACTCGTTGGAGAGAGACATGGGGAGAGCAGCGATGTTCGGGGCAGTATTCAGACGGGTATGATACATTAGGGTAAATGGCTGTGTATATATACTTAAAATTTCTGATCGAAAAACCGGTTGGAAATACCGACGCACAACTATCCATCGAAAATTTCGGATTGTTAAAGTCGGTCGAAAATTTAATTAACAATAAATAAAAAAAATTTGCTTCGTTACCAGATACTTTTTAAAAAAACTTTCATAAACTTACTTGTGAAATATTACAAATAATATAAAGATATATATATTATAAAAACTAATCTGAATCCGATGAATATCCTGAAGAAGCTGAATCAAAGTAATCGTTGAATTCTCCTCTCTCCGATTCCAAATCTGAGAATATATCATTGTCGTTGATGCCACTAAAATCAACAACAAGATTTATTTCAAGAGAGTAACAAACATCAAGATCACCTAAAAATGCTTGAGGATTGTTGCATCACGGCTGTATCTGAAACTCCATGCATTTTCCCCTTGGGGTAACGGATGTCACTGTGATCCAAGGATCTTGTTTATTCCTCACCTCAGGATAACAAATGTAAGTTAATTGATCTGCATGTGAAGCTAGAACGAACAGATCATAGTCTAGAAGTCTTCTTCTGGAATGAACTGATGTTACTCCAAATACGTTATTTCAGACACCATATCCACCAATCCGGGTTGTACCAATCTGCAGGGAAGGCAACACACTTTAAATTAATGATCCACAGAAATTTAATCTCCAATATCTCATTCAAAATACGAGAGTAAATTAGGAAAAGCCTAATTTGGAGTTAATATATCTATATGCATGATTTTGAGAGTTCATATATGATTTTGAATATTCTTAAGTTCATGATGAAATACACAATAATACAAATTCCGCGAAGAAAAATGCATGATGCCTAAAGTTCATATTGAAATAGGCGATTTTCCCTAGTAAATTACATCGCCGGATTCAGCCGATATACCGCCATATACAGTTGACTGTGTATTATTGTCAAGGAAAATCTTAAAAGCATATCCACAAGTGCAAACATTGGGTACAATAGAAAAACGTTTGTGACCATCAGCCAGCTCCTCAAGCCATGGCTCAATTTCTTCTCGCCTAGACAAGATATAATTTACCTGTATAATAGTCAAATTTATCACGCAACACACACGTACAAAACTTCTAAAGTTCATAAGTACTATACAAGGGAGTCATAACACTTACATAGAATTTAAGCTAATCCACGAACTGCTTATTTCTAAGTTCAGAAAACTGGTGTTCAGTGTAATAAGATTATGCATCCCGTATTTGGTCCATGTAAATTCTGCTAATGATTTCATGATTAGCTACAAATTTATTTAGAATATATTATTTTAATTATGGTAAACACAACTAGCTTTCATATTTCATCAATTCCTCGCAGTTTGCTAAAATTTACTTATGTAACTGAAATTGCTCCTCCTCTGTGAGTCTTCGGCTTTTTTCTCTTCCATTTAATCAACCAATTTGTGAAAAAAAAATTGTTAGGAACATTTACAGGATAAACTACACTCTGGCCTCCATCATCATGTCTTTAATTTTTTCAAATTTTAGTCTACAGTTTTGGGGCGAAGTAGTAAGAATCGAATTGGGTTGTTTCCTAATTGATGCTTTGTTAAAAAATAGAGCCCTCAACTCGGCTTAAATTTTTCACCTTCTTCTTCAAGTCATACATATAACCCTCGAACACATACATCCACCAAACCATAAGACAAGGGATTAATTCAGAGACTAAGAGATTAGGCTTAGGCGGTTAGAACTAGGGTTTATACACCAAATATTGTAGGTCCTGCTGATTCAATCAATAAAGCATCTCTCTGGTCTCGATACTTACATGTCTACAAAGATTATCTTCGTTTCTGTAGTACCTAGAGAGATCCTACACAAAAGTCCCCTTACAGTTTGGTGCTAGAAGAAGGGGGGGCGGGTAATCTTAACTACGTGACGATGGCAATAGATAAGCATGATGAGCTGTATCTGGCTACCCCAAGGGAGTTCGAGATGAAAAACCAATTTGGCACTCTAAAAATCCAAGTGATCGAGCTGGATAAAGCTCAAGAAGCAACCACATAAAGCCCTAAGCTCCTCTCAGATTTTCAAAGATTGAAAGAGAAACTTGACGAGCATTCCAAACAGCTAGAGCAAAGCGGTGAGAATCTCACCCAGCTCGAAGCAGAGAATCTTGTTCGAGACAAAAATCAAGCCCTCCACACAATAAGCGACGATGATTCCAAACCCAGCTTCGGCCCATGCCATCTCTGGTTTAGCCCACCAACGAAGGTGGCGACATCTGAAGGCTGCCATCATTGAATGGAGAAACCGCGACGGGGAAGGCTCGAGTACACGTCGTAGAAGACCATAATTCTGAGATGGATGCTGAAGAGGAAACACCAGAAGGAGCAACGACAACAAGGTCCACTGTAACCGCCTACATCGAGCGGGTGTTCTCCAAAACATTTTCCGCCATCCAATCCATGGTCGAAAGGCTTCAAGTGGTAGCTCTTCCGATCCGGAGAAGTAATCATGACTCTTACGGTGAGACCCCCTTCGCGGAAGAAATTGCGCTAATAGAGATGCCAATAAAGTTCTCTTTCCCAAAAATGAGAATGTACGACGGTACTAGTGATCCAGATAATCATGCCGCTCAATACTAGAAAAGATGCTCACTGTAGCAATCCAAAAGGAGCTGAGAGAAACGACCCTCTGGAAAGGTTTCAGCTTGACCCTAACGGGGCTTGCCCTGCAATGGTAAATCAACCTACACAACGGGTCTATACGCTCCTTTGCGACCCACACCGATAAATTTGTGGAGAACTTAACGAGCAGCATGATTCTCGAGAAAACCTTAGAAGATCTGTACGAGATCCTCCAGCATCGGGCTAAGCCACTCTGCAACTACATAGCGCCCTTCAACCAAGAAAAAAGTGGCCATCCCAGGATGTGATGCCTCAACCGCAATCTCTGCCTTCAAGAGAGGTATGCTTCCTGGCGGGGACCTGTACAAAGATCTGAGTAAATACCAATGTAAGACTATGGAAGACGTATTGTCCCGAGCCTGGGCGCATGTGAAGTGGGAAGAAAACATCGGGAGTCGAGCTAATGTCCAGCAAATTTTGGTCATGTTTATGCTGGAAATTAGCTCGAATAAGAACAGGGCAGGTATGGAAAAGATGCAGGGAATAAGAACGGGCAGGTATCAGAACCGCACCTGGAGAAATCCGAAGGGATGACAGTGTCCACGTGTCCCGATATCTCCCACCTCTCCATATTGAATCCAGAGCTAATCAATGTTCTGAGATAGATAGGCCAGCAGGTCAAGTGGCCTCAGAAGATGAAAGCCCCTGACTTCTTCCGGAACCAAAACTGGTGGTGCGACTTCCACAATGACCACGGTCACAAGATGGAAGATTGTGTCGCACTAAAAATGGAGGTTAACAAATTGCTAAAGAAAACACACCTCTCTAAATTCCTTTTGTACAAGGCTAAGAACCTACTAAACAAGGAAGCAACCAATAAGCCCACTGGAGCTGTTCCTACCTCAACACCTCGACAAGATAGATCAATCAACGTCATCTTTGGCACCTCAGAAGTAAGCGGTGTACTACAACGTCGCCGACGAAACATTGAAAACACTCCAGCGACGAACGTCACTGCAATCAATGCCAACGCAAACACCGCAGCGTTCGAGGAGGTGAAGAAGATGTTCTCAACTTTTGAGAAGAAGTCGGCGGAACAGGATAAGGTCATGAACTCCCTCGCTAAACAGTTTGAAACCCTCAAAGCGAGGAACAAGGCCATTTGAAGGTCCGACAACGCGCAAGGCAAACCGTCTTGAAAAAATCCCTGACAAAGGGACCCCAGCACTAACACGAAAAAACCTGGGAGATCTTCCTCCTATTGGGGAAGTTAAAGAAGGAGGAGAAGTCGAACGCGTCAACGTAGAATTTAGCAGTCAGTCCAAACCTACGGACGAAGACAAAGACATACATCCGCACCGCACAAGGAGCCGGGCAGATCGGGAAGAATCCCAGTTCGATAACCCTATGAGCGAAGAAGAAGAAGATATCTTCTGGAATGAACAGGAAGAACTGGCCGAGGAACAAACTCGGAGCACTCGCAGCAAACGCCAACAAAGTCAGATCTCCGTGACGATCTTATGAAAATGGTGGCCGAAGTTAGGGTGGTGAAGTCCCAAATCCACCACGCTACTAGCACCTCACCGGAGATCGATGTGCTGCTCGAAGAGGCTCGTAAAACACCATTTACTACTCGTATCAGCGAAACTAGGGTTTTGGATCCTAGGAAGGTCAAAGTGATGCCATACGACAAAATACCGATCCTAAGGCACACCTATATGCTTTTCAGGTCACGATGGGTAGATCCAGGTTCTGAGAAAACTAGAGAGACGCTGGCGAATGCCACCTCTTTGTAGAAAAACTTCGCGGAGCAGCACTAGAAGGGTTCTCTCGCCTCAGGAAAAACTCCATCGTAAGCTTCCGCCAGCTCGCCGCATAATTCCTCAAACAATAATCGATATTTATAGATTGAGAAAGCTCTGATGTTGACCTTTGGAGCTTGTCCCAGGGAGAGGACAAAACTCTTCGTGACTTCATAAAATGGTTCAAAACCGTTATGGCTAGAGTCAGCTGGATAAGAGACAAAGTCGCGATAGAAGCACTTTGAAAAACGCTTTGGTTCAAGTCGAAGTTCAGAAAGTGGATAACATAAAAAAGCAGTGAACAATCCAAGATGCGCTTCACAAGGCCACAAATTACATCATCATCGAAGAAGAAAAGACGGTCTTTTCCCAAAAATAGAAACCAACAAAGAATGCGTCAAAGGATCCGGGGTCGGATCAGAAACTGAAAAAGAAAACCCTCGTAACGACAAAAACGTCCAGCGCAGAGATGAAGAAACATTGGGAGCGCATAGCTACGCTATTAATCCAGATTTAAGCAAGGACAGACAATGGGTAACATGTTGACCCAAAATCCAAATTACGACGAAAACGCCTTTTGCGACATTTACCAAACACGCAGATTCTCTTCCATAACTACGAAGTTCTCGGCGTGAGATTGGCCGCAAAGAGAACTCTCCGAAGTCTCTACCGTGAAAGATCTCATCTGCCATTCAGATCGCCCCCCCCCCCAAAAAAAATAACAGGACTCCTCAAACGGAGAAACCTTCCCAAGGGGACCAATCGGGGGGAAAAGCACGGAAGAAGGCATGACGGAAAAGGAAACGACAGCAACTGTCACAGGGTAAACATGATCATCGGCGGATCACAATTCTGCAGCGACACCCTCTCGGCCATCAAAGCTTATCAGCGCAAGTCCGAGACAAGCGCGGATTCGCCAATCTGGCCCACGACGAATGACACTCTGAAAGGAGCAATCACATTCGACAAAGAAGAGGCTGGAGGAATCGTTCAGCCACACTGCAATCCACTCGTAATCGATCTCGTAATAAGAGATCTTGAGGTATCTAGGGTTCTCATCAACACCGGAAGCACAGTTAACGTCATCTTTTGCGACACTCTCAAACGGATGAACATCGAGTTAGGCGAAGTTGTTGTAATGTCCCCGATCTTAAGTAGGATCAAAGGACTAGGCCATGGTTCGAGGGAATGAATCAAACTGGTCTTAGGACCTTGTGGAAGTGTTCCATGGCCTAACGAAGGAGTTTAAGTGCATCAGACAGCTGATACTTAACCCAATGGGTGATGCATTAAGGATTTATCAACTCCAAAAAGCTTTTGGCAGCCGGTCGAGGTCAAAGGGTAGCTGGTGGCCTTGGTATGGCAGCTTGGTCAGCTGAATGGGACTTGGGGAAGCTCGGGAAGAGTAATAGGGATCCCAGGTGAGGTTCAGTCATATCAGGGAGCTTATGGTCTAGCTCAGTCAGCTCAGGCCATTAGGAACTAGCTTAATCAAGCTAGACGGTCCGGTGGACAGTGAGGCATTTGAGACTGTTCTGGGCGGTTATAGACCCATGGTCTGACAATGCGTGGATAGGGATAAAGTGATGATATTTAGGTGTTAATGTAATAAAATATGCCTAAGTTCTGATTTAATCCGACAAAAGAACGGTTGGAGGAAAGGAAGAACCGTTTGGGACAGTTATGGTCGAACGGGTGGAAGTTACCCACACACACCTTTTCACCCAAAAACAGTTACTTCTCTTCGCCGTTTAAATAAACACGTATGGGGATTTCTACTGGACAGGAAAAAACTCAAAGGAACCTACAGAGTACACATAGATACAAATCCTAAAGAGAAAGAAAGAATTCTCGGCTAAGTAAGAACCTACGGTGGTGGACGAACACCATGGTGGGGAAAACGGTTGGTGGGAAGGACTTACAATTGGAAATGGTAACCGGAAGCAAAGACAAAGAAGTGGGAACTCTTGAGCGCACACCTAAGGTCAGTGGTACGACCACCAGACCGACAACCGTACCCGAGGTACGTCTGGAAGGGCTTACGGGGTGGTGTTGGTCGGTTGCATCCATTCGATCATTTTTATTTGATTCCTTATCCTATCTTTCTGCTATATTTACATAGTATTTGTCACGATGTTTTGAGAGGAGATTAGGGTACATTTCGTGGAAGGGTTATTCGACCCGGAAGATGGTCTAGGTGGAATATCTGGTTGCAAAAATAAACCTGATCATGGGTTTCCTTGGGAAGCCATTTAGACTCGAACGAATACTGGATATCTAACACTTGATAAGATAGATTATTTGGGTCTGAACATAAGTGAGTAGGCATTAAAGGCAGTTAAATGGATTTATAGCAAAAAGGGAATGAACCATCATCCATAGATGAATTGTTAGGATATCTGTTGTCTTAACCAATGTTATTGTTTGATACATGATACATGACCTGAGGTTGATCGTGGTAAGGCCAAGGAGCCTTGAAGACTCAAGCCAAAGAGTGGTGTGTGGTGTAGGAATAGACCTCATTGTATTATGATCGATGTAATAGCCTAGTGTGCAACTTAAACTTATGTATCGAATCTTGATTGACATCAATAAAGGTCTATTTCATTCCATTCAGATTGGGTCGAGTAATTCTAAGGAGAAATAAATAAATAAATATATTATATATATATGTGTGTGTGTGTGTGTCACCTTATGATTTAATAACTTCACAATGAATAAAGAAGTAGGAAGACCCATGAGAGGAAAGGATTCAGCTGCGATAGTGGAATTAGGAACCACCGACGTAGTGGTCCCATCGGTCTTGGTGACAGCCAATGTGAATTCAGGCGACCAAGAGGGATAACCGCCATTCTAGAAGGTTGTTCCCACAGAGACCCGTATGGAAGAGGATGAGGAACAGAAGGCTCATGATGGTGATGGTGAGTTCACTAGTGCTAGACAGCAGGTGGGTCGAGAGGAGGGCATGACCAGAGGTGCTGAGGTTAATGAGGAAGACTTGACAAATCAAGCAGTAAACCCTACCATGATGGAAATACTGAATGCAATGAAAGCAGCCATGGAGAAAATGACCGCTTTGGTGTAAACCTTCACACCTACAATGAACCCATCTGTGGGTCAGTCATCTAGGCTGCGCACAGCTATTCCTTTGGGGGATGGTCGACTGGGAAGTGCTACGTATGTGGTTGTGTTGGATTCTCCAATGGTTAGAACCACAAGGAAAGTGGACTATCTGAGTGTTCTGGAACATATATCACGCTTGGGAACCAAGCATTTCTCGGGCAGCATTGACCCCATTGAGGCTGATGAGTAAAGGAGCCAGCTGGTAAGAAACTTCAGTTCCACTAGATTCCCTGAGGACTACAAGCGAGACATCGCCATTCACTTCCTGGAGGGAGATGCACACAATTGGTGGCTGGCTCTAGACAAACGCACCAATGGAAACATAAGAAACTTCATTGACTTTGAGGTTTAATTCAATCGGAAGTACTTTCCTGCTGAGGCATGGGATAGACTGGATTCCAGATTCTTAGACTTGGTTCAAGGTAGAAGGACAGTAAGAGAGTATGAGGAAGAATTCAACAGGTTGAGGAGATTCGTGGGAAGGGAATTGGAGGATGAGGAAGTACAAGTGAGACGTTTCCTCCGAGGTCTAAGGATCAAATTAAGGACTCACTGCCCAGTCTGCACCTTTCATTCAGTGTCGGAACTGGTGGAGAGGTAGGCATGCTGGAGAGTAACTTGGTAGAGGAAGCAAGAGTCAAGACTAAGACTCATTTTGTCTCGACCAGTAAGACCCATGACCGCAAGAGGAAATGGGACCATATGGAAGTAGGTAAAACCTAAAGTGGTCGTACTTCTTGCAACAAATGTGGATGATATCATGGTGGTGAGTGTTGGAGAACCCTAGGAGTCTGCACCAGATGTGGTAGCAAGGACCATGTGGCTAGAGATTGTTCTCGACCAGATTTTGGTCAGGCCAAAATATCCAGAACTGAAGCTAGGTCTTGTTATCTCTGTGGAAAGTCTGGTCACATTCAAAGGACTGCCCTAGGCACCAATCTGATCAGAAGAAGGGTCATGGTGAGACTGAGAATCCTGGTCAAGGCAAGGGTCAAACCACTACACCTAGAGTGTATGAACTCTCAAAGGAGTCTGGTGAGGCTAGCTCCTTTAAGGTGATCACTGGTATGAATCATTCTGAATTATTTTGTTTTTCTTTCCTTCGCATAATTTAATTTATGCATTGCATACATGGAACATAGAAAAATGGTTGGAACTTAGCTTAGAGAGCTATTGTAGGGACCCTGGTTATTGGTGGTGTACAAACACACGTATAATTTGATTCTGGAGCTACACATAGTTTTGTGAGTCCAAAAATGATTGGAAAAGGAGAGTTCCAAAAAGGAACCAGAGATTGTTTTGGCATAGTGAATGCTGCTGGAGGGAAAGTGATGCAATCATTAGGGCTCGTTGAAAACATATCAGTGATGATCCAAGACAGGAACATGCCTGTGGATCTTATTGTTGTCCACCTAAGAAATCATGAAGTGATATTAGGAATGGACTGGCTTGGAAAATACAGGGCCACTTTAGATTGTCACCGAGGAACTGTGCAGTTTAAGAGTGGTGATGGGTTGATTAGATTCCAAGGAATTAGACCAAATTCAGGGAGTTTAGTGGTTTCAGCAATCCAAGAAGAAAGGATGCTTGAACAAGGTTGTGAGGCTTATTTGGCCACAATCACCACTACGGAAGTTGGTGAGGGTGGTAACCTGGCTGGGATTCCACTGGTATCTGATTTTGAAGATGTATTTCAGACACCTAAGGGCACACCCCCTGATAGGTCTGATCCCTTCACAATAGAACTAGAACCAGGAACGAACCCATTTTCCAAAAGTCTCTATCGAATGGCTCCAGAAGAAATGGCTGAGCTTAAGAAGCAACTAGAAGAGTTGCTAGGCAAGGGCTATATAAGGCCAAGTAGTTCACCCTGTGGGGGGGGGACACCAGTTCTCTTTGTGAAAAAGAAGGATGGTAGCTTCAGGTTGTGTATATACTTCCGTGGGTTGAATAGGGCGACTGTGAAGAATAAGTACCAACTACCCAGGATTGATGAGTTATTGGATCAACTTAGAGGAGCCAAATGGTTCTCAAAAACTGACTTGGCTTCTGGTTATCACCAGTTTCCAATAGAAACAATGATGTAAGGAACACAGCATTCAGAACAAGGTATGGCCATTATGAGTTTTGGTCATGCCATTTGGTCTTACCAATGCACCAGCTGCGTTTATAAAAATGATGTATAGCGTCTTGCCGAGATTTCCTAGATGAATTTGTGATCATCTTTATAGATGACATCTTGATTTATTCCAAGGACAAGGAGTCTCATGAGAAACATTTAAGGGCGGTGCTGGAAAGGCTAAGAGGCCATACACTCTTTGCCAAGCGCAGCAAATGTAGTTTCTGGCAGAGGAGTGTAGGCTTCGTAAGCCATACACTCTTTGCCAAACGCAGCAAATGTAGTTTATGGCAGAGGAGTATACGCTTCTTAGGCCACATTGTGTCTGACCAAGGAGTGACGGTCGACCCCAAGAAGATTAGGTAAGTACAAGAGTGGCCAAAACCTAAGAATGCTACGGAAGTAAGAAGTTTCTTGGGGCTTGCTAGTTACTACAGGAAGTTTGTGAAGGGCTTTGCAAGTCTAGTGTTGGGATCAAAAACGGTCATCTCAAAATCAACAGCTAAAATCGAATCTCTATATAAAAGTCTCTCGACACGTTCTCAAAATCATAAACTCAGAATAAAAAAAATGGTCTACTCGGCGAGAGACGAGTAGACCAATTGGTCTACTCGCCAACCGGCGAGTAGAGCGGCCCGAAACGTCTACTTGCCGTTTGGGGAGTAGACCAATTGGTCTACTCGCCAAACGGCAAGTAGATCAATCTTGAACGGTCTACTCCCCAAACGGCGAGTAGACCAATCTTGAACGGTCTACTCCCCAAACGACGAATAGACCAATCTTGAACGGTCTACTCGCCATTTGGCGAGTAGACAAATCTTGAACGATCTACTCCCTAAACAGTGAGTAGACTAGTCTTGAACGGTCTACTCCCCAAATGGCGAGTAGACCGGCTCTGAATGGTTTACTTGCCGGATGGCGAGTAGACCAAGTTTACGTGGGTCAGCGGATAAAACCGACCCGAAAAGCTCACACAACCCATCTTCAGCCCATCTTTGTGACACTCCGTTCCGAGAACAAGTAAATCTTAGTCCTCATTTTGGCCCGATCAAAGTCATCATCTCAACTTTACAATTCAAAGAACTGAGGGGACTTTTCCTTTAGGATAAACAAGAACCAGTCGTATAAACAGGCAACGATAAACTGAACACACCAAGGTTGCCACAATCATACGAGAGGTTCGATTTTCCTCTAGGTCCGACATCTTTTTGGGAAAGGCAAATTCAATAAATCGTAAAACGCTTAAGTCACAAAACGGGCCAAGGAGATCCAGGGCGCGGCTAAAGGCCCACTTTCGGTTTTTATACAAAATAAAGCCCAAACACCTATGACGGTTTATCTCTTCCTTGCAAGAGAAGATAAATATCAAGTCTCTAAGGATAAATGTAAAAGTTTCCATAGATAAACACAAAGATTGGGAAGATATGAAAGATTTCCGAGAAGCGATAGATTCGACCAAGGGCATAATCGGAAAGGCAAAACCACCTCAGGAGGAGTATATAAGGAGTCTAAGGCTGAAGATGCAGGGGGATCCGAAAATTAGACCTAGGGCAGCTCTGCTAACTTAGAAACTTAGGAACTTAGGATTTAGGCGGCTGCAGACAGATCTCTCTACGGGGTCACCTTCAACCCTGGTTTTGCTTCTCTCTTTATTAGCTAAGTCTTGTTCTTCTTTTAATTCCTTTGAAAACTTTGTAACTTTGTTCTTATCAAATTAATAAAACGCCTCTGTGCAACTACTCATTGATATTCTTGTTATCTTTGTCTCTTTCGTTTTCTCCTGTGTTGGCAGACAATCCGGGATCTTTGGGAAATTAGGATTTCCTAACTTTCCTTATTTTACGGAAAATCGAGAGTGCGAATTTTGGTTCCCACATCTAGCTCAGCCCATGACCAAGTTGACTGGAAAGGACTTGAAGTTTGTATGGACGGAGGAGTGTGAGGAATGCTTCTCAAAACTCAAGGTCATGCTCACAAGCACACCAGGTTTGGTCTTACCAGAGGCTGCCCAACCCTATGTGGTCTACACTGATGCCTCCATCACGGGTTTGGGGTGTGTCCTGACCCAACATGGAAAGGTCATTTCCTATGCCTATATGCAACTAAGAAAACATGAAGGCAATTACCCCACACATGGTCTAGAGATGGCAGCAGTGGTGTTTGCCTTGAAGATTTGGAGACCTTATTTGTATGGGGCTAAGGTCCAAATACTCACTGACCACAAGAGTCTTAAATATATAGTCACTCAACCTGAGTTGAATTTGAGGCAAAGGAGGTGGGTGGAACTTATGGCAGACTATGATCTGGATATAGCCTACCATTTGGGAAACGCCAACATGGTGACTGATGCTTTGACCAGAAGAATGGCGGATGTGTCAGCCAAGAAGGAAATAAAGTAGTTGGGGTGTATGGTTAGGGCCTTACGCTTGGAAACTCTGTCGGGAGTTGATGAGCCTTTGGGTCTAGAGACTGTGAACCAGGCTGATCTACTCACCAAGATTCAGGACGCACGAAGGTTAGATGAGAACCTAAACAATGTAGCCTTGAATGAAAAGACTGAATACCAGACGTCTAGCAATGCGACCAACCTGGTCCAAGGACGCATTTGTGTACCAAATAATAGAGGACTCAAAGAGGAGATTATGAAAGAGGCTCATACCTCAAGATTATCTACTCATCCTGGTTTGAACAAGATGTACAAAGGTTTGAAGAAGTACTACCACTGGTTGAGAATGAAGACGGACATAGCAGAATGGGTGGCTAAATGTTCTTCTTGCCAACTAATTAAGGCTGAGCGTCAAGTACCAAACTGAGTTACTTCAGAACCTACCAATTCCAGAATGGAAATGGGATCCCATTACCATGGATTTCGTGACCGGATTTGCAATCTCAAAGACCAAGAAGGATGCTGTGTGGGTGGTGGTAAATAGACTGGCCAAATCAGGACACTTCTTAGCCATTAAGAAATCAGACGGAGCTGAGAAGATTGTACGCAAGTACATTGATGAGATAGTTCATTTACATGGAGTGCCAGCAAGTATAGTTACAGATAAGGACTCTAGATTCACATCCCATTTCTGGGAAGCTTTCCAAAAATCATTAGGAACGAGGGTGAACATGAGTACTGCCTATCATCCACAAACGGTTGGGCAATCTGAATGAACTATCCAAACCTTAGAAGACATGTTGAGAGCTTTTGTGTTGGGTTGGGGTGATACATGGGAAAGGCATCTGCCTTTTGTGGAAATTCCTTACAACAATAATTTTCACACCAGTATTGGTATGTCACCATATGAAGCTCTATAGGGGAGGCCTTGTAGGACACCCTTATGCTAGACCCAAGTGGGGGAGAGGAGCATGATTGGTCCGGAGATTGTAGAAGAAACCACTGATAAAATAAGGTTTCTAAGGAGCAAAAATGAAGGAAGTAGAAGATAGACACAAGAGTTATTCTGACAAACGCAGAAATCCAAGTCAATGACTTGGTCTATCATAAGATGATTACCTTCAAAGGTCGAACCAGAATTTCTGGGCGAAGGAAATTAGACCCTAGGTATTTGGGTCCATTCAAAGTGATTGAAAGGGTTGGGGCAGTGGCATACAAATTGGATTTGCCTTCCGAGATGGAAGCACTTCACAAAGTCTTTCATGTGTCACAACTCTGGAAATTTCTAACTGATAAGGACATCATCATACTAGAGATTCCACATGATATCGAGAAAACATAACACTGGAAGCAAGACCAGTTAGGGTGGTTAACCGGATGGAGAAAGCAACAAGGAAGAAAACAACACAAATGGTCGAGGTCATTTGGGATTGCAATGGTAGAGAAGAAACCACTTGGGAAACCAAAAATAAAATGAAGGCTGATTTCCCAAAGTTGTTTAAGCAGTTTATGGACGAAGAATATGATGGTTCGGATTCGAGGACAAATCCATTTCAGTGGGGGAGACTTTTCATGTCCCCGATCCTAAGTAGGATCAAAGGACTAGGCCATGGTTTGAGGGAATGGATCAAACCGCTCTTAGGACCTTGTGGAAGTGTTACATGTCCTAACTAAGGAGGTTAAGTGGATCAGACAGCTAAGAATTAACCCAATGGGTGATGTATTAAGGATTTATCGACTCCAAAGAGATTTTGGCAGCTGGTCGAGGTCAAAGGGTAGCGCTTGGTCAGCTGAATGGGAATTGGGTAAGATCGGAAAGAGTACTAGGGAGCTCATGTGAGGTTCAGTCAGCTCAGAGAGCTTATGGTCTAGCTCAGTCAGCTCAGGCCGTTAGGAACTAGCTCAGTCCAGCTAGACGGTCCGGTGGACAGTGAGGCAGTTGAGACTGGTCCGGGCGGTTATGGACCCATAGTCAGACAATGCGTGGATAGGGCTAAGGTGATGATATTAAGGTGTTAATGTAATAAAATATGCTTAATGTCTGACTTAATCCGACCAAAGAACAGTTGAAGGAAAGGAAGAACCGTTTGGGACGGTTATGGTCGAACGGGTGGAAGTTACACACATGCGCCTTTTCGCCCAAAAAAGGTTACTTCTCTTCTCCGTTTAAATAAACATGTATGGGGATTTCTTTTGCACAGGAAAAAATCGAAGGAACCTACAGAGTACACATAGAGAGAAATCCTAAAGAGAAAGAAAGAATTCTCGGCTAAGGAAGAACCTACGGTGGTGGACGAACACCTTGGTGGGGAAAACAGTTGGTGGGAAGGACTTACGATTGGAAATGGTAACAAGAAGCAAAGACAAAACAGTGGGAACTCCTGAGCGCACACCTAAGGTCAGTGGTGCGACCACCGACCGACAACCGTACCCGCGGTATGTCCGGAAGGGCTTACGAGGTGGTGTTGGTCGGTTGCATCCATTCGATCATTTTTTTACTGGATTCCTTCTCCTATATTTCTGTTATGTTTTTATAGTATTTGTCACAATGTTTTTAGAGGAGATTATGGTCTAGCTCGTGGAAGGGTTCTTCGACCCGGAAGATGGTATAGGTAGACTATTGGATTGGAAAAATAAACCCGATCATGGGTTTCCTTGGGAAGCCGTTCAGACTCGATCGAATATTGGAAATCTAACACTTGATAGGATAGATTTATTGGGTCTGAACATAAGTGAGTAGGGATTAAAAGGGGTTAAATGGATTTATTGCAAAAAGGGAATGAACAATCATGCATAGATGAATTGTTAGGATATCGGTTGTCTGAACCAATGTTATTGTTTGATGCATGATACAGGACCTGAGGTTGATCGTGGTAAGGCCAAGGAGCCGTGAAGACTCAAGCCAAGGGGTGGTGTGTGGTGTAGGAATATACCTCATTGTATTATGATCGATGTAATGGCCCAATGTGCAACTTAAACTTATGTATCGAATCTTGATTGGCATCAATAAAGGTCTATTTCATTCCATTCAGATTGGATCGAGTAATTCTAAGGAGAAATATATATATATATATATATATATATGTTGTTATGATTTAATAACTTCACATGGATAAAAAGGCTTAGTTAAGAAAGGAAGTCGCATGACTAATTAGTAAATGTTTATACAGGTTATAAAAGGAAAGTTAAGACCTAGGATACTTGTTATTGGAACGAAATTATTAGACTTAGGATTTAGGTCTTACAGTTGTACCATCACCTAAGCTGCTAACCGGTTTCTCTGGCATGACATCAATGACCCTCGGATCGATCAAATTACCCGTTGCGGCAAAAGAAGTCACCAAGATCATCCAACCAAAGATGTCGACCAAGAAACTGACGCAGTCGACACAAACACAACAGCCGAGTAAACAAACTCTCCCAAACAAGCATAACTACAAGATGGCTTGATCCTCTAAAGAGGTACGTAGGCAGCTCCTGAAGAGACAAATTCATCTATCCCCCTCTCTAAAAAGGGGGGGGGAGTGGGTACGTATACACATACTCGTATATTCCCATGTTCAAAAATAATTTTTTTTTTGCATAGTACTCAAAATTTTCGAAACTTTTTTGGCAATGAAGACTTCTTTATAATTTTGTAAATTTTCTATCATCCCGAAAAGAAACACTATGTTATACATCCATACACGAGCAAAACGATTATAACATCATCCCAGAAACAGAAACTCGCGGAAAATCGTTTTACCTCAAAATGGATCAACTCCACACTATCTCGGTCGAATCATCAATTTTGATTCCCGAACAAAGCACGAGCCCCTGGTCCCAAGTACTAAAAGAATTACTCACGCAAATAAATTTTCGAAAAATAGGCGAGACGTCGTCTGAATATTCGAGAACACGCCCCTAGTCCATTTGCAACTACAAAACACTCGGAAATTGGCCCCACCGAGCACATTAGCCATCTTAAACCAACGCAACCAGGTCCGTCCTAAGGACATATCCTCTCACATCCGACTAGGATAAACAACGCACTATAAAAAAAATCCAAAATTTTGGTCAACACTTTCGAAAAACATAAAAATTGTCTCTGAAGAGATGCTCAACTTCGACCAGACAAGTCATATAAGCCGATAACCTATCGTGGCCTTTAAATCGGAGCGGAGTCAGGTTAAAACCGAAACAGGCAAAACGAGAGCAATCTAGTCATCGCAAAGCCATAAACCAAAAGTAAACCTTGGTCTTGCCCTAAACCCCGTCACGCTTGTCTCTAACGCCTCAACTGAATTATGGACGACTTCTCGACCGTTTTAAGCAAAGCGTCGAGATGGTTGGCATCAAGGGTTATGCCTAACTTGTAACTCAGCACAGGAATCCCGACAATGTGCTGCAAACCACACGGTTTATTTGACTAATTGATATGTTGAAACAGTCGAGATGTCGTACTATGATCTCGGGAATAGGAAACCAAAATGGCACCCCATTAGGTACACCTCATAACACGTGAAGTAACCTTTGGGCGGAAACTCAGCGGCCTCTCCAGACTCCAAAAGACAAAAGTCGACTGATTCAGAAACTCACAATGATTCCGAATGGCAGCAAGCCCATTCGGGTAGCTTCTGTTGGGACAACCCTCTACGGGGTTGGCTTGAAACGAGGCAAGGCCTACGTACCAGGTCAGGGATGTTTCACTTCTCCCCTGGCTGCCCAATACGCCTCGGCTTCTTCAGAATCAATAGAGTGAGCCGAGAATTCCACCTTTGGCACAACATTATTGCGTTGCGAGATGGAGCCATCAGGGACAGAACGGTCGTTACAAGACTTTGAGGAAACCTTTCTTCTCGAAGACATAACTTTCTTTTTACCAAAGGAAGGAAAAAGAGGAGAAAATCTTTTGATTCTTGAAGATAGTTTGTGGAAATATGAAAGTGAAAAATCTAAGAACCCACTCCACATATTTATAGAAGAAAGGATTCACTATTTCACCTCCAGGCTTCGGACGTCAGATTCCGCCTAATTTATCCAATATGCCGGAAAACGCTCGAAAGAACATCACAGTCCTGGGGGCTAACTGTTGGAGTCACAATCGGTTACGACGGAGTCAACGTCGGAAACCTACCAGGAAAATGCGCCCTTTGTGAAAAAGAGAAAATATCTCCAAAACAAGGGAACGGGAAAAATCGAAGTCAAAACTCGGCCGACCACGAAGGAATGGTCTGCATAAGTGAGCCATCAAGAAGAGTTTATCTTAAGACCTCGGGTCAATGTATCCCCGAACAGCAATACAACACAACGACTAGAAGACTCGATCATCCAACTCCCCGGACGGATAAGTTGGCGGATCAGGACGCCCAACTCGTTGAACGGGCAAATCAAACCACAAGAACCAACCAACTCGCCCATTCAGTGAGTTGGACAGCACAGACCAACCAACTCGCCGAACGGGCGAGTTAGGCAGCACGAGCAATACGACTCGCCCGTTCGGCAAGTCAGATAAATCAACCAATTTCACCTCGTCCTCGTAACTCCCTCTTTCAAAATATGATCGAACTTATCTTTTTTCCGTCTTGATTGGGATTGACATTGAAACTTTACCGAAATAACTGGTTTTGTCGAGGCAGAATCGGGTCGATCGTATGAGAGGGTAACAGTTAACTAAACACCTGGAGTCACACGTCACATACGAAAGATCTTAACTCTCGGCCGACGTAGTCTTAGTAATGCTCTTTCAATAAAATCGGAAAAATGGGTATGTCAAAAAACGGCCCGAGAAGGTCTAAAACTCGACTAAAGGCCACTCACAATTTTATCAGAAATCGAGCCCAAACTTTGTGATGGTTTACCTTTTATTTTGCAGGAAGGGATAAATGTTAAGTTTGGAAGATAAATGTCAAGATCGGAGGATAAATGTTAAGTTTTCGAAGATAATCATGAAGATCGAAGAAAATAGGAATATTTTCACGAAGCGATAAATTCGACAAAGGGAAAAAGGGGAAAGAGCAAACTGCCTCTGAAGGAGTATATAAGGACTTCAATGATTATGATACAAGACACAAAAAAATCTCCACTCAGAGCAAACATAGCATAGCACTTAGAGCATTTAGGCAACTTTTCGTTTTTGTTATTCGAGCTGCGACTCAACTTGGGTTTTACAGTCTTAGGTTGTTAAAACTATGGATCCCGCCGACAGCTCTCATAGCCAAGGCTCCTATCTTGTTGTAAAATGCTCATACGAGAATTCAAAAAAAGACATTTATTTGCTCTCTTCAGTTCTTATTTTATTTTTCGATCTTTACTTCATATTCTAACTTATTGGCATGTGGTTTAGCAGATATACGGGACTTCTGGGAAACTAGGGTTTACCTTGCGTTCCTAATTCAACGGAAATCGACAGTGCAAATTTCGGTTCCCACAGGTCCCTTCGATGGATCAGAGTGCTATAAATACTCAGATCGTTCTACCAGGTTGAAGCAATTCCCTGATCCATAGGGGAAAAAATGGAGCCTTAGGAAAAACATTCGCAACCGTAACTCGATTTCGAGTCAAACAACGAAATCCTCTTGAAGACAAAGCAGGCTACTACTACAAAAATAAAAGCATGCAAGGAGATAAAAATTCGGAATGCGTCCATAAAAAAAGGGGGGGGGGTTAAAAGGCCGATGTTCAAAAAAAGGGGGCACAAAGGCCTAACAAAGAAGTCTTAAATTCCTAGAGTGGGCATTACAACAAAAGATAAACCCCTACACGGGGCGAAGTGTTCCAGGATTAACAAAAAAGAAACAAAGATTAGGAAAGCAAGCATCAAGCTGGAGGGGACGCCTCGGAATCATCATGAGGAGTAGGTGCTGGAACCTTGTTGTAGGTACCCTCCAGGAATCGACGGCTCATCCTTAAACAAAGGAAGCAGAAGCCCTTGTAGCCGAGCCTCAGACGTCTTCACCTCTTTGTATTGCGCTAGCTCGACTGAAGGCTTCCAACCGTCGGTTTGTTGATTGAGCCATTCCTTCTTTAGATCCTAAGGATCCGCTACCTTGGCTCCGTTCACCGCAATGGCCTTCCCAGAAGCAAAGTTCTTCACAGCATACTTCAACTCACACATCTCCACCCTCGACTCCTCTAGATGGTCCCTCAATACGGTGTTCTCCGATTGCGCAAGAGCTCCCGCCTCATCTTGATGCTTGACCTTGAGCTTGAGGGCCTTGACCTCTTTCTCCCTTGCAAGGACTTTATCTTTATCTTCACGTAGTTGAGAAAAGGCATCTATATCATATTTGTTTGAATCGTGTTGACTCATCCTCTCCCCGAGGTGGAACATGACATCATTTACACGTGCAATGTTCAAAAAAGAAGGAAGCATCTCACCTTGAGTAGATCACCTTGAATGGATAGGGTTACGTCGGATGGATTTCCCTCTGGTAAAGAGACATGAGTCTAAGGAAACACCCTAGTGTTAAGGTTGGCCAATACCGATGATGCAACCCAGAACGAGCCAACCTTAGAGAAACCTGATGATGAACCTGAATGGATACAAGAACCAAGTTATTATGAAGAAGATGGCATGGATCACACCCAAAATGAAGATGTGTCTCTCTCAGCCCAAAAGAAGTCCGAAGACGAGAAAGAAGATCCAATTGTCATATCTATTGGGCCCATCACGAGATCCAGGTCCAAGAAACTAATTGAGAAGATTGTTGGCCTTATTCATAACCAAGAAAGTGAAAAAGAGATCCTTCGCCAAACCACCACCATCCCAACCACCTTCATTTATTCTGCTGTTTCCTATAACATCTAGTATACTTTTGTTTTGACTTATTTCTTTTTCCTAAGTGCTCATGCACGAAACTGCAAGTCCCAACACCCTCATGCAAGAGTTGCTCTTGTTTTTCTATTTAAATTGTTGCTTTGTTTAAGTTTTGAACTCAATCATCATTTTTATCAAAAAAACTCTTTTCTTTTTGGTGATTCATTTATTCTTTGAACAACTTGATTGTGAGGTGTGAACCAAAACAGTCAACAAGCTCTCAAACTGTCTGGTGTGTCGAATCCAGAGTAAGAGAGAGGAGTATATGAGGCCATTCCGCAACCTCAGTGTTTCAATCAATCGATTCCCCTAACCCTATTTCGTCCATCAACCCAATATCCATCAAAACCTTTATCTTTGAATCTGTTACAAAGCAGGTCCAACCAAAATCGGAGGGGAAATCCTTGGGAAGAAGCCATTAAGTGGTATCAGAACAACCACTCTGTCGTTCTACAAGTTATGGGTTATTTTTCAATCTCTAATCTATCAAAGTCTGAAATTTTCTGGGATTTCAAGTTCATCCAAAATCTTGCAATCTGTCTATCTTTTTCTTTTCTCTGGGATTTTGGGTTTCTGCAGTTTCATTTGATTGGGTTGGTTACCGAACTTTTAATCACCTTCACCACAAAACTTGAGAGAACAAAGGAGGATCATGAGAGGAAGAGTGAGTTCTTTGTTTTGCTAAAGTTTGTTGATTTTGCAGGAACCATGTCAGGCGACAACAATGATCAAGCAGAGGAGACAACACCTACTGTCAACATTAATCCTTTTCAGATGCAGGCTCTGATTGCTGAGATTACCAAGCAGTTCACAAATAATTTTTCAAAAATAGAAGAGGAAGCCAATGAGTTCTTTTATGGAACTAGACATCCTAGAAACAGAGCTGCTGACCGCCCTACAAGAAGAACCAGAAGAGAAGCTAGAGAGGACGATTCAGATGATTCTTATTCATCTTCAGGAAGGAGTGATGTTAGATCCAGGAGAAACTACAACCCATGACTAAGAATTGAAGACAACCTGGGTAATATCTAGCTGAGAATTCCCATTTTCATTGGTAAGAATAATTATGATGCTTACATAGAGTGGGACAAAATGGAGTTAGTTTTGAGTGCCAAAACTACACTGAAGAGAAGAAAGTGAAGCTTGCTGCAACAGAGTTTAGTGGATATTTAGTCAACTGGTGGGAACATATTATGCACAAGAGAAGACACATTGGAATGGCTCCAGTTACTTCCTGGTACGTGATGAAGACTCTCATGAAGGCTATATTTGTTCCAAGTCACAATGGCAGAGATCTCCGTCAAAAACTCAGAAGACTTACTCAAGGAACTAAGAATGTTGAAGATTACTTCCTGGAGATGGAAACTCTCATGATCAAGGCTAATGTTAATGAAGATGATGAATCAACAATGGCAAGGTTTCAGGGAAGGTTGAACAGAAAAGTGAAGGATCAGCTAGATAGGTAAGAGTTCAACACCATGGAGGAACTACTTCACAAAGTAGTGCTTATTGAGAAACAGAACAAGAGGAAGTCATATACCAGAAACCAGTATAGATCATCTTCTAAACCAGCTTACAACAAAGAAGAGAAGGTTTTCAACAGGCAAAAAGAGGAGATTAAGACTTCTGGAACTAGCAGAGATGACAAAGGGAAAGCTCCAGCCACAAGATCCAGAGATGTGAAGTGTTTTAAATGTCATGGCATTGGACATTATGCCAATGAGTGCTCAAAAAAGAAGCTGATGATCCTGCTTGAGAATGGAGAGTATGAATAGAGAAACTCTTGATTGATACTGATGAAGAAAACATGGATTATCCAGTCAAGGGAGAGCTACTAGTTAATAGGAGAACTTTGTGTGTGAAGCAAAAGGAAGAAGAGCAGAACCAGCGTGAGAGAATGTTCCATACTAGATACCAGATTCAAGACAAGGTTTGCAGCTTCATTATTGATGGAGGAAGTTGCACCAATGTGGCGAGTTCATCCCTGGTTTTGAAGCTTAATCTGAAGGTTTAGAAACACCCAAAGCCTTACACTCTACAGTGGCTTAGTGAAGGTGGAGATTTGAAAGTCCAGAAGCAAGTTAAGGTTTCTATCACCATTGGAAGATATGCAGATGAGATATTGTGTGATGTTCTTCCTATGGATGATGGACATATTCTCTTAGGGAGACCTTGGCAGTATGACCACAAGGTGTTGCATAATGGATCCACAAATCGCCACTCCTTTTATATGTCAAGAATGTTGAGACGCTGACAAGGAACATAAGGTAAGAAACTCCAATTTATATGTCAAGAATGTTGAGGTTAAGAGAAACATGTATGTTCAGCATGCTATGATCTTTGTAGTTTACAAGAGAACACTAACCTCATCTTCTGACAGTGCACCAACTATTCCGAGTGAGTTTGACTATATTTTGCAAGAGTATGGTGATGTCTTTGAAGAGGAGAATGTACAAGGTCTGCCTCCAATCCGTGGCGTAGAACATCAGAATGATTTCGTGCCAGGAACTTCCTTAGCAAACAGACCAGCTTATCGTTCCAACCATGTAGAAACATTGGAGCTTCAAAGAAAATTTATTGAGCTTATGGATAAAGTACACATCAAAGAGAGCTTCAGTCCTTGTGTTGTTCATGTACTGCTTGTCCCAAAGAAGGATGGAATCTGGAGAAGGTGCATAGACTGTCGAGCCATCAACAACATCACAGTAAAGTACAAACATCCTATTCCTCGTCTTGATGATATGCTAGATGTACTTCAAGGTTCTTGCTACTTCTAAAATTAATTTTAAAAGTGGGTATCATCTAATTAGACTGAAAGACGGGGATGAATGGAAAACTGCTTTTAAAACAATACATGGCTTGTATGAATCTCTTGTGATGCCATTTGGTTTAACAAACGCCCCTAGCATTTTTATGAGACTCATAATTCATGTTTTGAGATCTTACATAGGGTTGTTTGTTGTGGTCTACTTTGATGACTTCCTAATTACAGTAAAACCTTGTCTGATCAAGTTGAACATCTGAGAAAGGTTTTAGATGTCATGAGCAAGAAATCTTGTTTGTCAATTATAAAAAGTGCTCTTTTGGAACAGATAACCTTGTCTTTATAGGTTTTGTTGTTACTTCTTAGGGAATACAGGTGGAAGAAGAGAAAGTGAAAGCTATAAGAGAGTGGCCAACTCCTAAAACGAGGGAGAAGTGAGAAGTTTTCATGGTCTTGCTGGATTTTACAGGAGATTTGGGAAGGACTTTAGCACCATTGCTGCACCTCTCACTGATGTGATCAAGAAAACTGTTGGTTTCACTTGGGGTCTAGCTCAAGAAGAGGATTTCAATCTGTTGAAAAGAAAGTTGACTAATGCACCACTTCTTATGCTTCCTGATTTTGTAAAAACTTTTGAAATAGAGTGTGATGCTTCTGGTGTGGGTATTGGGGCAGTTCTAATGCATGAGAAAAAACCCATAGGTTATTTAAGTGAAAAGCTGGAGTTGCAACGTTGAACTAACCAACCTATGAAAAAGAGCTCTATGCCCTGATCCGCGCACTCCAGACTTGGAAACAGTATCTTTGGCCCAAGGAGTTTGTCATTCGTACTGATCATGAATCCTTGAAACACTTGAAGGGTCAGCAAAAGCTCAACAAAAGACATGCCAAATGGGTCGAGTTCCTATAAACATTCCCTTATGTCATTTAGTACAAACAAGGTAAGGAGAATGTGGTTGTTTATGTCCTTTCTCGGAGGTACACTCTTCTCTCTACTATGGAAACTCAACTCCTCGGTTTTGAACAGATTAATTCATACTATGCCACTGATCCTGATTTGAAAGAAGTCTATTTTAAATGTGACAAGGTTGCTGTAGAAAAACATTTCAAGAATGATGGCTTTCTATTTTATGAATCACGATTGTGTGTTCCTAACTGTTCTTTGAGAGATCACTTTGTCAGAGAAGTGCATGGAGGAGGATTGATGGGTCGTTTTGGAATTGAAAAAACTTTGAAGAGTTTGCAGCATCACCTTTACTGCCGAGAATGAGAAAAGATGTGGAGAAGCGGTGTAATCATAGTGTTATTTGCAAGCAAGCCAAATCAACAAACCAAACCAAAGGTATGGATATGCCTCTTCCTATTCCATATAAACCATGGGTAGATATCTCAATTGATTTTGTGCTTATATTGCCTAGAACTAGGAAGGAAAGAAATTCCATCTTTGTTGTAGTTGATAGATTCTCTATGATGGCTCATTTTATTCCATGTCACAAAATTGATGATGTTTCTTTGGTTGCTGATTTGTTCTTTAGAGAAGTTCTTAGATTGCATGGAATGCCTAGGTCCATTGTGTATGATAGAGATACTAAGTTCTTGAGTTATTTCTGGAAAAACATTGTGGGTTAAACTTGGAACAAAATTATTGTATTCTACTACTTGTCATCCTGAGACTGATGGACAAACTGAAGTAGTTAATATATCTCTGTCTACTCTCTTGCGTGCCATCCTTACAAAGAATCTTAAGACTTGGGAGGATTGTTTGCCTCATGTCAAATTTGCATACAACAATTCTGTTCATAGGGCTACTAAGTTTTCTCCATTTCAGATTGCTTATGGGTTTAGCCCTTTGACTCCTTTGGATATGTTGTCTTTGTCGTTGAAATAACAAGCTAACCTTGATGGCAAGCAGAAGGCCGATTTTGTTGTGTATTTGCATAAACATGTTAAAGAGAACATTAAAGCCATGGCAAATCAGTATGATAAGTATGCAAACAAAGGAAGGCGTGAACTGATCTTTTACCCTGGAGACTTGGTGTGGATACACCTCAGGAAGGATAGATTCCCAAATGAAGGAAAGTCCAAACTAATGAAAAGAAGGGATGGTCCTTTCAAAGTCCTTGAGCGAATCAACAACAATACATACAAGAATGATCTTCAATGTCAGCATTTTGTGAGTTCAACTTTCAATGTGTCTGACTTGGCTCCTTTTCATGCAGATCATTTGGATTTGAGGACAAATCCTTTCAAAGGAGGAGGGGATGATGAAACCCAGGACGAGCCAACCTTAAACAAACCTGATGATGAACCTGAATGGATGAATGAACCAAGTTATAATGAAGAAGATGGCATGGATCAGACCGAAAATGAAGATGTGTCTCTCTCAGCCCAAAAGAAGTTCAAAAGACCAGAAAGAAGATCCGTTTGTCATACCTATTGGGCCCATCACGAGATCCAGGTATAAGAACCTCATTGAGAAGATTGTTGGCCTTATTCAAAACCAAGAAAGTGAACAAGATATTCTTGGCCAAACCACCACCATCCCAACCACCTTCATTTATTATGTTGTTTCCTATAACAGCTAGTATACTTATGTTTTTGACTTATTTCTTTTCCCTAAGTGCTCATGCATGAAACTACAAGTCGCAAGCCCCTCATGCACGAGTTGCTATTATTTTCCCTTTAAATTGTTGTTTTGTTTCAGTTCTGAACTCAATCATCATTTTTATCAAAAACTCTTTTCTTCTTGGTAATTCATTTGTTTTTTGAACAACTTTATTGTGAGGTGTATGAACCCAAAACAATCAACAAGCTCCCATAGTTTCTGGTGTGTCGAATCAAGAGTGAGAGAGAGGAGTATCTGAGGCCATTCCACAACCTCAGTGTATCAATCCATCGTTTCCCCTTCAACCCAGCCATATATCAACCCTATTTCGTCCATCAAACCAATATCCATCGAAGCCTTCATCTTTCAATCTGTTAAAAAGTGGAACCAACCAAAATCAGAGTGGAAATCATTGGAAATAAGTCATTAAATACCCTAGACTATTCATTTAGAGAGGAAGGATAATTGTTGGGAAGCGATCCTGAAGCTTTGGACCTCTTCTTCGAAGAAGAAGGAGCCGGGTCGACTGCGGACTTGATATACCATGGATTTTACCACTTTTATGCCATCTAATATGTGATTTTTAGAATATATTTTATGTGTTTGGAGTCTGTTTAGAGTATGTTCAGATTTAGTTGCCTTCTGGAGAAATTTGGTGATTATGAAGCTTTTAAAGAAGTAGTACTGCACAGATGCGTCAGAAGTTTAAATGGATAGAGAACCTTCCCAAGGTTATATTAAGCCCATATACTAGATATATATTTCCAATTTGTCTAGTTTGAGTTTCATATGATGGTCAGATCTAAAGTTATGCATGATTTCATGAAGAGTGGTATGTCTGCCTCGCGAAAGAAAGTTGTCGAGAAGAAGAATAAGTGTCGATCGACGGCAGAACTCTAGTGTCGATCGGCAGTGATCTCAGAAGACAGGTCCGACTTGTTTTATGGCCGACTTAAGCACATAAGCTACCAAAAATTACCAGAATACCCCTGGACGACTTAAAACCCTATTTATGTGTTTATATGCCATTGTTTAGGCAACAAGCTTTCTTTTAGTATAGTTTTATGGTTAGGAGAGAAGCGAGGAACTCTTTCAGAGTCCTCCTGGAACTCATTTGGTTTTATATTATTTATTTATTCTATTCATCTATGATTTTTGTCACAAAGTTCATGTCTAACTAGATCTCTTCTTAGATTTAAGGTTTGTTAATGGTATTGATGGATTAGCCAAACAATAGAACTGCTAGGGTGATTGTTAGATCTATGAATAGAATTGTGCTTATTTCTCGTGCTCTGGAGTAGTTAACTAGAACCTTGAGCTTAGAATATTGACAACTGCGAGAGTAGGTTTAATAACATAATTAATCATGTTGAGCTAGGTTGCTAGAAACAAACGAGAGTTAATGTATTGAATATAGTAAACTTACAGAACTAGGTCTTAATGCTTGACTCAAGTGACCAATGATCAACACTGGTTCAATAGCGTTGATCGATGGTCATATCGGGTTCACATACGAGAGTTGGAACAAGAAATTAGTCAATAGATTGGACTCGCAACGAGAGCTGGTCATCATTTACATTAGATGTCGAGTTCTAGGATTGATACCCTTAGATTCTATTATCTATAATCCACTTGCATAAAACCACCCTAAATCCAGCTGTTTCTCTTTACTGTTTACAACAAACTAATCAATCAATCAAGTTGCTATTATTTACTGCTAATTAAACTTTTTGCCTAACTTAACTAAAAAGTCTATAGTCTATTTTTGCCCTCACTCCCTATGGATTCAATCTCTAAGTACAAAAACTGAACCTCTTATTTGAGAGAGAGTAAAAGTCACTCCTTAGGGTAATTTGAGTGATATCAAATTTGGTGCCATTGCCGGGGAGCAAGGATTCGCCATTAGAGTCAATTTGTTTTATCTAGTCTAGGTATTTTTCAATATTAGTTTACATACATAAAGTTTTTTTCTCTTGTGTTTCAGGTACATATATCTTAGTACCAGGAAGAGATGAGAAGAGGATTTTCTGGGCTCTACAAATAAGGAGTCTACTGATTCATGCACGATTCATAAGTCTAAGAGGGCAGTCGACACCCTCCAAGAAGTGATCAGCAGTGAAGAGAAACGGGTATCAATCGACATGAACACCTCATCGTCAATCAATGCCAGCACTATGACGTCGATCAACGTTAAGATATCAGCATCGATCGAAGACACTAGCGAGAAGACAGAGAAAATCAAAGTTTCCTCACACTCTTTGTGGGAATGCATTTGGTTGGCTTGGTGAACTGAAACCAGGATCTTTAACATGCTGGGAGGATATTGAAAGAGCCTTCCTCAACAAATTCTATGATGGTGCTGAAGAAACTAAAAAAAGAAGAATAATGAAAAGGTGGGACAAGCTCGTTAAAGGTTGAGAGAAGAAGAAGGAAGAACTGAACATTCATGCTAAGAAGCATGTTAAACTGGAGATTGAGATAGAATCAATGATTAGATATATGGTAGATGATAATAGAAAGCATGGATTTGGAGAGACAAGAAGAGCAGACGAGGCGGATATTAGTGATATGAACTTACCATCGATCGAAACCACGATCTCAACATCGATCGACACTAAGCCCTCAGCATCGATCAACACATATCTATGTTGTCGATCGATACCTCTTGAAATATCTAAGAGATCAAGTTGTCCTCGGGACATTGCAGACTCAACACAGAGGTTTGATCATTCGATTATAGAGGATTTCGTGGAGCTATAGGATGAGAAACAAACTGAAAATTTGGATCAGGACTTGGAGATGAAGCTTGATGATGATCATTACATTTCGGAAAAAGATTTGGAGACTTCACCGGATGCTATCGGTCGACACCGACCACCCGACATCGATCAACACTCATTGTTGGACGATCGGCTAGGTTACATGATTGAACGATGACCGACTTGGGAGAGAATGCACGTGTCCAGGACCTCACATCTTGCTGTCCCTAAATATGAGAGACCACCTATCTGGACAGATGAAGATGTTGGGTTTCATAATGAATTGAAAAGGATACATGACCCTGTGAATTTTGTGGTTCCCAGCAAATATTTTTGAGGTTGAATTTCCTATTCCTTGAGATGGAAGTGTGCATATTGATCCCTACATTGAGGTATTTGATGATCCAACCATACATTTGTTTCTCAGAGAAGATTTAGGTATGAAGGTGAGGTTGACCAAGGACCATCGTTCGCTGCATCGGTCGACACCAGAATTGGTGAATCGATCGACGCCACCATTTAAGCATCCATCGACGTCAACACTAGAGCGTCGATCAACACCCATTTCCTATTAGAGATTGAGTTGGAAGTATGTCGAAATATTTTGATGGAGGAACCACTACAAGATCAGACTAGTCTGGGGGAAAGAATAACAAGAAGAAAAAGAGGAATTTACAGACGAGAACAAGGACCAGTGGTCTACAATTGTCATTGATTCCCCACTTCTCAGATGGTTTCAGAAAATACAGAGTGTGCAGCAGATGTATCTCACAGCCGTTTGCAATGCTTTGAGCACCCCTTATTTCTGAGTTGATAGACAAAGCAGAAGAGTTTACAGGGGCTTTCACAAAAAGTGTGACAAAGCTGAAGATATTGGAAATTGAGAATTGTTTTGGAGGACGTTCTCAATCTCATCTTGACTGATTCAGAGTTCCAAAACATCAAGCTAAAGACTATAACCAAGCGCTGAGTGGGGGGGGGGGGGCGACCCACTGTTTAGTAAGTCTAAAATTTTGTTTTACTTCCATTTATTACTGATTTTTCATTTTTGCTTCATTTCAGGTAAAAAAAAAGATCCTAGAAAGATAGTTTGCACAGAGCATCGACGGACACCTGATCAATGTCGATCGATGGAGCAACCCAAGTATCGATCGATCGCCACTTAATTGTATAGATCAACGGTCACATCCAGCAAGCAAGTATACCGTTTTCCTTGTTAAATTTTGTCCTTATAATTTATTTTCCCGCGAATCTCCGACTGTATAACACTAGGGACAATGTTGTTTAAGTATGGGGGAGGTTTACTGATATTGTGTTTTATTTTGAGTTTTAAGTTCTATCTTTATTTAAGTTTTTATAGAGTGAAGAAGGGGTTGATCATATTTATATCTGTACTTGTTCACCAACCATTCTATAGCACCATTTTTAGACTTGTTGATTGCAAATAGTACTAAAGATACCAAAGTGGATCATCCTGCCACTATATCACACTTGCTTAGAAATTTCGAAAGAACTAAAGCTGACCTCCAACCTAATATTGACTAATCTGCTTGCTCTGTGCTTGGTATAAATTGGCTCAGATTTCTCCTTCATGTCTGAAAGGTAAAATTCTGTATGTCTTTGCTTTCTTCTCTCCTCTCTTCGTCATCCAGAAAGAAAGGAATATAAAATATTGAGATGATTCCTAGACATACAGAGGGGTAGGTACAATACCGATGACCCCATTATTCTAATTCAAATGGATGATCACACATTGTTGGAAGCGAAGGGTAGGTACATTACCGATGATTCCACTATTTGTCTATACTTTGCGAAATAATATTTAAAAAAAAAATCAAAAAGAAGATGGCTATATGGTGGCCTGAATCATCAGGAGTAGGTGCTGGAACCTTGTTGTAGGTACCCTCTCCAAGAATCGACGCCTCATCCTCAAACGAAGGAAGCAGAAGCCCTTGGAGCCGAGCCTTAGACGTCTTCACCTCTTTGTATTGCGCTAGCTCGACTGAAGGCTTCCAACCGTCGGTTTGTTGATTGAGCCATTCCCTCTTCAGATCCCAACGAGCCGCTACCTTGGCTCCGTTGACCGCCATGGCCTTCCCAGAAGCAAAGTTTTTCACAACATACTTCAACTCACACATCTCCTCCCTAAACTCCTCCAGATGGTCACTCAATACGGTGTTCTCCGATTGCGCAAGAGCTCCCGCCTCATCTAGATTCTTGACCTTGAGCTTGAGGGCCTTGACCTCTTTCTCCCTTGCAAGGACTTTATCTGTATCTTCACGTAGTTGAGAAGTCAATGCATCTATATCATATTTGTTTGAATCGTGCTCACTCATCCTCTCCCCGAGGTGGAACATGACATCATTTACACGTGCAATGTTCAAAAAAGAAGGAACCATCTCACCTTGAGTAGATCACCTTGAATATATAGGGTTACCTCGGATGGATTTCCCTCTTGTAAAGAGACATGAGTCTAAGGAAACACCCTAGTGTTAAGGTTGGCCAATACCGATGATCAATCCAGAACGAGCCAACCTTAGAGAAACCTGATGAGGAACCTGAATGGATACAAGAACCAAGTTATTATGAAGAATATGGCATGGATCAGACCCAAAATGAAGATGTGTCTCTCTCAACCCAAAAGAAGTCGAAAGACCAGAAAGAAGATCCATTTGTCATATCTATTGGGCCCATCACGAGATCCAGGTCCAAGAAACTAATTGAGAAGATTGTTGGCCTTATTCATAACCAAGAAAGTGAAAGAGAGATCCTTGGTCAAACCACCACCATCCCAACCACCTTCATTTATTCTGTTGTTTCCTATAACAGCTACTATACTTATGTTTTGACTTATTTCTTTTTCCTAAGTGCTCATGCATGAAACTACAAGTCCTAGGACCCTCATGCACGAGTTGCTCTTGTTTTTCAATTTAAATTGTTGCTTTGTTTCAGTTCTGAACTCAATCATCATTTTTATAAAAAAAACTCTTTTCTTCTTGGTGATTCATTTGTTCTTTGAACAACTTGATTGTGAGGTGTGAACCAAAAACAGTAAAAAATCTCTCAAACTGTCTGGTGTGTCGAATCCAGAGTAAGAGAGAGGAGTATCTGAGGCCATTCCGCAACCTCAGTGTTTTGATCCATCGATTCCCTTAACCCTATTTCGTCCATCAAACCAATATCCATCAAAACCTTTATCTTTGAATCTGTTACAAAGCAGATCCAACCAAAATCGGAGGGGAAATCCTTGGGAAGAAGCCATTAAGTGGTATCAGAACAACCACTCTGTCGTTCTACAAGTTATGGGTTATTTTTCAATCTCTAATCTATGAAAGTCTGAAACTCTCTGGGATTTCAAGTTCATCTCTTTAGGATTTCGAATTCATCTTTTATTCTGGGTATTTCTATTCTTATCAATCTCTTATTTGTCTATCTGGTTGCGACTTAGCCAGATCTGATTAAAATGTCCCCAATGGAAATCAGGTTCAGTCTAGGAGAAATTGGACTGAGGTTTGGTAAAATCACTTGCTCATCCAAAATCTTTCAATCTGTCTATCTTTTTCTTTTCTTTCGGATTTTCTGCAGTTTCATTTAATTGGGTTGGTTAGAGAACTTTTAATCACCTTCACCATAAAACTTGAGAGAACAAAGGAGAATCGTGAGAGGAAGAGTGAGTTCTTTGTTTTGCTAAAATTTGTTGATTTTGCAGGAACCATGTCAGACGACAACAATGATAAGGCAGAGGAGACAACACCTACTGTCAACATTAATCCTTTTCAGATGCAGGCTCTGATTGCTGAAATTACCAAGTAGTTCACAGATAATTTTTCAAAAGAGAAGAGGAAGCCAATGAGTTCTTTTATGGAACTAGACATCCTAGAAAGAGAGCTGCTGACCGCCCTACAAGAAGAACCATAGGAGAAGCTAGAGAGGACGATTCAGATGATTCTTATTCATCTTCAGGAAGGAGTGATGTTAGATCCAGGAGAAACTACAACCCATGACCAAGAATTGAAGACAACCTGGGTAATATCTAGCTGAGAATTCACATTTTCATTGGTAAGAATGATCATGATGCTTACATAGAGTGGGACAAAATGGAGTTAGTTTTTGAGTGCCAAAACTACACTAAAGAGAAGCAAGTGAAGCTTGCTGCAACTGAGTTTAGTGGATATTTAGTCAACTGGTGGGAACAGATTATACACAAGAGAAGACACACTGGAATGGCTCCAGTTACTTCCTGGTACGTGATGAAGACTCTCATGAAGGCTATATTTGTTCCAAGTCACTATGGCAGAGATCTCCGTCAAAAACTCAGAAGACTTACTCAAGGAACTAAGAGTGTTGAAGATTACTTCCTGGAGATGGAAACTCTCATGATCAAGGCCAATGTTAATGAAGATGATGAATCAACAATGGCAAGGTTTCAGGGAAGGTTGAACAGAAAAGTGAAGGATCAGCTAGATATGTAAGAGTTCAACACCATGGAAGAACTACTTCACAAAGCAGTGCTTATTGAGCAACAGAACAAGAGGAAGTCATATCCCAGAAACCAGTATAGATCATCTTCTAAACTAGCTTACAACAAAGAAGAGAAGGCTTTCAACTGGCAAAAAGAGGAGATTAAGACTTATGGAACTGGCAGAGATGACAAAGGGAAAGCTCCAGCCACGAGATCCGGAGATGTGAAGTGTTTTAAATGTCATGGCATTGGACATTATGCCAATGAGTGCTCAAAAAAGAAGCTGATGATCCCGCTTGAGAATGGAGAGTATGAATACAGAAACTCTTGATTGATACTGATGAAGAAAACATGGATTATCCAGTCAAGGGAGAGCTACTAGTTACTAGGAGAACTTTGAGTGTGAAGCAAAAGGAAGAAGAGCAGAACCAGCGTGAGAGCATGTTCCATACTAGATGCCAGATTCAAGACAAGGTTTGCAGCTTCATTATTGATGGAGGAAGTTGCACCAATGTGGCGAGTTCATCCCTGGTTGAGAATCTGAAGGTTTAGAAACAGCCAAAGACTTACACTCTAGAGTGGCTTAGTGAAGATGGATTGAAAGTCCAGAAGCAAGTTAAGGTTCCTACACCATTGGAAGATATGCAGATGAGATATTGTGTGATGTTCTTCCAATGGATGCTGGACATATTCTCTTAGGGAGACCTTGGCAGTATGACCACAAGGTGTTGCATGATGGATCCACAAATTGCCACTCCTTTGAGCACCAAGCAAAGAAGATCACATTAGTCCCACTGTTACCTCAAGAAGTTCACCTTGACCAGGTACAACTGAAAAAACAAAAGAGACGCTGACAAGGAACAGAAGGTAAGAAACTCCAATTTATATGTCAAGAATGTTGAGGTTAAGAGAAACATGTATGTTCAGCATGCTATGATCTTTGTAGTTTACAAGAGAACACTAACCTCATCTTCTGACAGTGCACCGACTATTCCGAGTGAGTTTGACTTTATTTTGCAAGAGTATGGTGATGTCTTTGAAGAGGAGAATGTACAAGGTCTGCCTCCAATCCGTGGTGTAGAACATCAGAATTATTTTGTGCCAGGAACTTCCTTAGCAAACAGACCAGCTTACGTTCCAACCCTGTAGAAACATTGGAGCTTCTAAGAAAAGTTATTGAGCTTATGGATAAAGTACACATCAAAGAAAGCTTCAATCCTTGTGTTGTTCATGTACTGCTTGTCCCAAAGAAGGATGGAACCTGGAGAATGTGCATAGACTGTCGAGCCATCAACAACATCACAGTAAAGTACAAACATCCTATTCCTCGTCTTGATGATATGCTAGATGAACTTCATGGTTCTTGCTATTTTTCTAAAATTATTTTTAAAAGTGGGTATCATCTGATTAAACTGAAAGAGGGGGATGAATGGAAAATTGCTTTTAAAACAATACATGGGTTGTATGAATGGCTTGTGATGCCATTTGGCTTAACAAATTCCCCTAGCACTTTTATGAGATTCATGAATAATGTTTTGAGATCTTACATAGGACTGTTTGTTGTGGTTTACTTTGATGACATCCTAATTTACAGTAAAACCTTGTTTGATCATGTTAAACATCTGAGAAAGGTTTTAGATGTCTTGAGCAAAGAAATCTTGTTTGTCAATTCTAAAAAGTGCTCTTTTGGAACAGATAACCTTGTCTTTATAAGTTTTGTTGTTACTTCTTAGGGAATACAGGTGGGTGAAGAGAAAGTGAAAGCTATAAGAGATTGGCCAACTTCTAAAACGTGGGAAGAGTGAGAAGTTTTCATGGTCTTGTTGGATTCTACAGGAGATTTGTGAAGGACTTTAGCACCATTGCTGCACCTCTTAATGATGTGATCAAGAAAACTGTTGGTTTCACTTGGGGTCTAGCTCAAGAAGAGGATTTCAATCTGTTAAAAAGAAAGTTGACTGATGCACCACTTCTTATGCTTCCTGATTTTCTAAAAACTTCTGAAATAGAGTGTGATGCTTCTGGTGTAGGTATTGGGGCATTTCTAATGCATGAGAAAAAAACCATAGCTTATTTAAGTGAAAAGCTTGGAGTTGCAACATTGAACTAGCCAACCTATGAAAAAGAGCTCTATGCCATGATCCGCGCACTCCAGACTTGGAAACACTATCTTTGGCCCAAGGAGTTTGTCATTCATACTGACCATGAATCCTTGAAACACTTGAAGGGTCAGCAAAAGCTCAACAAAAGACATGCCAAATGGGTGGAGTTCCTATAAACATCCCCTTATGTCATTCAGTACAAACAAGGTAAGGAGAATGTGGTTTCTGATGTCCTTTCTCAGAGGTACACTCTTCTCTCTACTATGGAAACTCAACTCCCCGGTTTTGAGCAGATTAATTCATACTATGCCACTGATCCTGATTTGAAAGAAGTCTATTTTAAGTGTGACAAGGTTGCTGTAGAAAAACATTTCAATAATGATGGCTTTCTATTTTATGAATCACGATTGTGTGTTCCTAACTGTTCTTTGAGAGATCTCTTTGTCAGAGAAGTGCATGGAGGAGGATTGATGGGTCAATTTGGCATTGAAAAAACTTTGAAAGTTTGCAGCATCACTTTTACTGGCCGAGAATGAGAAAAGATGTGGAGAAGCGGTGTAATCATAGTGTTACTTGCAAGCAAGCCAAATCAACAAACCAAACCAAAGGTATGGATATGCCTCTTCCTATTCCATATAAACCATGGGTAGATATCTCAATGGATTTTGTGCTTAGATTGCCTAGAACTAGGAAGGGAAGAGATTCCATCTTTGTTGTAGTTGATAGATTCTCTATGATGGCTCATTTTATTCCATGTCATAAAACTGATGATGCTTCTGTGGTTGCTGATTTGTTCTTTAGAGAAGTGGTTAGATTGCATGGAATGCGAGGTCCATTGTGTATGATAGAGATACTAAGTTCTTGAGTTATTTCTGGAAAACATTGTGGGTTAAATTTGGAACAAAATTATTGTATTCTACTACTTGTCATCCTGAGACTGATGGACAAACTGAAGTAGTTAATAGATCTCTGTCTACTCTCTTGCGTGCCATCATTAAAAAGAATCTTAAGACTTGGGAGGATTTTTTGCCTCATGTCGAATTTGCATACAACCAATCTGTTCATAGGGCTACTAAGTTTTCTCCATTTCAGATTGTTTATGGGTTTATCCCTTTGACTCCTTTGGATATGTTGTCTTTGTCATTGAAATAACAAGCTAACCTTGATAGCAAGCAGAAGGCCGATTTTGTTGTGTCTTTGCATAAACAGGTTACAGAGAACATTAAAGCCATGGCAAAGCAGTATGAGAAGTATGCAAACAAAGGAAGGCGTGAGCTGATCTTTAACCCTGGAGACTTGGTGTGGATACACCTCAGGAAAGATATATTCCCAAATGAAGGAAAGTCCAAACTAATGAAAAGAAGAGGTGGTCCTTTCAAAGTTCTTGAGCGAATCAACAACAATGCATACAAGATTGATCTTCAAGGTCAGTATTTTGTGAGTTCAGCTTTCAATGTGTCTGACTTGGCTCCTTTTCATGCAGATCATTTGGATTTGAGGACAAATCCTTTCAAATGAGGAGGGGATGATGCAACCAGGACGAGCCAACCTTAAAGAAACGTGATGATGAACCTGAATGGATGAATGAACCAAGTTATTATGAAGAAGATGGCATGGAGCAAACCCAAAATGAAGATGTGTCTCTCTCAGCCCTAAAGAAGGTCAAAGACCAGAAAGAAGATCCGTTTGTCATATTTATTGGGCCCATCACGAGATCCAGGTATAAGAAACTCCTTGAGAAGATTGTTGGCCTTATTCAAAACCAAGAAAGTGAACAAGAGATTCTTGGCCAAACCACCACCATCCCAGTCACCCTCATTTATTATGTTGTTTATTATAACAGCTAGTATACTTAGGTTTTTGACTTATTTCTTTTCCCTAAGTGCTCATGCATGAAACTACAAGTCTCAAGACCCTCATGCACGAGTTGCTATTGTTTTCCCTTTAAATTGTTGCTTTGTTCAGTTCTGAACTCAAACAACATTTTATCAAAAACTCTTTTCTTCTTGGTGATTCATTTGTTTTTTGAACAACTTTATTGTAATGTGCATGAACCCAAAACAATCAACAAGATCCCATAGTTTATGGTGTGTCGAATCAAGAATGAGAGAGAGGAGTATCTGAGGCCTTTCCACAACCTCAGTGTATCAATCCATCGTTTCCCCTTCAACCCAGCCATATATCAACCCTATTTCGTCCATCAAACCAATATCCATCAAAGCCTTCATCTTTCAATCTGTTAAAAAGTAGAACCAACCAAAACCAGAGTGGAAATCATTGGAAATAAGTCATTAAATACCGTGAACTATTCATTTAGAGAGGAAGGATAATTGTTGGGAAGCGATCATGAAGCTTTGGACCTCTTCTTCGAAGAAGAAGAAGGAGCCGAGTCGACTGCGGACTTGATATACCATGTATTTTACCCCTTTATGCCATCTAATATGTGATTTTTAGAATATATTTTATGTGTTTGGAGTCCGTTTAGAGTATGTTCAGGTTTAGTTGCGTTCTGGAGAAATTTGGTGATTCTGAAGCTTTTAAAGAAGTAGAACTGCACAGATGCGTCAGAAGTTTAAATGGATAGAGAACCTTCCCAAGGTTATATTAAGCCCATATACTAGATATAGATTTCCAATTCGTCAGGTTTGAGGTTCAGATGGTGGTCAGATCTAAAGTTATGCATGATTTCATGAAGAGTGGTACGTCTGCCTTGCAAAAGAAAGTTGTCGAGAAGAAGAATAAGTGCCGATCGACTGCAGAACTCTAGTGTCGATCGGCAGTGATCCCAGAAGACAGGTCCAAGTTGTTTTATGGCCGACTTAAGCACATAAGCTACCAAAAATTACCAGAATACCCCTGGACGACTTAAAACCCTATTTATGTGTTTATATGCCATTGTTTAGGCAACAAGCTTTCTTTTAGTATAGTTTTATGGTTAGGAGAGAAGCGAGGAACTCTTTCAGAGTCCTCCTGGAACTCATTTGGTTTTATATTATTTATTTATTCTATTCATCTATGATTTTTGTCACAAAGTTCATGTCTAACTAGATCTCTTCTTAGATTTAAGGTTTGTTAATGGTATTGATGGATTAGCCAAACAATAGAACTGCTAGGGTGATTGTTAGATCTATGAATAGAATTGTGCTTATTTCTCGTGCTCTGGAGTAGTTAACTAGAACCTTGAGCTTAGAATATTGACAACTGCGAGAGTAGGTTCAATAACAGAATTAATCATGTTGAGCTAGGTTGCTAGAAACAAACGAGAGTTGATGTAGTTAATATAGTGAACTTACAGAACTAGGTCTTAATGCTTGACTCAAGTGACCATCGATCAACACTGGTTCAATAGCGTTGATTGATGGTCATATCGTGTTCACATACGAGAGTTGGAACAAGGAATTAGTCAATAGATTGGACTCGCAGCGAGAGCTGGTCATCATTTACATTCGATGTCGAGTTCTAGGATTGATACCCTTAGATTCTATTCTCTATAATCCACTTGCATGAAACCCTAAATCCAGCTATTTCTCTTTACTGTTTACAAAAAACCAATCAATCAATCAAGTTTCTATTATTTACTGCTAATTAAACTTTATGCCTAGCTTAACTAAAAAGTCTATAGTCTATTTTGCGCCCACACTCCTTATGGATTCAATCTCTAAGTACAACTACTGAACCTCTTATTTGAGAGAGTAAAAGTCACTCCTTAGGGTAATTTGAGTGATATCAAATTTGGCGCTGTTGCCGGGGAGCGAGGATTCGCCATTAGAGTCAATTTTTTTATTTAGTTTACGTATTTTTCAATATTAGTTTACATACATAAATTTTTTTTTCTCTTGTGTTTCAGGTACATATATCTTAGTACCAAGAAGGTATGAGAAGAGGATTGTCTGGGCTCTACAAATAAGGAGTCTACTGATTCACGCACGATTCATAAGTCTAAGAGGGCAGTCGACACCCTCCAAGTAGTGATTAACAGTGAAGAGAAACGAGTATCAATCGACATGAACACCTCATCGTCGATTAATGCCAGCACTATGACGTCGATCGACGTTAAGATCTCAGCATCGATCAAAGACACTAGCGAGAAGACAGAGAAAATCAAAGTTTTGCATTTAGTTTGCTTGGTGAACTGAAACCAGGATCTCTAACATGCTGGGAGGATATTGAAAGAGCCTTCCTCAACAAATTCTATGATGGTGCTGAAGAAACTAAAAAAAGAAGAATAATGAAAAGGTGGGACAAGCTCGTTAAAGGTTGAGAGAAGAAGAAGGACGAACTGAACATTCATGCTAAGAAGCATGTTAAACTGGAGATTGAGATAGAATCAATGATTAGATATATGGTAGATGATAATAGAAAGCATGGATTTGGAGAGACAAGAAGAGCAGACGAGGCGGATATTAGTGATATGAACTTACCATCGATCGAAACCACGATCTCAACATCGATCGACACTAAGCCCTCAGCATCGATCAACACATATCTATGTTGTCGATCGATACCTCTTGAAACATCTAAGAGATCGAGTTGTCCTCAGGACATTGCAGGCTCAACACAGAGGTTTGATCAGTCGATTATAGAGATTTCTTGGTGCTATAGGATAAGAAACAACCTAAAAATTTGGATCATGACTTGGAGATGAAGCTTTATGATGATCATTACATTTCGGAAAACAATTTGGAGACTTCACCAGATGCTATCAGTCGACACCGCCCACCTGACATCGATCAACACTCATTGTTGGACGATCGGCTAGGTTACATGATTGAACGATGACCGACTTGGGAGAGAATGCACGTGTCCAGGACCTCACATCTTGCTGTCCCTAAATATCAGAGACCACCTATCTGGACAGATGAAGTTGTTGGGTTTCATAATAAAGTGAAAAGGATACATGACCCTGTGAATTTTGTGGTTCCCATCAAATATTTTTGAAGTTGAATTTCCTATTCCTTGAGATGGAAGTGTGCATATTGATCCCTACATTGAGGTATTTGATGATCCAACCATACATTTGTTTCTCAGAGAAGATTGAGGTATGAAGGTGAGGTTGACCAAGGACCATCGTTCGCTGCATCGGTCGACAATAGAATTGGTGAATCGATCGACGCCACCAATGAAGCATCAATCGACGTCAACACTAGAGCATCTATCGACACCCATCGCCTATTAGAGATTGAGTTGGAAGTATGTCGAAATATTTTTGATGGAGGAACCACTACAAGATCAGACTAGTCTGGGGGAAAGAATAACAGAAAGAAAAGAGGAATTTGAAGACGAGAAAAAGGACCAGCGGTCCACAATTGTCATTGATTCCCCACTTCTCAGATGGTTTCAGAAAATACAGAGTGTGCAGCAAATATATCTCACAGCCGTTTGCAATGCATTGAGCACCCCTTATTTCTGAGTTGATAGACAAAGCAGAAGAGTTTATAGGGGCTTTCACAAAAAGTGTGACAAAGCTGAATATATTGGAAATTGAGAATTGTTTTGGAGGAAGTTCTCAATCTCATCTGGACTGAATCAGAGTTCCAAAACGTCAAGCTAAAGAGTATAACCAAGCGCTGAGTGGGACGCAGCCCAATGTTTAGTAAGTTTAAAATTTTGTTTTACTTCCATTTATTACTGATTTTTCATTTTTGCTTCATTTCAGGTCAAAAAAGATCCTAGAAAGATAGTCTGCATAGAGCATCGACGGACACCTGATCAATGTCGATCGATGGAGCAACTCAAGTATCGATCGATCACCACTTAATTGTATAGATCAACAGTCACATCCAGCAAGCAAGTATACCGTTTTCCTTGTTAAATTTTGTCCTTATAATTTATTTTCCCGCCAATCTTCGATTGTATAACACTAGGGACAATGTTGTTTAAGTATGGGGAGGTTTACTGATATTGTGTTTTATTTTGAGTTTTAAGTTCTATGTTTTTTAAGTTTCTATAGAGTGAAGAAGGGGTTGATCAGATTTATATCTTTACTTGTTCACCAACAATTCTATAGCACCATTTTTAGACTTGTTGATTGCAAATAGTACTAGAGATACCAAAGTGGATCATCCTGCCACTATATCACACTTGCTTAGAAAGTTTGAAAGAACTAAAGCTGACGTCCAACCTAATATTGACTAATCTGCTTTCTCTGGGCTTGGTATACATTGGATCAGATTTCTCCTTCATGTCTGAAAGGTAAAAATCTGTATGTTTTTGGTTTTCTTCTCTCCTCTCTTCGGCATCCAAAAAGAAAGGATTATAAAAGATTGAGATGATTCCTAGAGATACAGAGGGGTAGGTACAATACCGATGACCCCATTATTCTAATTCAAATGGATGATCACACATTGTTGGAAGCGAAGAGTAGGTATATTACCGATGATTCCACTATTCGTCTATACTTTGCGAAATAAAATTTAAAAAAAAATCAAAAAGAAGATGGCTATATGGTGGCCTGAATCAGCATCATTGGTCATTTGAACTGAGATAATAAAAGGATTCAAAGAAGAGAGATATAGGAAAAAAACCTAATAAGACTACCTGTTTACTCAGATACCTGTTGGGGTAAGAATCCATGTGCCATTTGATCGATAATCCTAAGGTAAAGCCTACACATTTATTTTATGCAAGAAATGAGGTTAGTAGAGGGGTGAGTCAGACTAGAATTCGCTAAGTTGCTGGTAGAATGGATTTGGTTGATATATTAGGATAATATATATAAAGTTTCTCTACGACTCGCATGTATTTCATGTCGTTGCAACATAGTTGAGGTGATAAGGATGAGTTAGAGATATTGTGAGTCCCCACGTTTTTAAACCTCTTTCACAGGTTTACTCTTGTTTTGTCGAGGACAAGCAAAAGGGTAAGTTTGG